>OZ010593.1:67009172-67099172 GCA_963932145.1 Acanthosepion lycidas
CTCAACCTGGCAGTGGTGGCAGCATTCGTAGCATTTCACACACATACATAGCAGTGTCTCAGCAACCCTAATAGTCGCAGTTGCAGCAGTGTCCTGGGATTGATGGGCATGTCTGCAGTCAAATGTTTTAGCTGCTCTCAACCTGTGCATTCTTGAGCCTTGATTGCAATGAAGCATTGTAGGCAGCTT
Source organism: Acanthosepion lycidas (assembly GCA_963932145.1). Taxonomy (NCBI): domain Eukaryota; kingdom Metazoa; phylum Mollusca; class Cephalopoda; order Sepiida; family Sepiidae; genus Acanthosepion; species Acanthosepion lycidas. The sequence goes on from OZ010593.1 coordinate 67,009,362, forward strand.
TCCCAGCCAAGCAGTTGGCACGCTCCTCTTGTGACTGCAAGGCCTGAGTGAGGGTGCTGCATTGAGCAACCTGTGATAGTCACATTGTAGTCTGCTCCTGGGACTCACGAGCCCTTCTTGTCCTCACAGCGGACGCTCTTGCAGACTGAAGGCTAAGACATACCCTCTGTTTTGGCGGCATGGGGAAAAGAGATGCTAGTAGTGGTTGATTAGGGTTGCTCAATTGCAGGAGTACAAATACTTAGTATCACAAAGTGTGAGCCAGAATCGGAAATGCAGGTATTTAAGTAAAACAGCTGAATAAATTGTTTATGGTAGTTGGAAAAATGAAGTTAAACAGACAAATGGAAAATAAAAACATAAGAAACAACTTGCGGTAGGAGAAATGATCAGTTGAAGGAGTCTATCGTATTAACCGGATGGTGGCGTGACAGGAGCAGAAGTGAGACCTTTGTCCCACAGCTGTGGACAGAAGGTTCAAATGCAAATTATTACTGGCCAATCAGTTGTGTCAATCAGAGAGTGTCCTAGGGTCTCAAACACCAATCAGCGACTGCGTACTGCAATCAGGCAATGAGATACCACTATGTGAAGTATGGTCACCCGTGTGTGGATAACGATCAGCTGTAGAGTCTGTAGTGTAGACATCTCAGTTGAACATGCGTTTTGATTGGTGTATTCGCAAATTCTGAGGAAGACATGATTGTATCATCTTCCCTCAGGTATTAATTGGTCACAAAGGAGCTCACAGGGTAGAAATTTTTAATTGTCACAACTAAAGCCGATAAATTTAATCAAAATTCCAAGCAAGTTGTGAAAAACATTACCAAATTCAGGTAAACTCAATTTGAATGGGAAGTCAAAAGGGGTATGATTTCATCGATTTTTATCCAATAATTGAAATCAATATTGAAAACGAAAGTCAGCACTGTTGGTAAATACTATGCTCAACAGGAATTTTGCTGAAAATTCTTCACCATTTGCAAAAAATATAGCCAAAAATCAGCTAGACTGGACTTGAATAAGATGTTCCAAAGTGATCGATTGTATCGATTTTTTTCCACTAATTGATATCGATATTGAAAATGAATGTCAGCACCTCATAACTGTTGATAAAAACAATGCTCAATGTAATTTTGGTGGAAATTCTTTGCCATTTGCAAAAAATATAGCCAAAAATCAGCTTGACTGAATTTGAATTGGAAGTCAAAAGTCAGATGATGTTATCAATTTTTTCCGATAATTGATACTGATATTGAAGAAAAAGGTCAGCAACTAATAACTGTTGATAAAACTAATGCTCAACATGATTTTCATGAAAATTCCTTGCAGTTTGCGAAAAACAGCCAAAAATCAGTTTCATTGGATTTGAATCAGATGTCCCAAATTGATCGATTTTATCAATCTTTTTTTTTCTTTTTTTTTTTTTTTTTTTCGATAACTGATATCAATTTTTAAAAACAAAGAACAGCACCTCAAAACTATAAGTAAGGACATTGCTCAATGTTAGTTTGGTGGATATCACTTGTAATTTGTGAAAACTATCACTGAAATTGAATTTTTTTAAAATCAATATTTGACCCCCTATTGGTTTCATCGATATTTTTTTTTTTTTTTTTTTTTTTTTTTTTTCCAAAATCAGAGGAACAATCAAAAAATCTGAAGACATCAAGTACGAATGCCGTAAATTTCCAATCTGTGTGTGAATTTTTATGCCAATCAGACAAATGGTTTGCTCAGGATGAGGTAACAAGGTGACAAACACACACACACTAACAGAATGCCATTTATAGATACAGATATATATTTGTTGAAAATGACTGACAAGGTGTAGTTGAGCTTTTATATAATTTCTCATGTGTGCATATAATTTAATTCTTTTCAGGATATAAATTATATATAAATTGTATGAATATTTTCCAAGTGCTTTCAGACAATTTTTATATAATTTATGTCTTCAAAAGAAATAAATCATACGAACATATGAGAAATTATATAAAAAACTCAGCCACCTCACTTTGTCATTTTCAATGAAACTTACATAAAAGGACAGGTTGCTGCCCAAATACAAAAAATATATGACAAAATGAAAAAAGTGCATTTCGCTGTTTAGCTTATGTTCATATTTATGTGACTACACATGCAGATAAATGAGAGATGCTGGAAATTTTAAATTTAAAAATAATTTTTTGAGGGCTGTGAATATTTTTGTGCGTTTTAGGCATATAATCTAGTTAATATCAGTTAGATTCCTTTTCTTTTTGTTTGTTAGTTTCTATCACTTTTGTTATTGAATATCTCATATGAAAAAATCAGATTTGAAACTTAAAGAACTTTTAAATTATTCTTGTTTCAAATAAAGATTTTCATCATCATCATGCTATTTCTATATTAATAATGAATTATTTAATAATTCAAAGTTTCTGATAATTTTTCTGTCAGTAAGGTTTTTAGAATAATTAATACAAATGTTCACATTTACTGTAAACTTCCAATGCAGAAAATGCAGCCAAAAAAGCTGATATAATGTAAAGATAGAATATTTATTAGTGGAATTGTGTTGGCACTTTAAGTCAGACACAGATCATAAGATTTAACTTTAAAAATTGGCAAACCTTTTAATAAACTAAAAGTAACAAATTAAATTCTTCTTGGATGCATACTTTTTCTATTTTGTTTCATTAGATCAATTCTATTAGGACCACACATTTCTAAAACCTTTTGAGTCTGGCACAAGGCCACAATAATGAGTCATTTAGTGAGATTTTAAACTAACTAGAATAGTGATTTGATCTGCAAGTTGCTTGTGCTGGCACTTGCACTACAGTAGGCAATATTGTCTTAACAAGAGAATATAGGCATTTATCTTTTCGTGCATGTGCAATATGAGTAAAAAAGAATGACTATTTAAATGTAAGGTTGGCTTAGTAAATTCATATGTATCATTTTTCTCATAATTCTTCATATCGATGTCATCCTGAATATTCCTTTTTATTTTCTGTGAATATGAATTTAATTATAATTAAAACATTTGGAAAATCATAAACAAATAAGTCATTTTTTAAATTAGTCTTTTAAAAGGTTATAACAGAGTGCTACTTCTTGGGCAACTAAGAGATTGGTGGAAATTAATGTTTTTGCTAAAAATGTAAAATCTCTGCATTCTATAGACTTTACTTAGAATGTTCGTTTCTTCTGAAAAGACTTGCAGAAGTTCACCAATATCTTTTCCCTAACATTTACACAGTCTATGTGCATATAAGTGCATTTCATATTAGTCTTAAAAAATACAAATTATATATAGCTATGCAATTTTAATTCTCCCTACACCAATAGTACACTACTTTTTATGTGGTGTACTGTTGAATTCTGACTGAAGATCCTCACTTCAAATGACTGACCACTGATAACATCATAATCAATACAGAAAAAAGTAGGAATATATATATATATATATATCTAAGTGATAGAAATTGAGGATTTCAGATAATAAGTAATTCATTGAGTCTAGAAGAAACCTCAACAGAATGCAGAAAGCACTGGACGGCCGTTACATCCTATATTTGGGACTCATCAGCAGTGCACATCCACTACCGAGAATTGAAACCCAGACAGTTACATTATCAGGCAAACATCATACCAGTTGTGTGTGTGTGTGTGTGTACGTATACACACACACATTGGGGGAAAACATATGGCAAAGTTTGTTATAACAAATTTAACTAATTTCTTCTACCTAACAAGAAGATGTATATATTATTTTTCTAACTGAATTACAATCCAGAAACAATTTGGAGATTAAGATACACATTAATATTGAAATGCTTTTATAAATGAATCAGAAAAATTCATTTTGGGTATAAATTTTGTGTAAGCAAAATTATAATGGTGTGGGTCTTCGGGGTTAAAATGATTAGTTGCTTTACTCACACAAAGAAGGTCAATGGATGATGATAACAAGGAAACACATGGGTAATTTTAACAAAACAAGATAAGGGATTTATTCGCAAAATTTACATGCTTGAAGTTGTAACAGTAGCTCATTTCAGGGGAAATAAATTAGAATTCTTAAAGTCTATAGTTTTAACAAATTGTCATAAAGGGGAAATGTTCATACAACAGATTAAATGATCTGACACAAAATAATATTTAAAATGTTTAAAACAAAGATAAAAGAGTTTGTTGCTCACAGATGGAATATGCAGTTTACATATGTTCAAAAGTAGATGAAGAGAGATAGTTTGAAATACTTACCTTTCTTGGATTGCTGAGAAAAAATTCTTTGAAGTGTTATGAGCTTTGTTAAGGCCAATTAATATAATTGGCAAGTAATTTGATACTGGCACAAACTTGAAGCCAGAAACATGAACAGAAACAAAACCTTTCACATGACTTCAGGCACTCTTCTCTTCTTAATTTAATTTTTCTTTATTTTATATTAAAAAGGATTTTGCATATGCTTGTTATTTTCTTTTCTTGTCTCAAAGGATAATTTCTGTCAAGACAAGGTTTTCATTGGTCCAAAGAAAGTTTCACATAGGCTTGCAAATTGGTTTTCTGTTTTTTTTTTTCTCAGCTCACCAGCCAATATCTGTGAAGGAAAGGCTTTCTTTGGTCCAAAGAAAATTTCATATATACTCATGAATTTCTCAGATTCAAATTTGAAGGGAGTGGGTAAAGGGAGTTATTATTTTGTACTTACCCCAAAATAACCTTATTATTGTTTATATTTGCTATTTGCATTAAACATCTTAATAACTACAGCACACTTTCATGAGGCAGCCATTTTTTTTCTATTAAATTTTCATGTAGTCTTTTTATGCAAGGAACTGTAAATCTCTTTATAGAAAGAATTTAAAGCAAAAGATTCCATTCAATCATTTGCTTTCTGGTTTCAAGGAACCAATCCCAACTGTTAGTCATACAATTTTAATTGTTACTGATATGTTAGTATTTTGTACTTAATATTAGCATATTACTTATCAAGACGAGGACCCAGACTAAGTGTGACCAATCTCAAAGACACCAATGGTGGAACAAGCGAATGAAGAGGGCTATACATGATGGACATACTCCAGTAGGTGCCACTTAAAATTATAACAGAGCCAGTATAAGTCCATTGCTGTTTCATAACTGGATTTTGCATGTCTCATTCCATATGTGCTGTAGAGGAAGGTCCTGAAATAAAGTGTGTGGGTCACTTCCTGACAAGTTGAGGTCCACCTTAAACAGATTCATGCCATTGACACTTTCTTCTACTCTGATTTTCTTTCGCCCCCAACCAACTCTTACAAAGCTAAATGGTGATGGGAACCGGTTTTGGTGAAACTGGAAGCTTCTAGTTCTGAGCCGGCATGTTGTCAACAAATTTAGTCATCAATACCATCATCATAAAGGAAGTGATCAGCAAAGAAGAAATTAAATTCTTGGATAGGGGACAAAGCTGCCACCAACTTATCAAAAATGTATTTGTATGAATTGAAATTTCTGCCTAGGGTCAAAGTGTCATTCTCTGGACATGTCTGCCTATAGTCATAGCGTAGAGTAGTATCTCTGCACTCGATTAAAAGTTTTATGCACACTCTATCACTCACTCACTCACTCACACACACACACACACACACACACACACACACACATAAAAAAAAATTATATATAGTTAGATAAGCTATTGCTGAAAAGTTCTCAGCCCAATCATGAAAACTCCCCCCCCCCCCAAAGAAAAAAATGTTTGTGAGTCTGGCCAAGAACATTTTAGTCCTTCTGTGTGTCCATGGTGAGTCGTTCTATGAGTGCTAGTGGTACTATGTAATCCAGTACTATCCACTGCAAGCTTCTCCAGTGGGAAGGATGGCTAGATATCCAGCAGGATTAAAAACAAAATCTGTCAAAGAGTGGATGTGGTATCCCCTTTATAGGAACAACAGCCAATCTAGCACTAGCACAGGAATGGAGAAATATGTGCATAGCAATCAAGGAGCAGGGTTTTTTTTTTTTTTTAATCATTTCATCAATGATGGACACCATAGGCTTTGCTAATGTATTCAACTAAGAGAAGGAAAACGCTGATCTGACACCTGTGAATTGATATAGCATTCAATGATGTTGACGGGTTCTTTTTTTTTGTGCACATTCTGTTCTTGTTCAAAGAGTAGGATTGACCCTATACATCTTTCCCCACTTTAAAAATTTCACATTACTTGATATTGTCAGATCTTTTTTGCATGATGAATGGCTGGTTGTAGTCAAAAAAAGGCAACGATGATCAATGGAGGCTGATAATAATGTTAAGTTAAATGGCAATAAGGCCTCTGGAAGTTTGGAGGGTTTGGCCCGGCAGCTGCCCTTAGTCATTACAGCCTAAACCTGGTCATCATCCTGCTACTATGATAAAACCAATAAATACTGCTGAATGTGATAACTCCCATTGATACAGATTCATCTAATTGGCTAGAGTGAAGGACTGTGCTGGTAGCTACAATGATACAAACTTGATTTTATTGTCCTCTCAGAGAATAGATTAAGTACTGGGGGTAGATTATCTGAAAGTGCAGGTGGCTACATGTTTTACTGTAAGGGCAAAGAGGAAGAGGTGAAAAGGGAGGTGGTAGTGGCCTTTGCAGTCAAGAGTTCCTTTCTAGAAAGTCTAGAAGTTACCAACTGGTATAAATGATTGCTTAGTGACAATGCGAATGCCTCTTGTGAAAGGACATCTTATGACCTTAGTCAGTGATTATGCACCAACTATGAATGCTACTGAAGATGAAAAGATGTATTTTTATGAAATGCTGAAAAGTGTTTTGCTAAAAGTTTCTCAGGCTGATAAAATTGTCATTCTTGGTGATTTTAATGCCAGGGTCAGCAGGGACTGTCAATACTGGAGTGGATTTTGAAAACATGGTTTTGGAAAGTGGAGGTAGTTATTCATTGGTAACATCATGTTCCAAATGAAGAACAGGTATAAGACAAGGATCTGACTAGACTATATCCATGTTTTCATGATATGAGAGGTGCTGATTGTTTGACTGATCATAGATTAGTACATGCCAGGCTGAAACTTGTTATTAAACCAAGAATGCATTCCTCAAATGTACCCAGAAAATTAAATGTCTCCCATTTGAGAGATAAGCAGGTGTTTGAGGAGCTTGAGGATTTCTTGGACAAGGCTGTGATAACATGTAGCCAGCTTTTAAAGATTACATTTATACCATAATCATATTCCTTAAAAGCCATTTTTTTTTTTTTTTTTTTTTTCTTTTTTTGAGCTGAGTTTTAACTCCAGTCGAGTTCATCACATTCACTTAAGTGCTAATACAGTGTAACCCAGATATAAGAGAGTTGTCGAGACCAGAGAAGAAGTATCTTATATCCGGGTTTCTCTTATATCTGGGTTTGGTCTATTTTATATACATTAACACAGGCTCTAATTTGGGACCAGATAAAATCTCTCTTATATCCGGGTCTCATATATCCGGGTTACACTGTACCTTTAGGAAAGGTATGAATCCATCTCTTCTCCCCCAAGCTATGGGTAAATAGCAAGACAGACTGGGTCCCATAGCCTTTGATGGTGATTAGTCTAGGAGAAGGAAAGCTTTTACTTCGAACCAGCCTAGAGAGAGTTGGACTCCGTCAGGCTTACCCAGGAAACACCGCTGCTACTGCAGCTGCAATAAATGTGGTGCCCCTACAACTCTCAGGGGTTACGGGACTTATTATCAGAGAGGAAACACAAAGATTGGTTTGATGACAATGATGCAGGAAATTTTGAAGAGAGACAAAAAGCTCTCTCAAGTCTATTTCAATGTAACCTGCCAGATGATTAAAAACAAAAAATGGTTGATGATATAAAGGATGCAAAGAAGAAAGGTTAACTGTGGACTTTGTCATATGAAGGATGTTAAAACTGAACAAATACAGGCTGCAGAAGACAGCAACAATTCAAAGCTCTTATACACCCTTTTTGCATTTCTATCAGATCTGTTAAGAAAAGCTGGCCACTTCTCCATCACATGGGTTGGATGATATATTTGCTGAGATACTAAAACCTGGAGGAAGAACTATCATTAAATGTCTATTTTATTACAAGATTCTTGGGAAAAAGAATGTATTTCTGATGCATGGTATGATGTTTATTGGTAGTACTTTTCAAATGTATTCCTGCTGGCAATGATATTTGTAGTAACTATGGAGGTATTTCTCTTCTGTATGTAGTTGGTAATGTTTTTTGTAGGATGATTGTGCACCGACTGCTGCAATATATTACTAATGATATAATTCAAGTATTACAGTGTAACTTTTGCGCAGGTGGGCGTACCACAGGTCATGTCTGCAGTATAGTATAGTGTGGAGCATAGAATGGATCTGTATACATAGATAGATTTGAACAGATTAAGATGGATAGATTTGAACAGATTAAGATGGATAGATTTGAACAGATTAAGATGGATAGATTTGAACAGATTAAGATGGATAGATTTGAACAAGTTTAGATAGATAGATAGATTTGAACAGATTAGGATGGATAGATAGATTTGAACAGATTAGGATGGATAGATAGATTTGAACAGATTAGGATGGATAGATAGATAGATATGAACAGGCTGAGATAGATATGAACAAACTGTGATAGGTAGCTAGCTAGATAGATATGAGCAGACTGTGATAGGTAGCTAGCTAGATAGATATGAGCAGACTGTGATAGGTAGCTAGCTAGATAGATATGAGCAGACTGTGATAGGTAGCTAGCTAGATAGATATGAGCAGACTGTGATAGGTAGCTAGCTAGATAGATTTGAACAGATTATGATAGAAAGATTTGAACAGATTATGATAGAGAAATAAATTTCTGTTGGTAAAGGTATTTGTGGTAACTATATAGATATTTCTCTTCTGTCTGTAGTTGGTAAAGTTTTATGTGGGATGATCGTGCACCAACTGTTGCAATATATTGCTAATGATGTTCTTCAAGAATTGAAAATGTATGCTTCTCATGTCTGCCAACTTTGTGTTGTAGATTTTAAAAGTTTTTCTCGTTTAAAGAGCCACATCCTTTCAAAGCACAACTCAGTCTTACAGTAATATCTCATGATGGTCATACTTGATGTTGAATCATGTAAGCAATAAAATCTGAAATAACTTGTTCATTATCCACTTACCATTTTTCTTTCTTCTCTTTTTTTTTCTTTTTTTCTGAAATGATCCATCCTTTTGTGATGGCTCTTCCATCCAGATAGTCAGCTCCAACAGACAAAACATGCTTTGAGGAAAAGACCTTAATTAAAATTCAATTGTAGGCATGAAATTTTGGCCATCTGGCTTCATCAGCATCATTCAGTTTTTATCTTGTTTATAATAACCTAAAATACTTTGCCTTAAGGGTCCTAGGTACCCCCCCCTAACATGTACATCTGTGACATTTAAAATTCTCAGTCATAAATATATTCTGCTATATAAATTCAAAATAACAGAAAAATGTAATTCCAAACATTTTAAACACGTCACTTGTGGAAATTTTTACAAGAAATACAAAAGTTTACTTAACACCAATTAATGTCTGTCTCTAATATTAAATATTTTCATCTCCTCCTCATCATTAGGTATATGGCCACATCATGTTGAAACATCGGTTCCCATATGATCACCAAAGTTAAGCAACATATAACCTGGTCAGATGGGTGACTGCTTGGGAATACCAGGTGCTGCAAGCTTGGATGTGCAGGTGGTGTAATGGATAACAGTTCGGAATTGTTAATCAGTGTTGACTTCCAATTTCCGTTGGGTTTGTTATATTCACTTGCACACAAATAGCTTTAGGAAAGGTATGAATCCAACCATTCTCCTCATAGCTGTGGATGAATTAGTAAGACTTGTATCACTAAACCATTATTGTCCCCCCAAAAAATTTCTGGCTTTAAATAACCCACAATGGGTTGATAAGCTGTAGAAAACGAATCGATCAATTAAAAACCATTATCATTAATGAAGTGATTGTCAGATACAATCAGAAAAAGTTAAAATAAGAAGTTAAAATTGTCCAAATGAACAAAGAGAATTAGTGGGACAGGCTATTGAAAATTTTAGGTTCTTTCCTTTCCCAATGAAAATAACACAGAATCAGCAATCATAATTTGAAGCTGTTTCTATCAGGCAGTCTTTACTCTTATTTTTAGATGAGTGGAAAACAACAGAATATTGTTTCTACATTTAGCCCATTTAATTGGAATAGGAGTAAGAACCTGCTGGAAAGTAGTGGTTAATGTTCTACTCTCACAGATAAAAAGAAATGAGTTCATTCCTCTTTCCTATATTAGGCCTTGTGCCAAATATTTGTTGGGATGTTTTGGTGTCATTATTTAAGCATATATTCTAGTCAGTCTAAAAAATGTACATGAAATGGAATGTTAGGAAGATGTCTACAAATCACATTATATTCTATGCAGTTTTGCCTGCAAACTGATTTTCTCTTATTTTCTATTTCCAAGTCTGTCTATAAAAACAACTGCAATTCACTCCTCAAGAAAATCGACAACTCTCCTAGTGTGCCACAAAAAGAAACCTATAACCTCATCTACTTATGAGGTTAGAATAAAAAAAACAAAAAAAACTCATTTACAAAACCTCATTGAATACAGGTAGACACTTGAATATTAATTACCATAATGAGTCTCTAGCACACACATCAAGCATTACAGGTAAAAATATCTGCTAGCAGCTGTACACACACACACACACACATGTACACCTAATTATACATCTACATCAAACAATTGCACACATACACATGCACATACGTGCACACACACACATGCACATACGTGCACACACGCACACACATAGAGGATTACACTTTATACATCTATATAAAATAAGTGTATACATGCACATATGTGTGCATCCTTGTATACTGATAATTCCCTTGATTGATTAATGCAAATTAACGACTAAATTTGCAAACATAAATCATTCAACACATTTACACTTACACATAAGCTGTGGCTCAAAAGCCTCTTTCCAGAAACTTTTTATTTTTTAATTCTGTATCAAATATTTGCCAAAGAAGTTAATTGCACACTTGAAGCCCGCTGTTCAGATGTGTGTTTATACAATAATATGGCACATTAGAAAACCTATTATTTAATTTGCATTTTCATAATTGCCATTATACTCACATAATCAAGCTAACAATCATTTCCTCCTTAAATTAATATGAAGACTAAAAACTTCACTATATAGGCTGGTTCAATGCTACAATGATGGAGTGCCCTATGGAAAATGGCTGGCAATACTAGCTTGTAAAAGACCAATGAGATTGATATAGATTCCTACTTATAGATAAGACTTTTATTTTGAGAAACATGATTTTAATATTTTTTCTTTTGCTTCATTTTCATTCCTGATTGTAAGAATTCAATCTAATTGAATTATCAAATGTAAGTTTCCTATTTCCATCAGATTTTAATTACAATGCAATTTAGAGTAACTTACCATCTTTTTATGCTTTGATTTTCTGCTAGAAATTTATTTCCATATTTAACTGAAGGCTATAAAATTTTCCGTCAGATAATTTCATGTTATATGGTCAAAAAGTAATGTCTGTTTTGATATAATTTTAAAAGTATTAGTCAGTGTTCCAAGGGGCTTTTTAGCTATAAACTATAAAGAGTCTGGAAACCCTGGGGAAAAATTTGAAGTTGTCTTTTCTTTTTCTGCCTATAATCTTCTTTCTAAATTGTCAGCCCTCTGGGCACATGTTTTTTTAAAAAAAAAAAAAAAAAAAAAAAAAAGCTGACATAGAATTTTTGTTTTTAGGAGAAAGTGCTGCAAAAATTCAAAAGAGGTTAGTATTTGTTTATGGAAAGGCTGCACTTGATATAAGGAGATAGGTCAGTAGAGTTTATGCCAACCTGAGACAGAAAAAAGAAACTAAACTTAATTACAGGCCCTACTATGGCAGGCCAGCTGCTGCTGTATATAAGGCTAAACAGGCAGATACTCTCATTACATCTAATAGAAGAATCATCATTGCAAAACATGACAAAGCAATACCTCAAAGCTGTTTAAAGACCAGATATGCAATCAAATCTCATCATTGTCTCATTTTCCCTACAGTGTTGGCCTAGCACATTCAGACTTTGATTTTTGGGGGGCTCATGAGGCCAGTGGTACTCCAATGTTGATGAGGTGAAAGAGATGCAACTCACATATGGCTAAGAAAGCAGTAAAGAAGCTTCTATGAAGTGCATATACACTCATACCTCAGTCAAAGGTGGAATGTGCCACAATTGAAAAAGGAAGGAGACTATGTTGTAGATTAGACTGGGAATCCTGAAACTTTTCTGTTTATTTTGGTATACTTTGTCGATCATTAAATCTGTTGTAATTAAAGACCAAGCATTATTTTTTTGACTGACCTTCATAATGATAATGAAGGGGTAAAAACATTGAAATATTAAAATTCAACCAGGTGAATTTTTTTATACACACTATAATTTTCTGTTAGTACCTACAGTTATATTTATAGTAATTTTGAGAAAACAGAAAAAGTACTGTTGTCCAGAGGTTAAAGTCAAGAATAGCAATTTTCTATAAATTTATTGCAACTCATTTTGTTCTGATGACAAATTATTTTTAAGAAAGCCATCATAATTAATATTCATCAATAAACAGTGATTTGTCACAAGTTTAAAAGATGACAGCAATATCTTTTAAACTACATATTTACTGTCTATAAAAGTTGTCATAAAATTTCTGTTTTAAAGAGTCCACGTACACATTTAAGAAATACATATGTAAGACAGATATTTGTGGATATGAACATTATCAAGGTCTAGAGTCTATTTATATTCTTTAATTACACACCTTTAAAAGAAAACATATTGTATATTATATACATCCGCACACACACACACAATCACACATTGGTTGTATTTGGAAAGCAATTTTTAATTTATACAAATTTGGTTAAAAATCAATGAAATTGATAATGTATTATGAAAACTGAAGAAGTCTTCAAGCATTGGATAATTTATATTTAAATATGTACCAGAAACCAGGAAAATAGTCTGAAATATAGAAAAAAAAATAAAAAGACATCCTTAATCTTTAACCAAATATATGCTTTTGTGTGTATATTGAGGTGTTTTCTATACATTTCTGTGTATACTTATATATAAATATCTCTACATATATAACTGTATATATATTTGTAAATATTTGTTATTGAGGGCTTTATATTTATGCATAGAAACATCAATAAGTCCATAGCCTCATGGTGAGAGACAAAAAAGGTATTTATTTTACACAGCAAGCATTTATTTTTTAACATAATTTCATTCCTTGTCATTGCACTTAACCTCTTCTCTTTTAATCACATAGATCAAATATCATAGAATGAAAATTTTGTATCAAACTTCAACTTGTAACTGTGAACTTCTTGATCCACCCTTGTATGTAAGCGTATATACATGTTGCAGAACTTTTATAAATAAAGAAACATCTGCACCTACCTAAAATGATATACAAAGTGAAAACCTTTCTCTTATTGTCAATTTCATGACTTCGGATAGATTGGTAAAACAGTTTCCCAAGCTGCTAACCACTGCTCACCATCATTGATCTTTTGATCTCCTGACTCCTGATCATCAATATTGATCATTCTTCAATTGGCTGTGCCACTTTTTGCCTTGGACGTCCCATAAACTTGTTGACTGGTCTTTGAACTCTCTCTCTCTCTCCTGTTACATCATCAACTCAATCCTCCCCTAACACATACACACAAACATTTTCTTTACATTCAATTATGTACACCTTTTCAATCTCTTTACACACTCACATACACACACACAGCCAATAGTTCTTGACTTCATTGCTTTCATAGCAATGCTCGCATCTCTTCAACACACACACACACACACACACACACACACATTCATAGACTTATTTACACAAATTGCTATGCACATGTATATATTAGGTTGGTGCAAAAATAATGTCGTTTTCTCACATAGTAACATATGTGAGAAAACGACATTATTTTTGCACCAATCTAATACTAAATTTTCTCTCTCCTTCATATACAATCTGTATATTCATTTTCTTATATATACGAGTACTTTTTAAAATGCATTAAAAGCTCATTTTTGTTTTATTTACCCATTAACAGCACTTATTTTATGCTTAGCAATCTTTCACAATTATGTTTACTTGTATTATCTATGAAAATTTTGTGGTTTTCCTATTTGAATTTTCTGATGAGTTACAATTCTGAAGTTAATGATTGAATAAGCTCCTTGTGAGTACCACAATTATAAAATACCCATGGAAATTCTCCCTTTTTTTTTTTTTTTGCCTTATTAAATATTTGAGCTTAACAAATATTGCAATAACAGTCATAAGTATGAATGTAAGTCATTATTTAAAGAAGTAAGACTGTACAAATGAAAAGATTTGAAACTGAAAAGCTTTTCATTTCACTGAAGCAGACATAAAACACATGAGGGCATTATTGCCTCCTCTATCTTCTCCCTCTCTCTCTCTTTCATTGAAACCAAACATCATCTCTGTCCATCTTTCCTCACAATCAAAACAGAATAGTCCATTATTTATGAGATATTAGTAGAGTGTAATGGTCATGCTAAGTAATTAAGGAACAAGCAGAATTAGAATTAATAGCATTCCTGATATTTATTGTTCTTTCATGTTCTTCAAAAGGAATGCATCAGTAAACAAACAGTTTTGTCCTTTTATTAGATTCTTAAGTTATATAATTTGGAGTTTCTCCTCCATGCATAGTTTACAATTTCTCTCTCTGCTTCTCTTTCTCTTTATTATAGACCATTCTATTAATAGCTGTTCTTTTGCTTCATATATATATATATATATATATATATATATATATATATTAATAATAAAATTATTGGTAATCTATATGGAATTTCCAAGAGGATATAGAGCCATTGAGAGCTCCATGTCAAAAGACAGAGCAAATTATATAATGGCAAACAAATACTTAAAAAACCATAGGTGATATTTTATTTCATTGAAGTCGATAAAACACGGCTTCAAATCTTCAGACCTGTAAACCAAATGAAAATGAAAAAAATTTACTCTAATTTTAAAAATTAAGAATAGTGATTTCATACAAAGAGTAGAGGAAAGAAAGATATTAAATTATCATCGTGTAGGAAGGTGGGGGGAAGGAAACGGTGTGTCGTCTCAGTTGTATTAACACCCATGATGACCTAAATTGACATCTGGACTGTAGACAAAAATCGTTACATAAAATTGGCAATTGAGAATACATTTGGAAAAAGATTTTAAGTGCAAATTTTAAAATTTGTCTTGATCCTTCCTCAGTTAAGATTTTGACACATATGTATTCAACTTAGATAAACCTGTTATAATTTATATTAAAAATAGTGGTTGACTAAGAACATTCAAAAAATATTTAAAAAATACTCAGAACCTAGCTAAAGATCTATTCAAAATAAAAGATATAAAATATAAAACTATATATGTTTTTTATAGACACACACACACAAACACATACACACACAAATGTGTGTGTGTTTTTAATATCCATGAGATTCTCCATAAATAAATAATAAAAATACTATAATATACAGAAGAAAATATCTATAAATAAAATATATTTAAGTAAAGTAACAATTTAGATATATTATATAAAGTATATAAAATAAGCAAAAGTCCGAAGCTTTTATAATTTAAATAAATTTATTAAAGTTTAACCGGATATAAAGAGATTTATATAAAGTAAAGTTAATTGATAAGAATTATCTAGTTTATCTCTACTAAGGTTAAAAGTTCATAGATTTAAGTTCAGTAAGTATCCGTATCTCTATCTACGTGAAAAACTTTTCATATAAATTAACATGTAGTACCCAAATTGGTCAAATATATATTTAGCCACTCTCTATTCTTAATATATACATTGTATTAATAACTGTCACAATGGAAATAACAGATATATATATATATATATGTGTGTATTTAAAAAAGACTAAAAATATAAATGGAGCATGAATAATAAAAAAGAAAAAGCCAACACTGAATAACATCAACTAGAAACATGGCCACAATCTGAAGACTGTATTTAAAAATAAAACATTCCTATATATATATATATATATATATTTACAAAACAGCAGATATTTTTATAGATAGTGCTCAATATTAAAATAATATTAAATATAGAACATTAATGATATTACATGAAAACATGAAAGTTTTAAATATCAATTCTAACCAGACTTCAAAATTTCCAGTCTTTAGGGAGGTAGCAAATTAACAAATAATTACAATTTAATTAATAATATAACAAAACAACTTCTATAAAACAAAAAACAAAATTAATTTTATTTCAAAGGAAAAATTTACAACTGGAAGAAAAATCCATAGCTGAAAAAACGAAAGGTGTAAAGAAAAGCAAAATTTCATTAACATGCACATGTAAAAGAACGTTAAACTCATGAATACGCACGTGTACAAAATGGAGTAAAAAATCAGCTTGAAAAAGAGGCGGAAAAATTGGAAATATTGTTTAAAACAAGAACCCCCTGAAGACTGGAAATTTTTACCATGAAATGTCGAAGTTGGGATAAAATTGATATTTAAGTTAAGTAATCTTATATATATATATATATATATATATATATATATATATAGTAGAGATGTATGACAAAGTGGAAAATGTTTTTGCGTAATGTGTTTTGTCCCTTAGGTTTTCATAGGAGATTCATTTTCTTTTTTATAGGTTTGATTTTATTTTTCCCTAAATTCAATGTTACCTCCCAAAAATCTAGTTCTTTTAAATTTTATTTTTATATCTATTTCAAACTCTATATCTTTAAATTTTTTAATCTTTGATTTCCTTTGTTTATCTAAATTATAACTATTCATATTTTTACTATTAATTCATCATCTCTATATAGACCTATTGTTATTTTTCTATTATTTCAGAGAATTTGTAATATATGCATTTAATGTTATTAATTCACATTGATCCATCATAACACCCCATAGTAACCTCAAACGTATTTTTTTGAGTCTGTTTTCAGCCATTTTTGTTGCAAATAACATTTTTATTGCTATATCTTATAATATTTGGTTCATATTTTCTGTTTTTCAAGATATTCAATGCATTATTAAATAATTTTCTGCTATTATTTGATTCAGTATATTTTTTATTTATTTATTTTTTATTTATTTATTTTTTTTTTATCTTCCCAATCTCAGTCTTAACAGGATTTAGTAGTCTCCATGAGTGGTTGGTTTTAAAATTGTCTTTATCGTCTTTAATTGGGATGTATGCTTGTATTGTTTTTAGTTTGTTTATTATATTCTCTAAATTTACTTTAGTTGTTATTTTGTGAGATTTTAAATTCATTTCATTTTTCATGTTGCCTTGTGTATTTTTGTAAGAGTTTTGTGATATTGCCATGTAGTAATTTTACATATTGTTCACTTTTCCTTTTATCTATCTATCTATCTATCTATCTATCTATATATATATATATATATATATATATATATATATATATATATATATATATATATATAATAAAAAATTCTGAGAGTTAACCTGCAGAAAAAGACAATATTTGTAAATGTAAAAGACAATAGGAAAACTGTAACTGACGCATTTCGTCCAATGTGGACTTTTTCAAGGCAAAAAATGAAATGAATTTATTAAACAAAGTAATTAATAATGACAGTTAAAAGTATGAAAATAGCATTCTCTTAATTCTGCCAGTTGCTAAGGACATTTTGTTTTGTTATTATTAGTTACTTTAATAAATTCATTTTGTTTTTTGCCTTGAAAAAGTCCACATTAGACAAAACGCACTGTCTACTATTACAGTTTTCCTATTGACTTTTACATTTATAAATATATATACACACACACACACGTGTGTGTGTGTCTACAACCCAATGTGTCTGAAGGTTTTAATTTTTTTATTGTTCAAAATATTATATCTCTCTCTCTCTCTCTCTCTCTCAATATATATATATATATATATATATATATATATATATGTTCTTTGTTTTATCTATATGTATTAATATATCCTTTGAATTTCTTTTTCTTTTTTTTCTTTTTTTTTTTCTGTCTTGATACTATGTCCAGCAAGTCTTTCTTAAATCCTTGTAATCATGGGTCGCTGTTTGTGGAAGGCATGAATCCATAGTCTCTACTGCATCCATAGATTGCAATTTCTATCTTTGCTACTCATTATCATTTTTTTTTTTTTTTTTTTATTATATAAACTTTTACTAAGGGGGGTGGGGTCATTTTGATTTCCCATATGTGTTTTGACAACATGGCATTATTTTTATGTCTTTCTTCATATTTGAATGATAGCAAATGGTTTGCATATCTTTTCATAAGTTATTTCCCAGTGGCTCTAAAAATAAATTCTCTCGTCCCTTGGTTTCTCCTTTATTATCAAATTGGCCATATATATTTTCTCCTCTGCAATTTCCCTGGAGGGGAAACAACAAATTATAGAATTTAAGACTGTGAATGAGCTAATAAATAAAAGGGATGAAGATATTTCAGAATCTCATTACACTGATACATTCCTCTTAAAAAATATGAAAAGAACACTAGATAATCCGAATAAATAACTACCTATTTTGAAAAATTGCTAAGTGTGAAACAGTACTGTTTGTGGGTAAATATAACAAAAAAGTTATTTTTATGTGTATTATCAGATTTTATTATATAAGTTAGTATTTTCACAATAAAATTTGTATTAGCCAACTAATGTTAATAAAAATTTTCAAGATATATTTATATGAGCAATCTCTTGGGTGAGTTTCAGCTTATAACATCTATACTTATTGACCAACCTTTTTGGGATACACCAGGTTGTAATAGGAAAACTTTGTGTTTTATTTATAAATAAATCCAAATGATATAGGTGGAGAAACAGATATTTGATTAATACAATATCATAGATACTTGAAGAAAATTACTTTACATAATATAATGGACTCCTTGACATTCTATAACCTTCATCAGTCTTTCTACCATTGATTCTGTTAATTTTTCCATTTTGTTTCAATTTTATCATTACTTGTAGCAATTTTTATTGCTTCCCTGGAGTCTTCTTTACTTGAATATCGTTTTCAATTCTCATATATGTCTCATTTAATGATGGATCATACATTTTCTATTGGATCAATACCTGGATGAAGTTGGTGACCATTCTATAATTTAGTGTCTTTCATGAAACAGTTTTTGACAAGGAGGACACCAGTCAGATTTGCAGAATGCCAAGGAACATTGTCTTTTGTGAATATACTTTTTAGCTTAAAGCTTCTTGATTGTGACCTCACTCAAAAAACATCTTTTCCAAGAACTTACAACAGTCCTCTGAATTTATCTTGACACCATAATCAACTTTCAAAGCACTTATAAATATACTGTCTAAAATATTAACCCAGTATATTACTCCATCTCTTACAATTATCTTCTAAGTCATGTTGGTTGACTATTTCCATGAAGGCCCCAACCTCTAGCCAGGCCATGATTTTCACCCATATATATATATATATATATATATATATATATATATATATATATATATATAATATATATATATATGAATTACATAAATACATGCCCCATTTTTATGGCCATTTTCACTCCTCAGAATAAATTCCCTGGAGCTTGTCAATACTAAAATGTTTGATAAATAAATGAATCATAATGTTATTTTTTTTAAATTTAAAATTAAAAAAATAAAGAAGAAAAAAGAGGGGAAAAATAGAGGAACAAATGGCAAATAAGGGAAAAGGCATTTGAAAGGGAGATAGAAAAAGAAACACCAAAGTAGTGAGGGGGAACAGGAAGACGGAACATATACAAGTCTAGACAGAAATTAAAAATGGTTGAAGATTAACAATGACCTATATTTAAAATGTTAACTCTTGTTCAAATTGGAAAAAATTATGTAAGAAAATACAATCACTAAAGTTAAGAAAAGGAAGAGTTATAAAGACTGTAGATAAAAGAAAAATTACAATTTAATATTAAAACTATTATTTAATTTTAATATTAAACAAAGTAATTTAATATTATAATAAACATATTTAGACATTATTAGTATGTAAACAAGAAAAACCCGAATATTAAAAATAATGAGATAAAGGGAAAAATTAAAATAAATAGATAAGTAATAGCCCAAAAGAAAATTTTACAATATAAAGTAAAAAATAAAATTAATAAAAGATACAACATAGATTAAACCTAAAATTAAATTTAAAGATTATATAGATTAATTATAGATTAAAATATAAAGGATTAGATAGAATCATCTATGTTAAAAAAATAATTATAGATTAAATTATAATAGATTAAACAGATTGAGATTAAATATAGATTAAATTATAAATTAAAATAGATAAAAGCATAAAGAGTCATTTTACAGATTAAAACTTCAATAACAAATAACTAAGGACAATCCAAAAATAAACAAAAAACATCTAACCATTAAACAGATAAATAAAAGTAAAATTAACTCATCAATATACTTGAAAGTACATAACATACCAAATTTTAAAAAAGAGAATGAAGAAAAATAAAATAAAATATAGAGAGAAAAATATAAAAATAAAATTAAAAAATTCTTATAGGATATGAAAACATTTTTAAAATTCTTACAAGATATGAAAACATTTTTAAAATTCTTATAGGATATGAAAACATTTTTAAAATTCTTATAGGATATGAAATATAGAAAAATAACTCTTTAAAAAGCATATGAGGTATAGAAAAACTCTTTAAAAAACATTTTAATTAACTAAAAAGGGGTAAATATAGAAATTTAACTTTTTAAATAAACCTTATCAAGTGGAGGGAAATTATTAAAATTTATATTATCTATATATATATATATATATATATATATATATATATATATATATATATATATATATATATATATATACACACTTGTTTTGGAAGTAGATTCTTACTGAGTGGGGTTCCCTAAACACTTTTCTTTTCACATCTCTCCAACTCTAATGACATATTTTCCTCTTCTGAATATTATACAGGAGGATAATTTGTGTGTGTGTTGAGGGGGGGGATAGATACTGCTTATTTTTACTCCTTCCTTTTCAGTTAATTGTTAATTATGTATAATGAATGAAACTTTCCCTTTTCTTTTATTTTCTGTTCTTTTGCACCAATCCACCCTAATTATTTGTACACACACATTTCTTTTTTATTTATGTATAACAGAATTGTCCACACAAACACAACTTCAAAGTCAATTAAAAGCAATTATTCAAACCTTTTGTCCTCATGACAGATGTTTTTTTTTGTTTTTTTGCATAATAATCAAATTATTAAAGTAGCTGAATATCAAAAAACAAAAATCCTTTTTCTTTGCTTGACACTTAAAATGTTAAAATATCTTAAAAAATGTTTAATTATCCTTTTAAGTTCATTTCAACCAAATGTGCAATAGCAGTTTGCTATTGCCTACAAGCCATGTATTAATTTAATGATAGAGGTGCCTCATACTGACAGCTGGTTGTAGTGAGATTTCTGTAGTTGGCCCTTCAGCTTCAAACGGAATCATATCTCAACATATATGTTTGGTAATAATTTTAGCAGTTATTCCGTCACAAAAAATTTATTTCATATTGTGTTGTTCTCTGAGTTTTATACACACACACACACACACACACACACGTTCTCTCGCTCTCTTTCTCTCTCTCTCTCTCTCTCTCTCTCTCGATATATATATATATATATATATATATATATATATATAAAAAGGGTGTTCCAATAACTTGGGCTGATTTTAAATGTGAATTAAGTTTAAGTGTCTAATGATTTTTTTCTTTTTCTTTCAGATTTAACAACTTAAGTCTTTGCAGTTTCAACCATGGAAAGATTAACTAACAAAAAACATGTTAAAGATATCGAACCTATTACGAAAATGGACATTCAAACAGAAATGCATTTTGCCCACTTCGCAATTGTTTTGGTCAACATAATCGACCAACCTGAGAGTGCAATCGGAAACAATGTAACATTGTTGTGGAGAGGTTCAATTCCTGTGCGCGATGATGAATAGAGATGTCTGGATTTTCGGCCACATTCTCATTCACTGCAGCAATGTTTTCAACTGAATGGCATAAACAAGCATGTCATGGTGTTTTCACATCTATCACCAACCGTTTTTTTTTTCATTTATGAACATTTTTTTCCAGTTGTACTCTTGAAACTTTAACACGTTTGATTGTTAATCTTTCCATGGTTGGAATTGCCAAAGATTTAAGTTGTTAAATCTGAAAGAAAAAGAAAAAAATCTTTAGATGCTTACATTTAATTCACATTTAAAAATCGTTTAAGTTATTGGAACACCCTTTATATATAATGGAATCTCCTGTCGGTTTCAATGTATAAGGATCTGACAACTTAACCAATTGATTCAGTTATGAAATTTTGTGCGATAATCTTAAGTGGCACTTAAGACCCGCTAGTGATTTACAAAAGAGGCTGCATATGGAGCAAGTGTGAGGATTGTGGGATGAGGTCACTATTAGATTGGCTGACCTTTTAGATCTTGCTCTCGCTTCTTGAAGACAATTCAGACTAACAGATTGAAACTGCTGAATCCACTAAAATATGTTGATCTCCTCTCTACCCACTCCAAGGCTAAGAGCTCAAGGGTGTTAGGAGATATATTGACAGCTGACAAGTTGCTCTTCAGCTTGTCTTTGTATCTAAGCTTTGGGTGTCCTACATCACAACTGAAACAGTATGAGGAAAGTCTTGATTCCTTAAATATTACACCTGTTAAACAGGTCTACTTTGGATGTCCTGTCTTGCATATATGGTACCTGTATGGAGTCCATGACTGTGAGCCATACAAAAGGATGGCAAGGACAACAGTTCTGTAAACCTGAATTTTTGTATCCAGTTGGATACCCATGCTCATCCCACAAGCGATGGCAAAGTTTGGCGAAAGCACTGGTAGCCTTAGCAATCCGATGCATGATTGGATTGCATCATCTAAAGATACACACACACACACACACACACACACACACACACACATATATATATGTGTATATATATATATATATATATATATATATATATGTCATTTGCAGACAGTACTGTTTAGCTGTATCACAGCTCGTCAGTTTGACTAGACTTACGAAAGTCTGATGCCAGGCTCACAACCCAGCTGATTTGGTGTCAGAGTTTCTATCCCTAAGCCATTAGCACTCAGCAGAGAGAACTGCTAATTCTAGCATATTGTTTTTATGAATGTGAACAAATGCCAGTCAGCCAGAGTGCTCGTATTCATTTTACCAAAGAGCTTTGCATTATACATATATATATATATATATATATATATATATATAAAGAGGGAGAGAGGATATGATTTAGTCAAGCCTATAAATAACTGTTGTATTCCATTTATGCTTAAAAGTACAAATGTAAAGAACAACAGCAGAACCATGAAGATATTTGTTGACAAGGAATCTGCATGATTTCCATAAGAATGAACATCTATCTCTCATTGTGCATGTTCAACTCCACCAGTGGGAATCAAAGTGGGTCTTTATTCTTACATAGATTCAATATTCTTCTTGTTAGCAATGAAATTTGTATGATTTTTAGCTGTTTTACTCCATTGATGTTTAAAACTACAAGAAAGACAGCAGAAGCACCTTTAGCATGAGGATGTTTAACTGGAAATGTCTGTGTTTCAACATCTCAGACATAGACAATCATCTGGTTCTTTAGAAGATTCTGTCTATAAAACTACATTATTGCTTATTACCATTAAAAGTTTGATAGTGTGTGTGTGTGTGTATATATATATATATATATATATATATATAAAATATTAAAACTTGGACCGATTTTATATATATATATATATATATATATATATATATATATATATAATATTAAAGCCATGAATTTAAAAAGGGCTAAATATCTTTCTTGTATCTACACAAGAAATTTCTTTGTCATTATTCCATGAATTGTTTAACCAACTGTATCCTGATGTTTTCTATTGCAGTTTGTGCATTCAGATATGATAGTTTTTACTTCAGGTCATTGACATTTTGAGAATTTTGTTTTCCATGGATGAATGGCACAAAATACCATAGCCCTGCAAAAAAAGTAAATAAGGAATTTTGTTTAAATCTCTATGGACATTATTGGATGTGATATACATCAAAGGCAGGCTTCTTTTTTTTTTTATTGTATACCATTGTTTACTCAATACAAGGCACAAGAGTCACTCAGGGTAGTGAGTTATTGAACAAGGTGTATGGGTGTAAGAGGAGGAGGAGGAGGAGAGAAGAAGTGTAAATTATGAAGATATGTAGGATAGATAATAGTTGTCCCTATGGCCTCCATGGCTTGAATTAGTGTTCGGTGAACTACAGTCATTGCTTTGCAGTGGATTGCATCACCTGTCTTCTGACCAATACTCCAAAGTTGCACCTTCTTGATTTCTCACTAAAATTCAAAAGCCATCTTTTCACCATGCAAAAGGTTTTTCTGTATCAGCTAAATTTTATTGTCCCCAGCAGAGAAATACTGCTGAACACTCACCAGTGACAGATTGGGTACATTGAATGAGAGAACTTCCTTACTTCAGCTTTTTTTAGGTCATCTTCTTACTTACCATGATAAAAAAAAAAAACCTCACTAAAGAATTTTGGAAGGAGGAACTTCTTTTTTACCAGAAAATCTTACTGTCATACTTGTTGCTGATTCATTAATTCACGTACCAATGAAATGACCTCACTGCACCCTGCTTCTTTCAATTTTTGTTGTGGGACTTGTGACCATCAACTGACCCTGTTAAATATATTTCATTTCAGTAAATATTTCCAACAACCTGGGAGTTGGTCTACTGCGTTTTCCTTCTTTTGGATAGGCGAGTGGCATAATGAATAGTGGCTTGGAATGAGCTAAGTTCAAATTACAGTCAGGTTGGTTACATTCACTTACATGCAAATGTCCTTGGGAAAGTGTATGAATCTATCTCTCCCCTCAGCTATGGGTTAAATAGTAGGACAGACTGGGCTCTTTAGCAAATACTTTTGTTATTTTTTACATTTCCTTGTCTTCCTTCTTCTGGTTTCCTTATCACACAATAAAATCAAACACAGATTGCCAATTTTTATGCATAAGGTGACTTTGCACGGAGATAAGATTATTGGAATCATGCTAATAATTTCATTCGACATTGTAAAACGTGACTATCAAGAATTGCAACTGAAACAAATTGTGAATGAAAAAGCTAAAAATGAAGCTTACCATAATTATATACCAGGTCAAAACATTGAAAAACACAATAAAAATTCTGACAGAATTCCATTAATCATCAACTTTATCTTTTCTTAAATCTTGCTCTTCTCTTAACTGTTTAATATTACAGTATTATTATTATTAATAATAATAATAATAATAATAATAATGTGCATTCTAAAAAAAAGGATACCTAGGATGTAAAAATCTTTAATTTGAAGCTTTTATTTTAGTTTTAATTCCAAGCTTATAGATCAGATTTAATATTTACATTGACTGGAATTCATTTTTTTTTTTTGATTATCAGTAAAATCGATGAAATCGTCCATATCGACAAATCTGTCACCACAACATAATTCTCTTAAATAAAAAAAAAAAATCTTTCATAAACAAAAATAATTTTTCTGAAATGTTATTTGGGAAAAATTAGCAGATTTAAAGTTTAATCTGAATTGAAATAAATATTACTTTAAGTTTAGAATATTGCAGAAAGCATTTTTTAATTTTAAGGGGAGTGTTTTTTATGAGATGTGTTGACACATTTATTGACAAGACATTTGAGAAATTTATCAAATGAAGATATAATTGTTACAAAATTACATGATGAATACAATTTCTTGTATTTTTTTTTTTAAATACAAGTAGTCTTTACAATATTAAATATTTTAATCATTCTAATAATTTATTGAATTTTAGGTGCTTTGATATTATAGTCAATTACCAATAAATTATAAAATTATAGTTTTATAGTCAATTATCAATAAATTTTAAATTTACTATAGTTACTGCTCTTATTTTTTGATGAATTGTAGTAAACATTTCTATTTGTGATTAGTAAATATTATTTTTATTTAATAACAATATCACTTGACCAATATGCGTTAATACAAAATTTTAATAGATTTAAAAGTTTATGAATTATTCTGATTAAAATTTTTATAAAATGGAAACAATTCTTGTAAAATTTCATTATTCATTGAAAATTTTTTTTCATATGACAGTTGTGTCCATAATATATTTTATTCACAAAAGTAGTTAAAAGATATCTTAAATCTAAATATCTAAATTAAATATCTTAGTTTTATTGCATTTTTTTATTTTACAATTCAAAGCAAATTTTCTGTAACTGGGGGTACTGTCACATAGAATTAAATAAGTTGGTGTTGGGGTAACAGGTATGAAAAATTATATTGTTCAAGATTTTCTAATAAAAAAAAAAAAGAAAAGAAACATTTGAAAGATACTTTCATTCATTTGTGAATAAGTCTTGAAAATTTCATTAAAAACCAACAATTATCTGATTTTTGCAAGAATTTCCAAATTAATATGTTTTTCACGACAAAAAATGGTAAAATTATCCATACTTATTTATGGTCCCTCTTTGATGCAAGAAAAACAAGATATTTACCCCAAATTTTGAAAGGTTTAAAATGGATTGAAAACATCAATTTGAATTTCTTCTTAATAATAACACAAAGATCAGGCAGCATTTAAGCTAGCTCCTGTGGAGGGCTCTTGATTGGGCCTTCATCACAATAGGTAGCAAGGAGGAGATGCAATAAGCTACAGAAGAACTCAAAACTGATCACTTACATTTAAATATTGCATTAGTATTTAAGCTTTTAAAAGTTCAGCGATAATTCTTCTGCCGCCACTTAAATTGAGGACAATTTGATGTACATAGGTCCTTACTTTCCATACAAACAATTATTTTTATTTCATGAGTGACTTTTGCTGGATTTCACAATTAATTTTGATTATTCCCAAATATTTATTTCCAAATTATAAAAATTATTGTACAAAAAAATTTGTCACAAAAAAATCACGTAAAAATTGCTAAATAGAATCACAGTAATGAAAACTTTGGAATCCGAAATTTCAGGATTGCAAGTCCGGATCTGGCCCAGACTGCTTTTAATTTTCCTTATGGGGTCAGCCCAATTCCAAAATGGTATGATATGTTGTATATGTTTGACTACAGACTCTAGGAGTAAAGTTGAAAAAGTGTCATACAGTGACACAGTGACATTCGCATTTATTATATATATATATATATATATATATATATATATATATATATATATATATATATCACATTATGAAATGGACAAAGTCTGCCAATTATTTTAAAACATTTTTATGTTTATACATTCTTTTTATAGATACAAATATTTAAGTGAATGCTCTGTTTTAAACAGAGCATTTACTTAAATATTAAACAGTAAATGCTCTGTTTTAAACAGAGCATTTACTTAAATATTTGTATCTATAAAAAGAATGTATAAACATAAAAATGTCTTAAAATATATATATATATATATATATATATATATATATATATATATAATAATTATTTATTTAAAAATATGATTCCAACATGCTACATAAGCGTTGTCATGTTTCAAAACAAGAGCCGAAAACTTCAGTATAATTATTTGAATTAAATTGAATTAAAGTAAGCTCTGTTCCATTTTCAAGCGAAATTTTTTTTGGAATAACTTATTTCTGAAATTTACATGTTTTCATAGCATATTCATTATTGAAATCAAAATTTCCATGGTAACGGCTAGAGCGATTGTTTAAATAGAAAGGGGTGTAGGGTGTTAATAATTTGTATCAGTATAGAGTTACATTCATAGATGTCAAGTCAGGGTAAGGTTGGGGTGTCTAAATTTAAAACGGAAGATGATTTTGTCTAGTCTGGTTTACGTGTCTATGGATATTTATTTTTTTATTTTATTTTTTCTGAAAGGGTTTTGTGTATATAAAAAAAAAACTGCCGTAACATTTGTTTTTTGATGACTTCATAAAGGGTTATCTTTTTTGTAGGGTATTTAAACTATTTATTAGGACTATGGATTTTAAAAAATTATTTTATTGTTTGTTTGTTTTTATGCTAATTATTCAGTGCAAAAATTTGATGATGTTGGCAAAAAACCGTTAACTCATGTCTATTGTTTAATAGATTTTTATTATTTAGAAACTTAATAATGTGTAGTTTTTCATGTAGGCATAAAGGGCATGGGTCATCCCAAGTTTTACAAGTTCGAGTTTTGTTTATAATTTTCCATTTTACATGTAAATTTCAGAAATAAGTTATTCCAAAAAAAATTTTGCTTGTAGATGGAACAGAGCTTACTTTAATTCAATTTAATTCAAATAATTATATTGAAGTTTTCGGCTCTTGTTTTGAAACATGAGAACTCTTATTTAGCGTGTTGGAATCATATTTTTAAATAAATAATTATATTTATGCTCTACTTTTGTATCGAGCACTATTTTTTAAAAATAATAACAAAAATACTAAAGAACTTTGGATTATTTACCTAACCAGTTCTTTCCTATTTTCTATATATTTTCACACACACACATATATATATATATATATATATATATATATATATATATATATATATATATATAATCATGTGTATGTGTCACTTTAAATGTTGTTATTAATGGATTCTCATATTTGAGTATGTGCACCGTTTATATATTAAACAGTATATTTATTTATTTTTATCTACTGGACTGAATGTTTGAAATCTTATTAAAATTTATTTAATTTATTAATGAAAAACTTGCTCTCTTCAGCAGGAATCAAACATACCTCCCTCAAGGTAGAGAGGCTCATTGTCTAGCCCATTGTGTCTATACAACTTTGGCCATGAGGAGACAGAGATTCCCACAAAATCAAATTTGATGCTTTCAAACAAGAAATTCTTTTGACAATGATCTCTTGCAGTTTTTCATATCTGCATGCATTTTCATATCCAAACATAAACAAAAAGAATTTACTACAATTTCATGGCCAGTAGATGAATATAAATAAATATACTGTTTAATATATAAACATAGTGGAAAGTAAATGTCTATTTTTAAGACAATTTAAACCTATTTACATGGTAACATTTAAATATGATTTCATTTCTTTGGTTTAATAACTGCCTTGTATTTTTGTATTTAATTATTTTAATTTTTTCTTCCAGTTATAGATTGCATCTGTTTCCGAAGCGTGCGCTCGCTCTCTCTCTCTCTCTCTCTTCAATATTGTAATCCCCTACTCAGTTTTTTTTAAGCACAAGTTAAAATCAGTACTTCATTTTTTATTAATGTCAGGTTTATTATTAAATTGTCTGGCAGAATTTATATCATTTAATAAAATGTAGGTATATATATATATATATATATTTATAAATGTAAAAGACAATAGGAAAAGTAATATTAGCCAACACGTTTCGTCCAATGTAGACTTTTTGAAGGCAAAAACAAAATAACTATTAATAACAAAACAAAATATCCATAGCAACTGGAAGAATTTAGAAAATGCTATTATATTCATATTGTCAATTAATAGCATTTTCTAAATTCTTCCAGTTGCTAAGACATTTTGTTTTGTTATTAATAGTTATTTTGTTTTAATAAATTCATTTCGTTTTTGCCTTGAAAAAGTCCACATTGGACGAAACGCATTGGCTAATATTACAGTTTTCTTATTGTCTTTTACATTTATAAAAATTGTCTTTTTTTACAGGTTAATTCTTAGAAATTTTTCACACATATATATATATATATATATATATATATATAAAACTTCTGAAATAAATTTATAGCCATTTATAGGATGAATAATTAAGTGTTTTCCTTATTATTTATTTATATATTGAGCTCTCTTCATGGATTTAACTTTTTAATATTTTATATTAAAAAGACCTCCTTGGAATAATCCCTACCACCTACAGATTTGCTATTTGATACATACATACATATATATTTATGAATAAAAATGACAATAGGAAAACTGGTAATTGCTGACGCGTTTCGTCCAATGTGGACTTTATCAAAGCAAAATACGAAAATGAAATTAAATGAACAAAGTAACTAATAAAAACAAAAACAGAATGTACCTAGCAACTGGAATGTAGAGAAACGCTATTTTCATATTTTTAACTGAAAAATAACGTCAGTAATTGTCACGATTGGAGAATATTGTCATTATATCTGTGTTGATGTATTCAACCATTTTCTTTTGATTTTATGAATCTGTTGTGTATATTTGTTTGTAAGAGCATTAATTTTGTTAAGAAAGGTGAAATAGGGAAAAAACCTGGGCGTAGATTAATATTTGGGTAGTTTACCCTGGCGGCACTCTCCAGAATTTTCCTTCTGAGTGAGTTATTTTCTTTTTTTATGAGTGTAGCATTTTTAAAATCAAAATTATGGTTGAATTTATTTCTATGTATGACTAGTGCATTAGCTAAGTTTTTTGTGAGGTCTCTTTTATGCTCATATATGTGTTTTTTCAAACTTCTACTTGTTTCTCCAATATATTGAGAGGAACAGTTTTGGCAATTTATTCTATAAATGCCTGCTTCAGAAATATTAGTGCCATTATTGTTTGAAGATCTTAGTATATCCATAATCGTTTTGGAAGTGTTTGTAACTATTTCAAGATTATTTAGATGGGATAGGTTATTCTGGATAGTGGACGTGACAGAATTGGTCGGTAGTATTATGTTCATTTAATTTCATTTTCATATTTTGCTTTGATAAAGTCCACATTGGACGAAATGCGTCAGCAATTACCAGTTTTCCTATTGTCATTTTTATTCATAAATATTGTCTCTCTACTGATTAATTTGGAGAAATTTTCATATCTATATCTATATATATATATATATATATATATATATATATATATATATATATATATATATATATATATATATTTAATGTGTGTATATTATTAAATCAAAGTTAAAATGGCTTTTGTGATTTCTGTCAATAATAATTCACCAAGTGATAATTTTTTTTTTAAATGATTTCTGGCATAAACATGTTTCTGTAAAGAGGAAAGAATTGAGCAAATGATACAAGATAAATGTGTCTCTTGTAAAGATTGTTGTTGTTTTTGGTAACTCTAAATATGCAGGAATAATTTAGATAAACAAGCTGAAAACCCACCTGCAAGGTTATTAGGTAATTCCTGTGGAAGGCCAAAATGCTGGTGGTGGCAAGGGTGGTTTTAGCCCAAAGATTGTGGATTAGAAATATGCAGTTATTGAATCTAACCTTATTTGAAAATCATCAATAACAAAACAAAATATCCTTAGCAACTGGAAGAATTTAGAAAACGCTATTATATTCATATTGTCAATTAATAGCACTGATGCCATTTACTTTTAATAAATTTTTAAATTAGTTTAGACACAACACATTTTTTTTAATTTTGATTTTCCATTGGTTGAAAAAAAATTTATAGGAAAAAAAGTCATATACAAAATGTCCCAACATTCTTTGTGAAATTTCCTGCTGGATGTCTTCTTTATACAGTTAAACAAAAAGATAAAGGTTGGATGGTACTAACCTGACAGACACAAAGCAAGATTCCAGTTTAGCATTGCATTTATACTGTAAATCATAAATGTTGCAAAAATCTTGACATCTTTTTTGAATGTTTAAAAACTCACATGTTAAAATTTATGCTCCAAGTTCTCAATAGTGACTACATAAAATTTGTTGCCCATAACTTTCACTATACTTGACTTATGTGATTCAAAACTGTTTGATAAAAAAAAAAATTTGCTGAATTATAGTCAAATGCAATGTTTTTTTTTTATCCATTTTCTTTGTAATATCTTATTTATGCATTGAAATATATAAATGTAATCTTAAAGACTTTCTCACATAATTCCTCAATGTTATAATTTCTATTTAGTAAGTTTGCTAAATATCAAGAATACTGACTTGACCAATTTAGAGATAGACAAACCACTGGTTATTGTAGGATTAAAGAGAAAAAATAACAAAGTTTCATCCAGATTTTAGATAGGTATATTTATATTTAATTAAGCATATTTTAAAATGAGTTTATTGCCTAAAAATATAGCAATTTCATATGAATTTATTAATGAATTGCTAAGAAAATAAAACTTAATGGATAGGAGTTTTCTTTTTTGACTGTTGACTCCAATTTGTATTACTGAAATTAAACTTGTAAACTAAAAAGGAGAAAAAAACGAATTTTACCAATAATTTCTTCAATGTTGACAAAAAATAGCTTTTTTCATCTATAAAAGCACAAGGATAATTAACATTACCCTTGTGATTTTGTTGAATTTTTACATTTATCACGGTTAACAAATCCATGAATGTCATATGAAGAGAGGAGCTGAAAAATTATCAAACCAACAAAGAAACCATTTCTAAAAAACAAAAAAAATTCTGATGTTTGGAAGAAGACTCGAGGCAACAGAAGTATGGTTCTACAGGAGGATGCTAAGGATACCCTAGACTGAACATGTGAGCAACAATGAGGTTTTGGAGAGGATGCAAAGAGGAATCTTATACTTAACATCAGGAAGAGGCAGCTGAAATTTCTGGGACATGTAATGAAAAAGGAGGGCTTAGAAAATCTGATACTCACCATGTTGATGGAGGGAAAGAGCGTCAAGGGAAAGCAATGCATGGCATACTTAATGGACTTAAGCAAGTGGATGGCAGAACAAGGTCTAGGAGAAGTAGCAAAAAGACAAAATTTATTGAGAACTACAAAGGACAGGAAGATGTGGAGAGCCATGGTCACCTACATACCGAAGGGACACGGCACATAAAAGAAGTGATACTAAACAAAATATCCTGTATAAATAAAGCCTTAGTAAGATTAAGGAAATGGTGAGTTTGAAGCTTTTTCATTTTGTTGACGTAATTGACTTCTATATTATGTTACTGATTTTATTTTTCATGGCAATGACTAACAGTGTTGGGCTCTGTGTTTTTTTATAAATCTCTACAAAGAGATCGATTTTAAATTATCATTCTTTACTATCACAATTTGAACCCTTTCCATATCTGGATTGAAATACTTGATGTACAAAAATAAAACTAATGAATAAATACCACACACACACTAAAATGTACAAATTCTTTTGTTTTTTTCTTTCTCATGGATTAAAGCATTTGATTTACAAACATGTCTTTATCAGTTATAAACTTGGATGACATACATGGTGGTAGTAGCAGCCTACCCCCCCCCATGCAAATTTTATTGTAACCTAATTGCGTACAATAATGGATCATATGCAATATAGGTGAACAATTCAACTAAAAAATTTGAAAATATAATGTATCTTAATACAAATGAGAGACATGTCATAAATAGATCGTCCCATCACAATTTAAATCAATGTAATTCAAGGGGGCCCCCAATCAGGCTCCCCACTCCCCAGTCATGGGGTTTGAGGGTGATATGTGTGGTGGTGTTGGGATTTAAATTTTTTTATAAATGAGTTCTCTCTTCATTTACATCCCAAATTTTTGTGTACAAAATTAGGAATTGCTTCTCTCTTTCTTTTTATTACATCCCTAAATTTTTGTCAATGGATAGAAAGTTTATATTACAAACCAAACAACAAATGAACAAGTAACAACTCTAATAAAGTGATTTTAATAAATCATTCTTGCAAATCCTTGCAAACCATTTTAATACCTCCACTGAGTATTTTTATATGTGTGTGGATTTGTTGAAGTAATTTACTACCAGATGCTTTCCCAGGTGCCAACTATACAGGAATCCCTCAATTAGTGTGACTAATGCGTACATTAAAAGATATGCACTAATCGAAAATGCATTAATCGAATATAAACAAAATTGACAAACAAAATAGTTACTCATTTTCCATTTTTAAATTTTAGAAAATTTTTAATCAATCGGTAACTATAAAAAAATCAATTTTCAATTACTGTACTGAAAAATGTTTTACCGCACTAATTGAGTATTATGCATGCACTAACCGAATTTTAGTATAAAAAATTTCAGTGCACTGGCATAATAACACAGAAGATTCTCAAGTACAGGAATTTCTTGATTAATGTGCATTCGACTAAATTGTTTAAAACAATTTAGAATCTTCTGTGTTATTATGCCAGGAAGAAAACTACGAAACTTTCTCCATTGTGTTTGTGCTGCATAAATGCTAAATTACTCAAATGAATGAAAATTTTCTTTTCTTTTTTTCAAGTAGAAACTGTCAAATAATTTTTAAAATGCTAAAATCTCATGATTGCCTACTTTGTTGTTTATTATTGTATTAGAGAATGAAATCTCTGAAACCGAATAAAGTATTATTTCTTTTTTAAAAGAAACAAATGATTCTCTAATCAATTGGCAACTGGATATTATTTCTAAAATGTATGTTTAATGATAAAACTTGCACAGTGAGAAAGTCTACCTTTCAAACAAAGTAGAAACACTGCTTTGCAAACGGAAGAAAGTTGCCTGTCTGTGGATCTAGCCAAAATACAAGTTCCTCCCCTTTCCTTATTTTGCCATGAAATGGTGGGAAGTAGAGGTTAAGTTTCACAAGATGGCCTCCTTTTTTACATCTTAAGGCTGGGCTGCTTACTATTGCCACAGTCACTGACCTGGAAATATGAAAAAAAATTGAATGGCTACAGAAATAATGTATTTTTAATTCTATTTTTTCTTCCTCTCTAATGGAATGTTAAAATAAAAATGAGGGAATGTAATACCCGTTGATTCCACTTTGCTGGTTCTGATAAGTCAATAAATTGAAGTTCTAGTAGAAGCCCAAAATAAGGAAGCCAGTGAATCAGAATCTATTGAATGTTTCTATATTTTCTACATTTTTGTGGTTGTAAGAAAAGGCAAATCATTCCAGACATTTTCATTCTTCTAAAACTGATCTCTCCTTGTAGAAAAAAAAAACTCCTAAAATCCCTGTCAATTCATTGCTTCTAGTTGACCCATCCTCCTACACCCTTTCATAAACCAACTTATTATCTGCTTTCTTTTTCAGGGCTTAAAATCAGCTGTACTCTAAGGACAAGCTAGCTTCAGTTCTTGAAATTTTCAAAGAGTATTGGCCAAATTAAATGTTGCTTAACTTTAACAGTGATGTGTACTTGTGTTTTCAATGTGTTGCTTATGTAAACCATGTGGCAGTATCAATTATAAGTAATAATACTGGCCAGAAATAATCTGTGGTCATCAAGTTGGTCAGTTGGATGGCATCAGGTGACATGTCAGTCATCTATTTACAGAATCTGTTCAGATGAGAAGATCAGTTAAGTACAGTTAATTGATATCCTTGTCCTTGATCCGAGGTATTCAAGTGCTCTTAGCCTGATTCAAACAAAAGGCACAATGTAAACAATGCCCTTTATTTGCAATGTGCTAAGTGACAGTCCTTTGCTGTCTATCAGTGGAGGAGGGGAGAAAGAATCATTCCAAATCTTCCTTCTTCTTCCTCTTTCAATGTTGATTTTCTAAATACTTCTTCCTTCAAAAACCAATTCACTCTCCCCCTCCCTCTAATGCCTTAATGAATTTTGCTCCATTTATCAAATGTTTTCTCCCTTTTTGTCTTCTTTTTTTCCTTCTTCTTCTTCTTCTTCCCTTTCTAGTTTATCTACAGCTTTGTTATTTTCAATCTGATCATAAACTTTGTACATATAAATTATTTTATTCATCCTCAAGACATTTTGCATTCAACCTAAGTAACATTGTTAACATGATCTGTTACATTCCAGCACCTACTCTCCATATTGTCTGATGACCTGATGGATATTTTTGTAAAACCAAACCACATTTGGAAATTTTTATGTTGGCAAAATCAAAGTTTCACATCATATGTTTCATCTCATTCACCTTGTACTGTTGTAGACTCATTTAGTCTACCATGAAAGGCTTTTCAGGAGACTGTTTCACCAGTTTTAGACAAACAGATTTAAACTTTCTTTGAGGATTATTGGAATAAAAAGACAAAAGTAAATGATTTAAAATAGAATTGCTGATTGTAAAAATTTTCTTCTAATTGACAAAGACATTGTAAAATATCTTTTTCTGTTTTCTGATATCAACTGGAATCTTTGTCATTCTGATAAGATGAACTCATTTCACTCCTTTTAGGGATTTCATCCTTATCTGCAAGTAAGAAAATGACCAAATTCTCTTGTGAACATTTTTCCCTCCATTTTTCTTTTTCTGATTTTTTTCCTTAATGCCAGTTTTCAAACCACATAATGCAAAACATTTCACCTTACTTTCTTCTGACTAATATCCTCATCCTTACACACTTTTTCATTGACTTCTTGCAGAAATATTTATCTTTTCATTTTACTGATTGAAATATTGAAAACTTATTAAAAATACAAAACATCACATTACATTCTGTTGACCCCCCCACCTCCCACCTCATCTCATAGTAAATATTATTTCTTTGTTTCCTATAAATGTCAAATCAGCTTCAAGTGTTCAAATTGTCTTTTTTCGCTTTATTGGATAATTTATGCCAAAGCAAAACTGCCACAAACTTCATTATTTTCTCTAAAATTTTAAAATTTCCTTCAAAAAGCCGTTTCTATACTTATAATAATTACAGGATAAAAATAAATTCTTAAATGTCTCAAAAACTGGTTTTCAAATAGCATAATGGAAAACTTGAACAGCGCTTGCCTATTTTATTTTTTTTTCTTTGTCTTTCTTAGAATGATAAATATTGCCCTTTCCAGTGTTTTGTCCCAAATCAGTGATGAGAACAAATGTGCATATTTTTTCTTCCTTTAAAAATGATGGATTCCTTTCCAAAAAAAACCATAAAAATTTGGCAAGCAAACAAGAACACTTGCTTTTAGCATTGTTAAGCAACTCTAGCCAGGATTTTAAATTTGTAATAATAAATACTTCATTAACAAAATCCCTGGAAAAAAAAGACATCTAAGAAGAAATTTTGCTTGCATGATTGTTTATATTAAAAGACATCAACTGGAGTTTTGAAT
The DNA here is from genome assembly GCA_963932145.1 of Acanthosepion lycidas. Classification (NCBI taxonomy): domain Eukaryota; kingdom Metazoa; phylum Mollusca; class Cephalopoda; order Sepiida; family Sepiidae; genus Acanthosepion; species Acanthosepion lycidas. Next base: position 67,046,488 of record OZ010593.1, read on the forward strand.
TATACAACGTTAATGCTGTACATGAATATCAAGAGGAAACACCTTAAATATTTGAATTTGGTCTCTTGCTGGTTCACTGGTCTTTTGGCCAAGTGTTGTGATTATGGCATCTAATGGAGAACCTCAGCCAGCGCTGAGCAAGTTTGTAAACGCTGCACACAGAATCATACAGAGATGCAGTGAGATAAAGCAGGAGAATGATATTGAGTCTAACACAAGATTCAGTATTGGTGAATTGTTCTTTGTTGATACAGATGGGGTTGAACCTTTGACAAAAACGAAACGAAAGAAGAAACGAAAACTGAAACGCTCTTCACAAATTGTGTTAACTCTAAGTAGGTATTGTGTCTCTTTGATTTTTCATGCTTTCTTGCTTCTTTTCATTTTACTTTCTTTCCATTTCTTTAGAGTCTTCTTACCTTTTTGTTTCTTCTTTATTTTTGTTCCCATTTCTTTAGAGATTTCTTTTTTTTTTTTTCTTTTTTTTTTTTACCATTTTTTTTCATCATTTTCCCTTTTTCCTTTTCCTTCTTTTTTCATAATTTTCCCTTTTTTCATAATTTTCCCTTTTTCCTTTTCCTTCTTTTTTTCCTTTTCTTTCATTTAACATCTTTATTTTTACTACAGTATTGTTTTTTCTATTTTTTTCTTTGTAACATTTTTCTTTTTTTATACTTCTATTCCTCTCCTCTTTTCCCTTCTTTCTCTTGTCTTTCTAATTTCTTTCTTCAGTAAATCCTTCAGTTTGCTAAATGTTTTTAATCTATGAACCTTCTTCTATTTCTATTTTTGTGATAACAGATTTATATTGATTCAAATTCTGATACAATCCGCCTTCAATTAAACTGGGTTTTGCTTATCTTTGGGTTGTTTATTTTTTATTTTATTTGTAATAAATAAAAACCCATAATGAGAGGACATAAACTCAGAAAGTTCAAAATAACTGCCTGGAAGAAAAGGGAATAAATAAACATCTAAACAAATTTGTTTCATACTTGATTTAATGAATGAAATCCCAAATAATTTAGATCGGGTTTAGGAAAGTATGGTTATTTTGGATTCAGTTAAGTTTCTTGTAAATCCTGAAATGCATAAAAAAAAAAATTCAACTCATAAGTGAAATAATAAATAATTTCAGAAATTTGAAGATTTTATGATGATTTTCTTAATCATCATCATCATAAACCTAAGATAAGACAAAGTAGTAAATATATTCATTCTTTTTTTTTTTTTTTTTTTTTTTTAAACAAATTCTGAGGTTAAGTGATACTTAATATATATAATGTTTATATTTTCTTGACATTAATATAATACTCTCTTGAGTAGATGAAGACTTCCACAGAAGTGGTGGGTTCTACCAAGGGAGCTTCTTCATGAACTTCATTATTATTTAATCATGCTATGCTAATGTGTGATGTTTACAAGACAATAATAAACAACTTGTTTTGTAATAATGAAATGTTGTCAACAATAAAAACAAGACTCTTTACATCTGAAAGATGCATTCTTGATTATAAAACTCAATTTTTATTATACACTAGTTGCTTTCCTGGATTAACTATTCATTTTTTTAAATTTAGTTTTATGCCTTATAAGATGATTTTCCTGGATTTTACAAGTACAGAGAAAAAGTTTTTTTACAGATTTTTCTTTTAATTCTTTTTTATAACTGAACTGAAATGACACTTTTTTCCTTACATGAAACTGTGAAATATACCCAACTTACAGGTGTTGCCTGTTTTGAGTGCCAAATGAATTTAATTGTTGGAAGGACTTTGGCTTGACAAATGATATTAATTTAATTTTATATTGATCAAAAATCTAAATTAAAAAAACAAAATTAGTGCTGACTAATCACTAAAAATGTTCCACCTTCTTTTCTTCCATTGAATCCATCGTAGTGAGGTGATATATTTACTCAGACAGCTTTTGTCTTTCAGAAAATACTAAAGAAAGACTTTCTACTTCTGGTGCAAAACTAAAAATCTGGATGACATGAAAACTGTAAAACCAAATCACTCTCAAAACCCAGATACCAGATTCTTCATATCCCACATTTGTTATATTGTTTCAGACAAGAGCAGTTCTGTTTTCTCTGAAAAGATAATAATAATAATAATAATAATAATACGTGTGTTGAGATGATGATGTGTGTGTGTTGAGATAATAATAATGCAGGTGTTGAGATGATGATAGTAATGATGTGTGTGTTGAGATGATGATGTGTCTGTGCGTTGAGATAATAATAATGCAGGTGTTGAGATGATGATGGTAATGATGCATGTGTTGAGATGATGATGTGTGTGTGTGTGTGTGTGTGTGTTGAGATAATAATAATGCTGGTGCTGAGATGCTGATGGTAATGATGCGTGTGTTGAGATGATGATGATGCGTGTGTTGAGATGATGATGTGTGTGTTATGATGATAATGTGTGTGTGTTGAGATGATGATGGTAATGATGTGTGTGTTGAGATGATGATGGTAATGATGCGTGTGTTGAGATGATGATGATGATAATGCAGGTGTTGAGATGATGATGATGGTAATGATGCGTGTGTTGAGATGATGATGATGATAATGCAGGTGTTGAGATGATGATGATGGTAATGATGCGTGTGTTGAGATGATGATGATGATAATGCAGGTGTTGAGATGATGATGATGGTAATGATGTGTGTGTTGAGATGATGATGATAATGCAGGTGTTGAGATGATGATGATAAAAATGTGTGTGTTGATATTAATTGTTCTGTATTTCTTTTCTTTACAATAATAAATCAAGAGAAATGTTTAGTTATTTGCTTTTTCACTTTGTCTGCAACATTTCAAAAGTTCCCCCTGCTTTTGAAATGTGTATAAATATTGTAAATAATATTTTTCTAAAAATATTTTGTTTCCCTCAAATCTTTTACATCATCATCAGGTGATGTAACAAATCGCTCGTCTTTAAATGAAAACTTCCTGAAAACAATAAAACCAAATGCAATTCTTTTAGTATTTGACATAAAGACAAGAATCTTTTTTGATCCATTCTCTGCAAAAGGTTGCAACCAATTTTAACCAGTTCCTTTTTATTTTTTTCCTTACATTTGTTGCTTTATTTTTTCTTTTTAAATAAACTCTTCTCTTTTGACTAATTATTGACTGTAAATATTATTGCCAATAGAAATTTATAGTCATCTTGAAGAAGTCAATTTAGATAAGGTACTTTCTTTTATCTACAGATGAAATTTTCAAAATCCAGACAATCACAATAGGTGTGTTTCTTTTTTTTTTTTTTTTTTTTTTATAAATGAAGTCAACATTCACACAGGCATGCATACACACAATCTATTAGTGTGTTTGTATGGAAAGGAAGGTGTGAGTTGATGTTTGTATATCAATATCTACACTGAAATCCATGTGTGTTTGCATGTATATTTTTGCTCTGATTTACATTCATTTGTGTGTGTGTGTGTGTGTGTGTATATATATATATATATATATATATATTCACACATAGACACAACTAAAGAAAGTTCTCTGTATTTTTCCTTTTATCATTCTACTCCATCCCCAAGTATTGATATCAGCAGCCATCCTCACCTCTCTACCCAGAAAGTTTTTTTTCATCCAACAATAACTAAATTTGCTGATTAAAAAAAAAAAAAAAAGTCACACCTGTGTAGGTCACACAAATTCTTCCACATAAATAAATAAATATATATATATATATATATATATATATATATATATATATATATATCTTCCCCTATTTTATTTCACTTTTGATTGACTGCTTCAAGCTATAAAACCCTTCATATTTAAAACTATTGCCATTTTTCTCCATCTTTTAATTTTTTTTGCTTTGTCCTGTTCTTTTTTTTTTTTTTTATGCTTTTATTGTTTTTTTAGTACGCAGGTGTGGTCTCTGTGTCTGTAGTTTTCTTTCCCTTGAAGACTTGTTTAAGAACAGACAATGCTGATAGAATTATCCTTACAGCCTCTCCACCACACCCCACCAGCAACAATGATATATTACAACACTTGATCAACCTTTCATCCACTGCCTACCTCTTTGTAGGCAGAGGGTAAAACTTAGTGTAGCTATAGCAGGAGGGAACATGGGGGCTGGCTAAGGAAAAGTAAACCCGCAGGCAGTTGCAGAACACTCATGGTGCATTCCCCCTGCAAAGGCGTTAATTCTCCTTCTATTCAGCTACTAATGCAGACGTATGGGTTTTGTGCATTTTAAATAAATTTAGCTTCATAAACTATTTTGTTTCAGAAGTTCTCGTCTTTACACTTGAAGCAGTCATATAAAATGCCAGTGCCTCTTGCCAATTCAAATCTCGTTAGTTGAACTAAAATGATTTTTAGGATATTTAAATATTTTTTTATTTTGTTCTTTTTTTTTTTTACTTACATGCCCGATGAAAATGCCAACAATTTTCTTTTTTTCTTTCTTTTATTTTATGCATCTGGCTTGAGAGCGGCTGACATTTTTAATAACTTATTGACCTATGATTTCCCCTTACAAATTACAAAGTGAATTCTCTTTGAGAGAGAAACTCACAACCGTCACAATCTGTAGCTATGGAGATTAGTTTTGAATATTCACTCTCTTATTGTCGCCATAAAATGTTTGACTATTTCTTCTACAGAATGAAAGTTACAAAGGCTATATTAATTTGTAAAGGGAAATCAACTTATTTATAAACTGGAAAAATATAATAGAAAGTTAGTGTTTGTTATATTTAATAAATATTGTTTGCGATGTACACACCAATGGAAACTGAAATGATCTTGATCTGATCTGGAGTCATTAAAAAAAACAAAAAAAACTGTTGGTCATATTTAGGGAATTTGGTCATCCAAACAACTTTTCAGCCTCCTCATGGGTGGGCACACATGTGAGTGCATGTATATTACCACAGAACAATTCTAAAAGAACTGTGTAGCCTACATTAAAAGTGAATCAAAAAAGACAAAAATATAAGGTTTATTATTTATAAATAATTTGTTGCCCATCTGGTTAAGATTTGTATAGAAATTGTACCAAGGCCATGTTTTTGTTTCAGCACTCTAAAATCCCTGACCTTTAGGCAGCTTCTTCACAAATCTAAATAGGATGGGCAAACAACTTATTAAAACATTGGGAAAATATAATTAAACAGGCTGAGTTTGTTAGTTGAATTTAATAAAAGTTGATTGATTGAATTCTTACTGCCAAAAACATACATTATGCACACACATATCTCTATACATCAGAAATTATCAATGAAAACTTTATCACAAATAAAATGAAGGAAACTTCTCAAACAAGAGATGATGTAAAAAGTTATCTCCATCCTGACTGCCAAAAGCAGTTTTGACAGGTTTTACTTGAACTTCTATACTGCAAAATTATTCACTCTCCTACTGCTTCTATTCTCAAAGGCAACTTAATTTTGTTTACTTATTTAATGTTCACTACTTTGAAATAAAACAAAACACCAATCTTTATTCAGTTATGCTGAATTCTATTTCATTGATACTCAGTAAATGCTTGGTGTTTGTAACTGATTGCATTGCAGTCATGTGTGATATGTCTTTACTTTAATTGGTAAAATGACTGTCATAATGATATTTTTTTTTTTTTATTTTTTTTTTAAGAAAAAAAACATGATACTTAAGGTATTGAATTCTGAAGAAAAACTTTTGAAAGTATCCAATCTTCCTTTTGCGATTATTGCTTGCCCATTCAAATCCTAGCTTCTACTCCAATCTCTGTGTTAATTGTCAATTCTGCCATCTCCCCTTGCAGATAAAATCCGTAAAAAGAGAGAAAGTTACAATGATAAAATACCAACCCCTCCAGATGATGACAATGAAGTACAGAAGTCTCTGGAAGAACTCCAAAGACTTACTATCAAAGATGATGACCTCAGAAAGGTGAGTGCCCTATTGAATTGTCTTTCATCTTTAGCCAAAGACATAGTTGCAGACTATTAGTCTAACTATAATATATAACATCATACCAACATTACCTTGAGCTCTTATTATTACTATTTCTATGTTTTTTACTAATAATTAGTAGAGACTGACATTCTGCTCTAGTTCTGTTTGCAATATCAAAAATGAATATTTGATCAATTCTTTATAAAGAAGAATTTGGTTAAAAATATGAGCAAAAAAAATTCATTTACTTAAAAGTTTAAATTTCAAATAAATTAAGAATATTTTCAAAATATTTGTTCAAAAGATTTTGTAGAAATAGTTTTAATTGATGCTGGTTGCACATTGAAAAATGTGTTTTCTTCAAAGTTGCTCAGTTTATTTTCTGTGAATGATTTCTTTTGTCTGATATTTTTCAGATATAATAAAATTTAAAGGTTAAATTTGAAAAACTTTAACAAGAATTTTCATTTCAAATTTTTATATTTTATCAGGTTTAAAATTTGGATGCAACAAAACATCATTTTTCTCTGCCTTCCAACTTTGTCTTTTTTTTTTTTTTTTTTGTATAGTTGTGGGATGTTTTATTCAAAACTACAGATAAGGTTTTTTTTAAATGACATGTCCCTTCAGAAGACAGATAATCATGGCTCTCCACGGCTTCCTTTTTAATATTTTTGAATTGTCATGCATTCTTGAGAAAGATAGGGGAATAGTTCCCCATTTCCTTCTCCACAGTTCCATCTCTTAGACTAGTTACCATCCAAAGCTAGAGAGCTCAGTGTACCTTACTAAATCCACAGTTGGTAAGACCAAAGAGAGAGATTCATGCCTTTCCCAAGGACATTAGTGTGAAAATGAATGCAACAGACTAGCTTAGAATAAGAACTCAGCTCGCCGTTTCCTTTTCCACACTGATATCTCTTGCACAACTCACAACTCCTAAAGACCACACATTAAGCTTTTTCTTTTAAATTTTTCATTGTTTTTCCATACAAGATAATGGATATTTGGTTTCAGTGTATATAAAAATTGTCTGTACATATAAGTTCAAGTGCTTACAATCATCATTGGTGATTTTTAAGAACAGGAAAAACTCGAATTTGTTTTTTCCATCATAGTGTTTGGTATTTAGAATGTTTTAAATTTAAATAACTTACTTGGTGAGGGATAGGCTCCGTCAGGTTAAAACACTCGTGACACATGAGAGCACACCAAGAAACGACCTTATACCGGGACTGGTGGGCAGCTCAGCACGTCAGTGCTCTGACGTCTCCTTCCAGCGTCTAAGGATGAAAAGGAAGGAAGTTTAAATAAATGTTGACCATGTTGATGGTGTGTACAATGTAGATTAGACCTCATACATTTATGAATTATTTGATGTGTGTGTGTATATATATATATATATATATATATATATATATATATGTTATACCAGACCCTCGGCTGAATTATTTAATGCTACTTTTTGTTTTGTTTTTTATTATTATTGCTTCAAGTATGTTTTTTTTTTTGTTTTTTTTTTTCCTAGTGATATATAATGTTTGTGTTGTCTACAAGTGGTTACCTTAAAAATGATTAGTGATGGCTGAAAGCCCTTGAATATATAAAGGGTAGATTTTTTTTTATATACATTGGAATCACATATTCTATTTTCTCTTGTATGAAAACAAGAGAAAATCACTAAATCACTAATGAAAATCACTAATCACTAAATCTCCCTATAAACTGATTTTGATTGATTGGTTTTTTTCTATGGATTATCAACCCTTTGCAGGTTATTTAAAGCCAGAAAATTTTTATTTATGTTTTTGAGATAATAACAAGAGAAGAGGTGCATTAATACCTTTCTCATGGTTATTTGCATGTAAGCGTATATAACAAACCCAACTGGAATTGGAACTTGGCTCTTCAATTAGCAATTCCAAGCCATTATCCATTACACCAGCCCCACATACAAGCTTACAGCACCTAGTATTCCTAAGCAGTCACCCATCTTGATACTGACCAGGATTGACATTGTTTAACTTTGGTAATAGTACAGAAACAGGTGTTTTTTACTGGCTGTAAGCCTAAATTGATTTTCTGTACAAATTTAATAATTATCTCTGATCTACTGCATTTACTGGCTACTTAGTTAAGACAAAAATATTTTTGTACATGCACACTCATGCCAGAAGATTATATATATATAATTTTTTTTTTTTTTTTTTTTTTTTTTTAATTGGAATAAAAAGGATTTCTGAGAATTTGCAAGGATTCAATTCAAGGTATTTCCTAAACAGATGCAAAATCCTGGTTATAAATTTTCACTTGGAAGAGTGAAAGCTTGTCTAACTGTTCATTAATTCACCTTTTTCTACTGCGCACACACACACACACACACTCACACACTTTACAGCCCTCTCATGTCTTTCGGTTCAATATCCTCAAAACATTTTGGCCCCAATTTTACTGTCTCAACATCCTCTTTCCTCTTTTTGACATTAACATAATTCCATTTACTTTTGACTAAGTAGTATCCTTTGCAATTTCATTCTTTTTTTTTTATTTCTTCTCATTTTACTTAACTTTCTGGGGTTTTTTTTTTTTTGTATTTTATACATGATTTGTTTGTTTTTCTCTTTCCATTTCTTTTTCTTTATCATTGATTTGTTTCATTTCTGTCTTCTCTGTTGGCGCTGTTGTTTGCCAGGTGCAGCTATATGATTCCGTTAGGCCCACCTGAGCAACCAAAATGTAGGGGGTTTGCATGAAGCTTTTCATTTGGCGGGAAAATCAATGACCTAACCGGTGGCATGTGAGAAAAGGAATGGATGCTTTACCCCTTGGCCAGGTGTTGATGACCTGTGCAAATCCCTCATCATTTATCTAAAACATTAAAGGCATTTATTTTAGATTCAGATTTGCTTCAAGGACAACACTGACAAAAAAAGCGACAAAAATGAAAATTGAATTCCAACAAGGAAAGACTTTATAATGGGGGAGGGTTGCATCAATTAATGTTTGATCATTGGTAATTTGGTCATATCAGTATTTATTGATGAATTACTTTTCATTAATTAGTCATTCTTTTTTATTACAGAAATTTCATCACTGGCTTAAAAATTATCAGGTAGTCTTAGACACAAAATGAATTTAAATGATATTCTGATAGTTTTTCTTTAATTTCTACACTCGCGTTTTTATTCAGAATAATTAAATTACTGATTATTAACCAATAAATCAGTACAATGCTAGTTTATAATTTTACTGAAATGTAAAACTGAAATAAATTGGATGGTCAAATATCGTACAGGCAGAAAGGATTCGGGATTTGATTTTAAACTTAGATAAGAATTGGTCAGTATTGCCTGATATGGTTGATTAACTTTTCTGGATACTTTTTATAAAAAATGGTTTATTTTAACAAACTTTTTCTTTTTTTTCAATGTATATTTATAGTTGTAAGTGAAATCTTTGTCACTCCAGACTTTGTTGTCCACCATTAGTTCCTTGGCTTAATTGCTTACACTTTCTTTGCCTATGAACATACATACATACATATATATATATATATATATATATATATATATATATATATATATATATATATATGTGTGTGTGTGTGTGTAAACTTCATTAAATATGACAGACAAGGTGCTTTGATTAAATTTTTTACATAATTTCTCATATGATCTTATAATTTTTTCTTTTCCGTAGATAAATTATACAAAAATTGTCCAAATGTTTTGTTTTTCCAACCACTTTCAGCTATACCTTAGCCATTATCAAATATTAAATTCTATTTACTGTTAACTGAAACTGAATTGTATGTATTTAGCATTATAGAATTTTTATTTTCAAAACATAGTCAACATATTGTGTCCATGTTCATAGTTGATATTATTGAGTCTTGTTTTTTTTGTTTTTATTAATAAGGCTTCCATTATTTTTAACCTTTTTTTTATATGTAGATGATGCTATTATATTTGTATTATCAACAAGTATGTTGCGAATAGGGTCTAGTAGGTTTCCATGATTATTTAAATGAGACCTAATTGAGCTATGGTCAGAAAGACGTGGTGTGAGTCTTCTTGTTGAACATGTTGTGGTGCAGCCAATATAATTGTTTACGAATTTTGATTGATCAGGAACACAATTTTTTTATGAACATATAAATTCATAAATTATATTTGTTCTGTTCAATTTTGATTTGAGAGGTGAATTAATATTTTTAGCTATAAGATTGGCAGTTTAAAACTTTTTGTAATAAATAATTAGTCTAATTTTTTTGCTCTTGTCTGCTGGTGTTGTGGATTTTTTTATAATGTTCTTAAGTCTAGTTTCCTTTTGTTTGTAATTATCATTCATCTGATTTTGATAAAAAATATTAATGCTATTGTTTATGTTTGTATTCTCATTGTTGCTTAGATAGAAAAAGCCTTATTAATAAAAAGAAAAAACAACACTAAATCAACTATGAACCAGGACACAATATGTTGACTGTGTTTTGAAAATAAAACCTTCTATAATGCTAAATACATACAACAATCCATTTTCAGAAATATATATATATATTGTGTATTTAGGCAGCAATCTTTCTTTTATGCAAGCTTCATATGACAGACAAGGTGTTTGATTAAGTTTTTTATATATTTCTTATATGATCTTATAAATTTTTCTTTTCTGTATATAAATTATGCAAATACTGTCCAAATATTTTATTTTTCCATGTGCTTCCAGCTATTCCTTTAGCCATTATCAAGGGTGAATTATATTTACTGTTATCTGAAAATGGATTGTTGTATGTATTTAGCATTATAGAATGTTTTATTTTCAAAACACAGTCAACATATTGTGTCCATGTTCATAGTTGATTTCGTGTTTTTTGTTTTTATTAATAAGGCTTTTTCTATCTCAGCAATTTTGGATTTTTCATCTTAATGTGTCTTCATTGACTAAAACTGGTATCAACAACTTTTTGTATCTTATTTTCATCTCTTTCCTTTTCCTTTGTATCTGTAAAATTTGGATATTCTCCTCCCTTTCTCTTTTTCTTTTTTTTCCCTTTTTTCCCTTTTTTTTTTCCCCTTTTTTTTTTTCTTTCCCTTCTCTTGGTAGTAGGGTTGATTTCTTATGCCCTTCTTTTCTTTCCTCTTACTTTTTCTTTTTATTGATTTCTTATTTTCTTTCTTTTTTTTTTACTTTAATTTGCTTTTTTCTTTCTTTTCATTTTATGGAATGAATAAATTTTTTATATCTTTGTTTCTTTGCCTTCTATGGAAAATTTTCAAAAATGTAAAAAAGAAGTGATGTTTCATAAATTGTATTTTTAAATAAAATCATTTATTTCCACTATCATTAACCACCTGACAAAATGTCTTTAGACGGCAAAACAAATATGCATTTTTGTTGTGGTAACTTGCATGTTCCAATGTAACAGTTTATAATAAATATTTATTGCTCTACTCTTGTATTGAGCCCTTTTTTAAATTAGTGTTATGAATGTTTGAATTTATATTCTTTTTGTTCTTTTACATTTGGAGATATATATATATATATATATATATATATATATATATATATAGTCTTAAGTTATATTATATTCATGATTTAAAGTGCTCAATCAAGGAGAGTCTTTCTCTCTCTCTCTCTCTCTCAATATATATATATATATATATATATATATATATATATATATATATATACTGTTTTATTATTTAATTCTTTTTTTCCAGATCCGAGATGTTCAATCTACAGAACCGAGGACTCTTATACACAAAAAAATCACTTTTAAAATCAATAAACCTGTTGCACCCCCAGACAAGAAACAGAAAACGTAAGAAAGTTTTTTTGTTGTCGGATATTTTTATTTAAATTTTATTATTCTAAATATTTTTCTAGATTGTATCAGCTGATAAATTCCTGATATCCTTTTTTTATTCTTACTAGTTATCCAATTTGACTATGAAGTTAACAGTATTTACTTTTACTGCTACTACTTGGGCTGGCTAGGTATAGAGATTTGCATGTATGTTTTTTACATACTCTTGTTTTTCCTCCATCAATTGTTAGGACATGCCAATAACAAGAGAAAATATCTGCATTAACACAGATCCTAGGTAGATGTATATTCATGCCTTTCTGAAAAGCATTAATACTACATAAGCATAAGGTGTCCAAGTTTCTTACCAATTACATTTCGTAATAGTGTTTCTATATTTGTTATGGCATGTTTGTAACTTCTGATAGAATTGATTAAGAATTGCAGTAATTAGGACTTAACTACATGAACATTTATGTTGTTGATGTAAAAAGCCAGTGTTATCCACATTTTCTGAAACCCCCTTCCTTTGAAAAGGGGAAAGCCAGCTGGCCTTGTAAGCCTAACCTTTTGGAATAATTCAATTTACAGATCAGATTAAAATACATATAAATAGTGTAAATAGAAGAGTTTTCATTAATTCATTATTCTATATACAGTACAAAATTAAGAGCCTAAATTAAATGATTATAATAATTAAAACAAAGAAAAACATCAAGAGATGAAAAGAGTATGAATCAAGTTTTAGAGATTGTAGGCATAATTTTATTCCTATGTATTCTCCTGTTTAGTCTGGAGTAGATTGGGCTCTGTCAGGCTGTCTCGTCCAAGACACACCGCCTCTGCTACAGTTGAAGTAGATGTGGTGCCCTGCCCCTATAACCCTAATGGGTCACAGGATTCATGATCATGATTCTCTTGTTCATCTATAAAGGCCTGCCTATTTCTCTCTCTCTCTCTCTCTCTCCAAGATTCAAAATGCCTCCCAGCTCTGAAGAGAACAATTCCTAATATTTAGAACTGCCCAGTGACAAAAAAAAAAAGATTTCCTTCATTCTAGTGAAAAAAAAAAAAAATCACTAGATTATTTGACAAATTCCTTTGTCAGGCTCATCTGTTCACCACCTGGTAATTTTATCAAGCAACCAGAACACTTGTACACACATATTCAACACATTTCAATCAAATAACCTTAGTCTTTTGAGATGTGTAAGTAAATTTGATTGTTGTTAGAGAAACCTTCAGAGATTACTTGTCAAGATGTTTTCATTCATGCATATGACAGATATGACTTGTGCATTCCATTTGATCAGATGTGACATAGTCAATTCATTAACCTGATGGTTGGTTGGTCCCATAACTGTTGTGGCGCCATGTTGGATTTGTCCTTTGTTGAAATGGTGTCAATCTGGATAAATGAGTGCCTACCATTCTTTTCTTGGTTTGGAGTCCTACTTGCTCAGGATCCAAATCATTTCTCCCTGACCAAGAAAATTGGGTTTAATTATTTTTTTACAGAAACTGGACTACCTATTTGGCAACAATGTCATTCAGCTACTTCTAATGCAAAAGTCTAAAGACTCAATGCAAGTTAGATGCAAATTGACAGTATTTAGCAGGTATAAGATGAAATTTTGAATACAGATTATTAATGTTTTAATTCTAGGTTGGCCTAAGCCCAGATATGTAAATATCAGTAAGGATCAAAAACCTAAAAGCTGCTTAAGTTTTTTTTTTTATTCTCTATACAAAAAAATATTTTAAGATTAGAACGTTAATTTGAATAAGGCCATTTTGAAGTACTTTTACACCTACTGGAAAGAAATCAAGCACAGAGTCTTTGATACTAAACAGGTGATGTTTGGGGATGCTGCTGTGTAAGCACTCTAATCTTTTCTCTCTTTCTGCACACCTCCTTGTTCAAAGTTGCAAATTTAATGTCCTAAATCATGGAATAAATTTACTAATGTTGCTATCTGCTATTCATGAAGACACACACACACACACACACACACACACACACACATACATACATACATATATATATATATATATATATATATATAAGTGAACGTTGAAGTCTACAGTTAGAGGCAACAGGCTGTTTCATGCTAGACGCAATCGTTAGGCCACGAGTCCTGACTTGTGGCCTGACGATTGTGTCTAGCATGAAACAGCCTGTCGCCTCTAAGTGTAGACTTCAATGTTCACTTTTATATTTACACATGCTCTATCTCTGATATTGAGCATTTTATCCCATAAATATAGCATACCTTAAGAGTATATTTCTTCATATATATATATATATATATATATTAAATGGTGAAATATATATTCAATTTTAAACATAAGGATTGCGTCATTCAATGAATTGTTAATAGGTTAATGCTTTATTAAATTTGTTAGCGAAGAGGTTTTGCTATTAATTACATTACTTTACTGATTAATTCTTTGTATGATTATTTCTTTATATATATATATATATATATGTATGATGAAAATATAGTTTTAAGGTGTGCCACATTTATGGGTTCAGAGGTATAAAACATATGTAAATATAAGTGAAAATTGAGGTCAACACAATTGTCAAGCCATGACATGGCCTGAAGATTGCATTTAAGCATGAAGCAGGCTGTTACAGCTTGGTGTTGACCTTAATGTTCACTTTTATATTATTAGGTTGGTGCAAAAATAATGTCGTTTTTTGACGTTAAAAAATACGTCAAAAAACGACATTGTTACGTCATTATTTTTGCACCAACCTGATATATATGGTCATCTGTGTACGCCCAGATATTTACAAATAAAACCTGAACTTCTTTCACTTGCATATCTTTTTTTCTTTATGTCCAGGGCTGTTGTGGCAAAACCAGCTTTGCCTGATGCCATTCATAAATCTCCAGATGTCTTTCATGGTAAGTGTCATTTTAATTTGGCATCTGGAATTGATGATATGAATTTGCAGATTCTCTTGCAAACGTTCTGTTTTCTTCTCATTTTTCTTTTTATTCTGTTCAATATTTCTATTTTCATGCTTTCTGATTAAGAAACAAAAAAGTGAAAAGCTTAATGCTGACCATTTTCTCAAAGCAACCAGTCAAATTAAACAAGCTGACATCTGTTTTTCTGTTATAAATGGAGTATTTCATATTTTATTTTTTATGTTTTCAGGTTGTCTGGGCCCTAAATTTGATAGCATTGGTCGACTTGTATCACACAGTATTGCTGGAAATTATGATGATTTTTATTCAATGGCCTCCAAGGATGGCCAGGTAGAGGTAAATCTTGATTTTGAATAAATTTCCATTTTTTTTTTTTTTTTTTTTTTTTTTTTTTTATTTCAGTTTCATGTCACTTTTTATTGTTGTTATAAAACGTTTTATAAATCTTTTCTTCTAACAGCAGAATTTTCTTTGCACATGATATGGCCATTAAAAATTATACCATTACTGCACTTCACATTTACCTCTGGAGTAGGTGGAATGTGTGTGTGTATATATATATATATATATATATATATATATATATATATATATATATATATATATATATATAATGGGTAGGTAGCATCAGTTATTGGTGCAGAAAATAACCAAGTTCAGATTCCAGCTGAAGTTGTTACATTAATTTTGCCATAATGCCTTTGAGCGTTTTATGTTAGGGTCAAAATATTGATGTAACGTTGGTTGTTGTAGCAGCATTAGGAAGACATATCTTAGCTTCTTTAAGTATAGATTTTGTAAAAGTTGGTGACTGGTAGCCTTTTGTATAGGCATTTGCAGAAATGCAGCACCCCCTATTTCTACTCAATATTATTAATAAAATTCAATATAATGAATCTTATTTTTTTCTTTAAGTTTTTCTTTATACTTGTACATTATATAATCCTTAAGCTTAATGTCAGTAGCCATCCCCTTGTTGAGATAAAATTACAAATTTCGTTGTATGGAACTGTGTACTTCACTGCTTCAGTAATGCAAAGTTTGGCTGTTGTGCACATGCACACATCTGCAAGGAAAGAAGCTGAACGCAGGTTAGAGAGAGCACTGTTGCCGACCCTGTTGTCTGAGTGTAAGTAGTGTTTATATTTGACTCAGTGTGTATTGTGCTCAAAAACCATGTGTCATATTTTTTAATGTGATAAACTGTAGATGACTGTCATGCTTCTAGCTTATTCTATTTAATTCTTTTTTTTTATGGGGTGGGGGGGTTATTGTATAGAAATTTTTAATAATTTAATCATGACCTCCTTGAATCCCCAAGAAATAAATTCTGTGACAGTGAGCTTCAAAAGCTTAAGTTTTCGCAGTTGTATTTCCATGAGAAAGTCATAGTTAAGAAAACAACCTGTTCAACACCTGATATTCAAATATCTCAACCAGGAATGGAAAAGTTGGCTGTAAAGTAAAAAATGTGTGTTTGCTATTTGGAGGTGATGTAACATAGACGAAAGATGCTTTTAGAAATATAAACAAAAATGAAAGAAAAAAAAACTGCAAAACATAAGAAGTCAAAGAAGCATATTGAAAATGTAGTTTCACTTTCACTTTTAGGAAACATAAATATTATGAAGAAATTTACTGAGGCATGCAGACTTTCAATCAATGAGCATAACATGAAGATTAGAACTGTGACATTTTAGGCAAAATAATAGACTGCATTTTGAAACTCCCTTACGTGGGCATGAGGAAAAAGATTATTCAGGAAATTCAGGTGTATTTGGAGGATTAATAGATTTTGCATCTAAATTAAATCCAGATTTGAAAAATTACTGAGAAACCAGTACGGTTTTAGATGTTTCTAAGACCATTCAGAATGAGATATACTTTTGCCTGCTACAAATATACCATGAGGAGATAAGGATGGAAATTAGGGGAGCTTCATTTGTAGCCATCATGGCTGATGACACAAAAGATGTTTTGGAACACACTCAGATGGTCATTGTTTTATGGTATGTGTTGTATAAAGAAATATTAGGTTGGTGCAAAAATAATATCGTTTTTTGACGTAACGTCAAAAAACGATATTATTTTTGCACCAACCTAATATTTAAGCATTTTGGGGGATTCTTTATTCCAGAAAATCAAGCTGCAGATGACATATCACAATGTATTTTAGAAAATTTAGTGATAATCTTTCAAGGAAATGGACAAAAACTGATAGCTTAGACATTTGATGGTGCAAATGTCATGAAAGGCAAAAAAAGGAGGATTTCAAGCAAAAATAAAAGCAGTTTTTCATAGCGCACATTTCATTCACCTTTTTATGCACATCAACTTAATGTAATGATGAGAAATGCAGCAAGTATTACACGGAACGCAAAAATATTTTTCTCTGACATTTTGACTATTCCAACATTCTTCTGAAGATTAGCACAACGTGTATCCATTCTCAGGTAGCATATGGATGCCAGGATTCCACATTCATCCTCAACAAGGTGGAACTTTAGCACACGGACCGTCAACAGAGTTCATGAAAATTTGCAACATTTAAAAAGCTGCCTTAATGAAATTCAGTCAACATCAAATACAGATCAAACCATTGCAGAAGCAAGAAGAATTTTACATCACATGAATGATGATTATTTAAGTTCTCATCAGATTATGCTTCATGTTGAAGAAATTAGACTGTTCAAAGTCAATGAATATATAATAGATTTCAAAACTGGTATTTTAGTACTAAAATGCTTGAAGTATTGTGAGGATCCTTTAAAGACACTCATGGCAGAAGCCAAGGAAGTGTGTGATTACATATGTATTAATATAATGGGGTTATGCTTCCACTAAATACTTAGTAACCGTTAAATTGTTCAACAAGAAAAGCTTGACTAGTTTTAAGAATGAACTGCCTACAGAAGAATTAGTACTGACCACTGAATTATGTCCCATGATTGACAAAGAAAAACTTGAGACTGAAAAAAAGTATTCTATTATAGATCCGATATTCATGAATATTTCAAATTAATTGAGCTGCTGAAATTTATCTTTGAAGATAATCTAGATGGTTCTTCTTAGTGAAATGATAAAAAATGATAAAAATCATTTTGACAGTTCCCCTGACTACATCTGAGTCAGGACTCTTTTTTTTTTTTTTTCAACATGAAAATGAATAAAAAGTTTTCTAAGGAGACATTATAAATCCTGAAAGACAAAATGCTCCTGCAGTGCTTTCAATGGATCTAAGAGAAAATTATTAACCTTTTCACTCAAAGTAAAACAAGAATAGTGAATTTCATTTTTAAATTTATTAATTTCTGCCCATAAATTTGCTCGATAATTGACAGGAGCAACAACTATTGAATCAGAAATAACAAAGTTTAATACATATCAAGGTCAACTCTAAGTTTTGTAATTTTTCATTATTAGGACTTTCAATCATTTACAAAATGGTAATCAGTAGAAACATTCTTATTTTTTTTTATTTTACATATCTATATCTTAGGCAAATGAATGACAAAGTGGAAAAATTTTGTGTAATGTTTTTTCTCCTGTAAAAGGACTTCATCAGACTAAAGTAATGTTTTCATTGATGGATTTACTTATGTGGCAGGTTGAATGGCTTCGATTCAACCCATTCTATTTTTACTTTACAAATGTGCTAACAAGGAATAAGCAAATGAGAAGAATAACATTCAACAAGAAAAGTTTCATTAGTAAATGGAATTTATATATGCATAACAACAACTCTACAGACAGTAATTCAGTGGACTTAAAGATTTAGTTAAAGTATCTATTTTTTACTTGAAAATGTTCTTTTTAGCAGTTGAAATGTGTTCCTGTTAAGAATGTTCAAAGTGTGTGAAATTAATATAGAAGTTGTAATTAATAAACATGTCTGAAATGAATTAAACAATTTTTAACAGTTTCTATAATTGAAAATTGCAATGTTTAAATGTAGCAGAAGTTACTTGCCTTTTAACTGTCAGTTTGAACTGGTCAAAGTTAGCAAGGTAAAGTGTTTTTAAGTGAACTCAAAGGAATGGTTTCAGTTCATGAAACAGTAATTAATCTTGATGAAAGAAATGTTCTTCAATAAGCAAGTATCATAGATTGAGATTTAGTTTGGTGTAAGACGAGTTCAAAGAAACCTATTGAATGAGAGAAAATTGTAGTCTCCACTTGAAAATCTCAGTGTCAGAAGTTGATAAGTTTCTGCGCCCTTGTGGTTGAAGGAGTGAATAGATTTTCATAGATATATGATGTTCGTACATATTTGTGTGTGTGTGGGATGATGTTTCATAGTGTTTTCCCTTAAGGGACAAACATGACCTCTCCACTGAGCTATATCTTGTATGTGAGAGAAGGCAAGAGATAAAGAGTGGAGATGTGTCCAAGTATTTATAATTAATGTGAACCACATGATAGGCTTGAGAACACATAACCAGATTTGGGCGGTAAATTGACATTGAACACAACTGCGTAGGTGTTGTAACATCTTTCCCATATATTAACCAATCAGAAGTCGTAATTTTATTCAAAGTTTCTGTGATCCACTTGGTGTATAGTTTGCACAAAATTTGTTGGGAAGATAAATATTACATGAAAAAGGAATTGAAGTATTTTACAACCAATAGAATTCACTGAGTCAAAGTAATATTATAATTAGGTAGAAGTTGAATACTAAACTTATATGTAGGAGGTAAAGGGAGACATAAAAATGTGATTAATTATGAACCAAGTGGAAATGCTGAAGATTAAAAATATATATATGTGTGTGTGTTTGTATATACACACACACACACACAAGATATAGTTTTAAGGTGTGCTAATTTCATGCATTAAAGTGCTTAGTATCAGGGAAAGAGCACATGTCAATATAAAAGTGGACATTGAAGTCAATACCCAGAGGCGACAGTCTATTTCATGCTAAACGTAATCATTAGACTTGATGATTATGTTTAGCATTAAACAGACTGTTGCCTCTGGAGGTGTGTGTGTGTGTGTGTGTGTATATATATATATATATATTATATATATATGTATATATATTATATTGTCTATATATTATATTGTCTATATATTATATATATAATATATATACACAGGATGCAATGGATAAATTGTCATCTAAATGACATAAAAATGAAAATCACACTGACATCTCATTTTAACAGATATATTTACCAAAATTGCACAAAAATATCTTGAAATACTAAAGAGTAATTTTATTCAATAAAATCGCTATTGGCTTCTACCAAGGCCTCCAGTTGTTTCGGAATCTCCTGCAACTCTTCTGGACGGTCTTCTTGTTTAAGTTGCTGAATGCTGCCATAATCCTTACCTAAAGTTCAACATTGGTCTCTTACTCAACTGTACTCCAGACATAATAATCAAGGGGGTTTCAGTCAGGGAAGTTTGGTAGCCAGATGTAAGGAGTGATGTGGTCGCAGAAATTGTCTGACAGCGATGACTTATATGGCATGTTGCAGAGTTCTGTTGCCAGACATAAGGTTTCCAGCAGCCACCTTTTTGACCGAGGCCAGCACTACCTCCCTAGCTATAGATCTGATTGACTTGGAGAGATCGTTTTCAATCATGGTCTGGAACTCAGTAACAAATTTATAAGAATGATCAGAGTGAGTTTTCTGAGCTACCACACCTTCGTAATCAACCATTAGACTCATTCAACTCATTTCCGAATCCTCTGCACTCTCCTCAGATTGACAGCCAAACATTCTGAAGTGTTCGTATTGGAGCTTCCAGCATGAATACCAAGCAGTACAGTATGGTCTTTCCAAATTTCTGGCGGAGTGAATTACGTCATTGTGCTCTTTTTCTCACAGATGATGCCCAACTGACCCTACTATACTGTGCAGTCGACAAAATCAAAAACAAACAACGCGTATGTGCAAAATTAAAAATATAAAATGGCAACAATCTACCCATTGAACCTTTATATATATATATATATATATATATATATATATATATATATAAATGGTGGTCAGAGCTATAAAATGAAATACAGAATGCAGCAACTTCAAATAATTCCAAGCAAATATACTGCTTGATGAAACAAGTATTTGACCCCAGATTCACCAAGATCACTTCTCTCAGGACAGAGGATACCAATGATCTCCTCACAGACATGGATGGCATGACCAGAAGATGGAAGAAACACTTTAATAGGCTACTGAACAGTCCTTGAAATGTGGACCCTGATGTTCTTGAGAAAATACCCCCAAGATCCATAGTGGAAGAATTTGACAGCCAACCATCGCTGGTTCTGTGTGGCAGGGAGGGACTTAACATGGGCAGGGCTGTTGGGCTTGACGGCCTTCCTGCCAAGATATACCATTATGGTGTAACATGTTTCTGTCAACTTATGCATGATCTTATTGTAAAGGTTTGGAGAAATGGAAAAGTGACAAAAGATTGGAGGGATACAACAATGATACCTATATATATAAGCGCAAAGGTGCCCATGAATTATGTGGTAATTATAGAGGGATTGCTCTCAGGTAAGATCTTAGTCTCTGTTAAGATTAAACCAGACCATAGTTGACAATATATTAAGTCATGGTGTGATTTCCGCCAACACAGGGGGACTGCAGATATGATTTTCACAGCACGACAAATCCAGGAAAAGAGCTGTGAACAACATATAGGCCTTTATCAAATATTTGTAGAACTGAGGAAGGCTTTTGACACTGTTAATCGTGCTGGTCTCTGGAAGATCCTCTCGAAATTGTGCTGTCTCAAGATTCTGGGGTCCTTCCATGACAGTATGGAAGCTTGTGTTAGTTTTGGCAGTATGCTTACAGAGCCCATCAAGGTTGAAAATGGAGTCAAGCAGTGAGATCTTCTGGCTCCTACATTATTTTCTATCTACTTTGCAATTGTACTGCTTGATGTGTTCAGGGACTGCCATGATGGTATTATGTTAAAGTACATGTCAACTGGCAAACTGTTCAACATACGTAGGTTTGCAGCAAGGACAAAAGTCTGAGTTTAGTGCACAACCTTCTCTATGTGGATGACTGTGACCTGGTCATGCACACAATTCACCACTTACAGGAGTTCATGGATCAATTATCAGGTTCATGTAAGGCTTTTGGACTGTCCATCAGCCTTGACAAGATAGTGATGTATCAATCTGCCCGAGGAATTCAGTATATAGAGCCATCAGTTTATGTTGATGGTAGTCGACTTTGGTAGTAAAATTTGCATACCTTGGTAGCACCCTCAACTGCCACTACTCTCTTGACGATGAGATAGCATTACTGATTAAGAAGGCTCCCGGTGCATTTGCAACACTCAAGGCCCATGTCTGGAGTCAGAACCACATAAAAAAGCAGACAAAAATTAAAATATATAATGACTACATTATGTCATCTCTGCTATATTTCTGTGAGACATGGTAGGCTATCACAGACATCTGAAGATACTGGAATGTTTTCAACACTGCCTTCGGTCTGTGATTGAAATCCACTGGATATTTCACACACCTGATACTGTTGTTCTACAAAGGGCCAATTCACTCTCTGTGGAAGCAATTATACACAAGCACAGATTGCGATGGATGGACCATTTTGTCCACATGGCAGATGACAGAATTCCAAAACAATGCATGGAGAACTGGAAATGGGAAAAAGACCGCAGCACAAGCCCAAATTTTGTTACCATGATTGCCTTAAAGAGTTACTGTACAAGTGCAATATTGGTCTGGATAACAGAGGGACTCTAGCTGATGACTGGGTTTCTTGGAGAGCTGGTATTGCTGATGACATCAAGATCTTCCACGAAGCATCACAAAAATATGCAGAACTGAAGAGAGAGGGGGGTTTGGAAGGTTTCCCTGAATTGCCATGACGTGCCAACCTGTCCATGTGCCCAATGCAATCGGATATATGTCTGTCCAAGGCGGGTATGCTCAGTCACCAGAAATCACACCAACAGTCTATTGTATATGACAATTTCATAATGGCATGGCTTTGAATGCCTGACCTGCACTGGGGTGTGCAAGTTTATGTCGGTCCTGACAAGTCATATGAAAAGGCAAATTGGAAGTAATGATGATCAGAGTCAACTTCCACCACCCAGAGATGATTTGATATGCCACATATGTGAAAAGAAATGCAGATCAATGGCTGGCTTTATAAGCCACTGTTGTTCACAAAACCGATGAATGCAGTGTTGTTGTTGGGGTGGGGGTAAGTGAAGGGCTGGACATGTCAGTGATGGTTGTACTCACTTTGTGAGTCGACAACCACCATATATATATATATATATATATATATATATATATAAAGTACCTCCACAGAAACACTAAAAAAAATCAGCATACCATGATGAAAACATGCTCCAAATGTAATAAAAACAATTTTATCAACAAAATCTTATTATTAAGAGGAATGATAAGAGTATTTTTTAGATATTTAATTAAATTTTTTATTCCATTTTAGAACATTCAAAATTTTGATGAAAAACTTGAGTCAGTGGATGTACTAATTTTCAGCATAGCAAATTTTTGTCTCTTTTTTGTGGTGACACACATTAATTTGAAAATTCTTGCAAAAATCAAAAAATTGTTGGATTTTAATGAAATTTCAGGACTTATTCACAAATGAATTAAATTATTTTTTAATTTTTTTTATTTTAGAAAATCTTGGTAAAAAATTTTTCTTACATATATTACCCACCATTTACTTAATTTTTTATGAAAACTTGAAAAATTCAACATGATTATTTTTTAAAAGCAGAATTCTTTGAAGAATTTAAATTACCGATATTTTATTTTTCAAAATCAGACCCAGTCTTACTGAAAATCTGTTCTGAATTGAAAAATAAAAAACAATAAAACTAAGACATTATTTAATTAGAGAATCTTTTAATTGCTTTTATGAATAATATATGCTAAAGACATATTTTCTGAAGAAAAAATACTTTTTTAATGAAAAATTAATTTTTACAAGATTTGTTTTCATTTTTTACAATTTTAAATTGAATAATTTATAAAGTTTTAAATCTTTTAAAATTCATTTTCAATAGGATAACTCTTAGAAAATATTGTTATTATGTAAAAGTATACTTACTAATCGTATATTGTAAAGCTTATTACAAACCCTGAATATTTTTTAAAGAATTTCAATTTTTTTTTTTTTCATGTGTGATATACATGCAAAAATTTCAAACTATGGATATCCAAACCTATATCATTATCATTAAAAAGTCATGTGTTTTAAGTGTTGTCCACCCCATTATGGGGGAAAAAAAACTCAAACTTTATCATCTGCTCCACCATACTTAACTATGAACACATTCAGCAGTCAATTAGCTGTCAGTAAATCGATTAACAAGTCAGAAAAACAATACCCTGTGGTTAAGAAATGCTTGTATACAACATTTTATGCTATAAGTAAGTACTATTTGTTTCAAATCAGATTAATTTAACTTTAAATTTGCTAATTATACTCAAATAACATTTCAGAAATATATATTTTATTTTAGCAAGATTTTTAAAACTGAGAATTAACTTTTGTTTACAAATGTCAAAATGGACAATTTTTATTGATTTTTTATCTTTAGCTTTCAATTAAAGGTAAGATAAAGGCTTCAAGAAATCTTTTGCATTTTTAAAAATTAATTTTAAACCTTATGTATACCGAATTAGTGGAAATATATATATATATATATATATATATATATATATATATATAAGAAAGAACAGTAAGATATATAATCCAGCATTCATGTTATTTTTTATTTTTATTTTTACAAAACAGTGCTCAATGTAAATTTACAGAGCATAAATATTATAAATTAACTGATTTAAAATATGGTTTTTATGCTACACAGTAATAACCATATTTAAAAAATGGAAGCTAAAAACTTTAAATTAAATTATATAATTAAATTAAAAGCATTAGTTCCATTTCATCTTCAAGCAAATATTGGAATAACTTATTTTTAAATTTACTGAGTTTTAAACACATATATAAATTCATAATTTACTGTTTCCAAGGATACAGAGGAATCCAATCATTCAGACGGGCTGTAGTGCGTTCATTTTTATTAACTATTGTTGTATCGGTTATGAGTTACGTCCGAAAAAGAGGTTAAGTTTAGGGAGAGTAGGGGTTTATTTTTCAACAAATTCTGACATCTGCTAAATGCATGTCGTCTATGTTTTTTTATTAATGGCAAAAAGTATTTCGGCATTTTTTTTCCCGTATGCTCAAAGATTTTTTTATGTTTGTTTGTGTTAAAATACGTTTTATTAAACTACAATTTTAAAGTATTTTTACTCTTAATTACGAATAGACTATATTTCTTTTTATAAAACAAGTAAATGTAATAGAATTACTTACATTATTTAAAATTATTTTTTCATATCAAATATAAGTATGGATGTTACCAGCTCCCATTTTTTAATTTTATTTTTAATTTATTTTTAAATATTATTTAAGGAAAATACTGTGTAGCAAAAAAAAAAATCATATTTTAAATCAGTTAATTTATAATGTGTGTATATATATATATATATATATATCTGTCTTAGCCTACAAAACGAAACTGACCTTCCTCAGTCTGTCAAATATAGAGTAATAGGCTTTACACAGACACATGAGCCCACAATATGTAGGCAGGGGGAGGGGGTATTCAATTCAGAATTGTCCTCTTAGAATGCTTGCCCTATCAAAGTGAAATTGTAAAAATTAATGCAGTGATTACATAATTCTGTAAACAATAAAATCGAAAGTTCCAATGAGTGAGAAATTACAAAACTCAGAGTTGACTTTGATCAGTATTGAATGCATGTCTTCCCAACTTTTTACTTGAATGTGCTTATCGTTGCCAGTCAGTTAACTACACTTGATAATTAAAATCTTCAACTTTCTCCCTTAGAAACATTGATATTCCTTGGGGTTTACAGATTTCTCCATAGTCCTTATGAGTAGATGAACCCTGGTTAAAAATTGAACAGATCATTGATCTTCAGTCCAGATCAACATTTCATCAATATGATTGTGGAGACAGACATTAACTCACAAATTTGTATAGAGGTTTCAATCATTTTGCTTTTTCTGAAAATTTCATATTTTTCAATTTCAGGGTTTGCCTCTTCCTCAAGATGGTTATGTTCCGTTGAAGAAGCCGCTCTCTCTACATGAAAGTCCTCCTCCTCCTCCTCCTATCACACCACAAACCCAATCTGAACATGTCAGCTGTGCAGAAACTAAAGCCCTTCGCAACTGGAAAGTAAGAATGGCACAAAGAAGTATGCAGCAGAATTATATTTGCAGTAAGTATCTTATGAATACTTCTAGAGCATTTTCTGATGTCTCCAGATGGGCTTTTATTTTTCATTATTTTCACTTTTATTAAAAAATTCTTTCAAGGAATTTTAGGATGTGTGAAATATTGATGATTTTGAAACAAACACATATCACTGCAAAATTTATTAAAATAAACTTAAAATATTCTCTGGAAAAATAATTTGGAAGAATTTCTCTTTACTTCAGTGAATTAAAATTCTAAGTCAGTTATCTAAAATCACCTGAAAAATATCTGGTACAATCACGCCTGGTGCTGCTGCTTTGTTTTACTTCATCTTGGTTAGCGTCAGTCATACCCTCAGATTTTAATATTGCAGGTACTACCATGTTTTTAAGTTTTGTGGGTTTCTCTTCCCTGTCATCATGGAAGAGTACTCCAATGTATTCATTCTATCTTTGAAGTATCTCTTCATTCCCCTTTTTAGATTTTATCTGTCCTTTTTAGAAGCATGTAGTCTCTGTCCTGTTATTTTCTCTTATCATTTTATGCACTCCTCCTCCTGCTATGTGTGTCTATGTTTCATAGTATTTCTGTTGTTTCACACTTCTCACGTTAGTCAGTCATCCAGCAACTGTTTGCATTTATTTCTATTGTTTTTGCTTAATATTCAATATACTATACCATTCTTTGCCATTGTTAATTGTCTCTTCAACTGAAGAATTTCATCTGGTCATCCACTTCTTTTTTTTTTACAAATCTCTCTTTGGAATGATCTTGTTTGCTGATATTCACTATAACTTCCATTATGCAGATCTACGTTGATTTCATGACATTTTTGAGTCTTTTATATTTGCTCTTAATCCTTTCAGCCTTTTATCTACTTTCTGTTTACAAATTGAACCAAAATCCTGAAGGCTGTCTTATTCTAGACTAGACAATGCTTTGCATTTCTATAATTTTTAAGTTTACTTTTGCTTATGACTGTGAAGTTGTCACTTCCATAGTCAGTGCTTGGATAAGTTTTAGTGTGTAGAACAGCATTTTTAAATCTTTTATTGATTGTTTGATAGTCTGTATGGTTCTTTGTATTCCCACCTGTTTTTTTCTATGCCCATAAGCATTTTGATTGTTCTTGAAAACAGATGTCAGTTATTATTTGTTTTATTTTTTTTTGGCTCTGTACTATTGAACACATATATCTCTTCATTTTTCGTTTGATCCAAGTTCATACTTGCCAAGTCTTTCATTACCTTGTTCCTCTCTAAAGCATTTTCGTCTCCCATTATGATGATGATAATTACTTGCAAAATTGCACTGATACTTGGCGGTTATCAAGTGTACTATAAAACTCCTCTAATTGTTCTTTCATGCTCTGTGGCAACTTGATGTGTTTATGCTATGAAGATCACTAGAAGAATTCTGGCCAACAATTGCCAGGATCCCAAACATGCAATTTACCTGTAAACATTATGAAAGCTTACCAATCAATTTTTTATGATGAAAAAAATGAAAGAAGTATAAAAATATGGAGATAGTGCATTATGGTTTCAAGTAAGACTTCATATAAATACCAATATGTAATCAAATTTATAATTCTTTCTTGGTATGCAAGATGTTTGTCTTATTAAATTGATGCGTTTTATTTTTTTAAATATTCATTCTTTCGTTGCACAGAATTGTTGGAGAGACAACCTCAAGATTTGGTAATGAATCATGCAGACTACATTCGTAATCGTGTAGAATTATGCGAAGTCCTTGATAGAGTTCTGCCACAAATCACTTATGGAAAAGGATGTAAGTCTGTTCTTTCCTATTCAAATTTAAAACTACATATATGCACACACACACACACTTTTACAAATAACCATTTCTTTCTTGTCCTTTTTGACCAATCCTTTCACTAGTCAGCCTATTTTGAAATAGGTGCAAATCTGTCAGACTCAAGTATTGATGTCTTTTTATGCTTACTCAATGAAATCAGGAAAAGTTGGCAAACAAAAAAGCAGTCTTTATAAATTGATGATCAAACCTAACTCTTCATTTTATAGAAACATGAGATGTGCATTTCTTAAATAAGGTCATTGAAATTTGCTTGATGGTGAAAGTCTCTAGTGGTTGTGTGGTCTTAAAGCACACTGAGCAACACGGTGATATTCCCCTACAACAGGTTTGAACCATGCTGGAAAGCATTTTGATTTTTTATTAACACTCTCATATGTACAGGCTAGTAGATATAAATTGGCATTGTTTAAAAACAGTAAAAACAGGGATGTGTCTACCCAAACACTTGTATTTGCTAAATATAATGTTTCACATAATACTTAATAGAAACTTTCGGGGTTTCATTATTATATATATATATATATATATATATATATATAAGTTTTATTGAAAATGCCTGACAAGGTGTGGTGGTTGAGTCTTTTATATAATTCCTCATGTGTTTGTATAATTTGTTTCTTTTCAAGACATATAAAAATTGTCCGAATGCACTTTTGGCTATACTTTTAGCCATTATCAAGGATGAATTTCATTTTACTTTTAACTGAATATATAGATTGTTTTATGTATGTATCTAGAGTTATAGGAATGTTTTATTTTACAAACACGGTCAGCACATTGTGGCCATGTTCATAGTTGATATTATTGAGTGTTGGCTTTTTCTTTTTTATTAATAATGCTTCCATCATTTTTAGCCTTTTTGTACATGTGGATGATGCTATTATATTTGTATTATCAACAAGTATGTTACAGAGTTTGGTAAGTCCCCATGTATATTTAAATAAGACATATGAAAGTGAAATGTTATTAATCCAAAACAAAGATGTCTCATTGGCTGAGACTTGAATTCCTTCCGTCCTTCAAACCTTCAGATGTCTTCTCTAAAGCTTTTTTTATTTAATGATTTTTAATTTCATCTGTCATTTAATATTTTTTGATGATCTTAAAATAATCTTCTTTTCTTCCTGCTGGAAAGAATAATTCTGTCTCTTAAAATTTGGAAGAATTATTTTATTTATTTTTATTTTTTTTAAATACTTTTGATTCTTAGAAAGCAACAAAAAGTTAAACTGGAATGGAAACCAAATATGACAAATAAAAAATATTCCTTCTTCCCTACACTGAAAAAATTGGAATGACAATTTCCACGTGCGATTTTCCAATAAAATTCTGGATAAATCAAAAGAAATAAAAATGAATATTTAAATCCTGATGAAAAAAGAAAACAAAATAAATTTAAAAAAATAAAATGGATTTAAAACAAATTTCTGTGTTTTATTTTGTTGTAGTCATATTTTTGGAAAGTCGAAAACAAATTGAAAAATGGTGCTCTTGATTTACATGAATAATTGATGTTGGAGGAAGAACCCGGATTCTCATCAGATCCCAATCTCTGATTTCTATCCTTGATACAGAAACAAATTTAGTCATTCTAAAATAACTGGCTCACATGCTAAGCATCTCAGGTTATTGCAAATAGTCTGCCAACTCAGGTTTATTTAAATTCACTCAAGCATTTTCGTTTTGCCAAAAGTTTGTATCCTCCTCCCTTTCCAATAAGCAGTTTTTCTGCAGATCATCAAGTGTCAATGGTGTGGGTGCTGTTTCAGAAGTATACTTGAAATTAATGTTTCAAGTCTGTATGGGCAAATGACCAAGTTCAGTACTGAGTACTACATGTTTTTTCCCCCTCTCTATGCCTGACTAGTGTGAGTTAGCTGCTTCAGTGTGCCACACATAAAATATCCAGAATCTAAACTTTTGACAAGATAGGATGAAGCTTAAAAAATAAAATGTAGCTTCATTGATGAATTCTCCAAGAAAAAAAATGAAACAAAGTTCACATGTTATGTGGACTTTGTTTCATGAAGCTACATTTTATTTTGTAAATAAAACCAATTAAATAAAAAGATATTTTCTCTTTTTATTCTCTTTTTATTTAATTAGTTTCATTTTGTGCCAATGTAAGAATTTTTGTTGTTTTGTTGTAATGCAATTGCCACAAGATAAGAAAGCAGAAAGAAAATGATTATCACCTGAATAACATTAATGTTAATTAGAAATAAAGTCTGGCTATGGATGGACACATTTGTTTACATTTAGCTTTTGTTGAATTTATTCTTTTTTAATTCACCAATGTGTAAAATGTATTTAAAAAAAAAAAAAAGATAGAAGGATATTTTCTTTTTTTTTTCTTTTTTTGAGGCTGAATTCAACATCTCCTTTAAAAATGACATCCCTAGTCACTTGTTTTGTTGACTTAATGAAAAAGGTGAATGTAGATCAAAGAAAAAGAGCCAACAAGAATTTAATAAAATATCATATGAACTTTGTCAAGGGGAAATGACAGCTTGTTCAGGTTTGTAATAGTGACTGCGCACATGTGCCTGTCTGTGAAGCTTTCTCAATAGGGGGACTGAATTGTAATATCAATAGTGACATATGGGGGGGTGTGGGGGTAGTTGAAAATGTTCCATAGGGACTAAACTGTCATGTTAATAGTGAATATGTAGTGGTGGGAGTTGAAGGAGTTCCATAGGGACAAAATTGTAATGTTAATAGTGAATATGTGTGCGGTGGAGCTGAAGGTGTTCCATTGGGGGTGGGGGGCGGGATTTAAATATAAGTAGTGCATCTGTGGGGTGAGAAGTTGAAGGTGTTACACAGGTACAAAGTTCTAATACAAATAATGAATATGTGTGGTCGGCAGAGAAAGCAGGCTGGGACAGCTTCATATCTTACATGGTGGAAGTTCCTCTCACAACCTTCTTCAAACATACTGGCTCCAAAACTGCTGCCATTATCTGAGAATGGGTACTTACTGGAATGGAGAGTTTTTTTTTTACCCCAGCAAAAATTCCAGCAAAACCCAAACAGCCAGCCCTGATTTACCACTGAATATGCTGCACAGCTGCAACTCATTGTAACCACTACTACTGCATTACCTGTCACAGGTAGGCAATGTAGTAGGACACTTGCTGTATTCAGAACTGCCTACAATCACTGCAACAACGTCCTAGAAATATGCAAGGTGTAGCAAAACGTAAGCAGTCCTGGCCAATGTTGAAAGCAAACAAATTGGATTCTGGGAGTTCTGGAAGATTTCCAACCAGATTCTGAATAGAGGCAAAATGTCAGTGCCTGCTATTATAAATATGGGCTCATGGGTCATCTCATTCTCATCAGATAAGACAAAGCTCTTTATTTTCATCTTTGCCTCTAACTCGACGTTAGATGAAGAATGCCAACCCTGTTCCTGATTTCTCCTGTCTCACTGAAAACAATTACATTAATATTTTCATTATAGCCTGGGAAGTCTCAAGAAGGACACCGGCCTAGCAAAAATCCCACTGGTTGTTAGGAATATTAATCTGCAGTTATTCCCAATCTTAGCAAAATTATTTAAACACTACTTGAAGGAGAAATCCTTCCCAACTCTGTAGAAGGTGTCAAGTGTATTCCTGGTTTTAAAGAATTAGGTTGAGCACTCATCCCCTTCACAGTATAGACCCATCAGTCTCCTCAGTGCCATTAGCAAACATTTTGAAGCTGTAATCTAAGCAAAGGTTGTTGATCACCTCAGTAGGAACAGCCTCTTGAGTGACAAACATTAAAGTTTTCAATCAATTATAAAGTCTGGTCACATTCAATGCCTCAAAAATCAAACATGACATTTCATCAACGTCAGTCAAACTAAGAACATTCGCCAATCGTGATGAATGGACGTTCCCTCTGGGAGGGCCCCATGTATTGTGTGCCTATTGGAACTTAAACTCAACCCAGGCCTCAAGTGGAACTCGCACTTATGATCTATTGCTAAAGATGCTGGAAAAATGGTTGGTTCCCTGTACCGCTCCAGCAAGTACCTGACTCCTCTTGCTCTCCGCTACCTTTACAGGTCCCAGATCAGGCTGAAAATGGAGTCCTGCTGCCATATATGGAGCTGCAGAGTCTTCACTTTCCATTCTAGATAGAGTCCAAAAGCGTCTCCACATCCTTGTGAGTGACAAATTATTTTCCACTCTACAACCCCTTTCTCTTAGATGAAATGTTGCAAGCTACTCTATCGCTATTTCCATGGAAAGTGCTCAGATGATCTGAAGTTCCACCAGTTCTAACCTTCACAGATAAGAACCATTCCTAATTTCCTTCATATTCCATTGATGAGATTTACATTCCACTCAAGCAGCTTCGTGGAACTGACTCCCAAGAGGATGCTTCCTCGATCATTATAATCTTACCCTGTTCAAGTCGAGGTTAACCATTACCTTCCCAACATATCCATATCAACTGTGGCCCTTACTATGTAATCTTCTACTATGAACGTAAAAAAAAATAGGGACAAAATTGTAATATAAATAATGAATATGTGTGGGGTTATTGGGAGGAGTTAAATGTATTCAATAGAGACACAATTGTGATATAAATAGTGAATATGTATGTATATGTATGGTGGGGGGAGGGTTGTAAGTGTTCCATAGGGACTAAATTATACTGTAAATAGTAAATATGAATTGCGGGGGTGGGAAAGGAGTTGAAGGTGTTCCATAGGGACTCAATAATTACTGGTAATAATAGTGAATGTATGTTACATACACTGCAAGGCTTCATTGGTTTTTCCTTTTCATACATCAAGATGGAATCTTCTATATGCTGTGTTCCTTCAGGACGTTGGTGATCATGGCTCTCCACAATTTCCCATCCTTTGTAGCTCTTAATAAATTTCATCTTTTTGCCATCACTCTCAACCCCTGTTTCACCATCCATTCATTCAAGCTTGCCAGGTTGATTATGCATTGTGTTCCTCTGTCTCTCTTACTTTCAATCTGTCCTGTGAGTATCAAATTTTCCAAGTCCTCTTTCCTCATTATGTGTCCTAGAAATTTCAACTATCTATTCTATGTATAAGTCTCTTTTTGTTGCTATTGTTTCTAAAACTTTGTCATTTCTCACATGTTCTGTCCATGGTATTTTCAGCATCCTTCTGTAGAACCACATTTCTGTTGCTTCTAGTCTCTTCTTCATCTGTGAGGAGATTGTTGAGCATTCATTGCCATATAGGAGGACTGATATTACATAACAGTTCAACACTGTTTCTAACAGTCTTAGCCAAGGGTAAGCAGTTGAAACCAATGGTGATTCGTGAGATAATGAGCAGCAGGGAGTGAAACCTGAATCGCCAATTGGATTGGTAGAAGATGTGGTCAGCGAGAGTCAGTTGGTCACTGGTGATCGCTGATAATTGCTGACTCGATGGTGATTACAAGTTGCTGATGGTCACTGGTAATCATCACTGGTCACTGCTGGTGGTGGTGGTTGCTGGTTCGGATACTACCCCATCATCTTCTTCTCCCCAGTTCCTCTGAGGAGTGGCTAATCACTGCTGGTTTTATGGCATAGGAGTGTTACAACAGCCTAGGGTTTTAATGCTACTTCCGGTTATAAATCAGTCGTAAAGATAACTTTAAATTATGAAGTATGATGTAATTAGTTGTAATAAAACTCTGAACAAGAAAGAAATGGTATTGGTTGCTTGCAGATAGCTAGCGTAAAATGTCTCCGAAACGATATAGAGGATTAATAAACCCAAACAAAGTGTTCAAGGTTAAATGCAAAGCGTCCGTTTGCTGAAACTAAAATAACAAAGTAGCATGTTGCTGTGATACTCTAAAAATGATGATTGTTATTAGAGAATAATTTCAAACATTTTTGTTTTCAATCAACAAGTGATGAATGCAATTTTGTAATTGTTTGTCATTTTCTTTCTTTCTTTCTTTCTTTTTTGATTGAATTTGTTTCTTTTGAATACTTTAGTCAAGACCCAAATCCTAAAATGCGTTTTCTGTTTCTTTTGGCAGATCGAAAAAACTGCGAATTCTGGAGACAACAAGAGAGATTTGGAGACGAAATGAAAGGAATATTGTAAGTCAACATTTAATTACCTTTGCAAACCATTTTTTTCATAATTCATAAGTGAAATGTTACATGCAAGGCAAGTCTTTCAATATAAATCATTGTTTCAAGTTTTTTTTAACCAAGTATTGTTGCTTTTCTAAGATTCGTTTAGACTCGTTGCCACATCTTTTGACATTTTGATTATGTGTAATCAAACCAGTCTGAACGATGCATCAAATGATTTCTCTTTTTATTTTTTTTTATATGTAGGAAAATTAAAAGGGATATTGTTTTTAATTTATTTAGTGAAAATTTTAAGTTTTATATAATCTATTGTCTACATTCCATTTTAGATCTTTGTGAATATTTTACGAAATTATTTTTGCAAAAATAGAATGATGGAAGTTATTTTTTATTATTTTCATAATCATTTTTATAAGTAAAAAAAAAAGAAATCAGTCATCAAACAATTAAATAAGTTTTTGTGAAAAATGCTTACAAATGATGAGGTTTTTTCTTTTGTTTGTACAAAATGATTCAAAAATGGATCTTTTGCATGTTATCTAAAATTAGGATAACATGACTTAAGATTGAGTTTATAAAAATAGCTGGATGTGACTTTTATTGGCAAAATTCAAATTTTGTTATGTCGCCTATAAAAATTGGAAGGGAAGTGACTCTTAGATAATATTTTATGAATTATTTCCCTTTAACTATATTTCAAGAACGTTTTGTTTTATTTTTGTGTTTGCTTTTTTAGTGATGACCTTAAATAGGATGAATTTTGTTTGTTTAAAACAGCAAATTGTATTTCATGTTAGTCTTACAGGCAACCCTGTCCTCTGTATTATCTGTAGGTCGACCTACAATCAGAATATGGCAAAAATTTCAAATTCTTTTCTATTGCAGGCTCAAATAATTATTTTTTAAAAATCTTAATTTGAAGTGAATTGATTTTAGTAGTTTGTGTATAAAAAAAAAAAAAAAAAAATCTACAAAAATATTGTTTTGACTATTTTTAACTTGAATTATATTTGTGGCATTTTTAATAACACTGGGCTTTACAAAGTTAAAGTGATTAAAAATAAACACTATAAAAATACAATTACAAGGATTTTATCACATTATCTTTTCTTTTTCTCAGAATTAGCAACAGGTATTGATTAATATTTATTACCATTCTGAAGAATTACACCTTTTTTATGAATCTATAGTCTCCATTCTTCTGTACTGAAATCTTTTCCAAATTTCTGCACAAGCAACAGATACATGTGGACATAACAATAGTTAACATTACTGTGGCACAATTGTCAGGTGGTAAAAGAAGCAATATTTTTAACATACATGTGTTAGCACGTGCGATACCCTGTCTTCATCAGCTGCCAACCAGGGGTGGTATCACGGTTTCAGTGGCTATGGCGGAACTGCCACCCGTGACGCCACCAGCAGTGTTTGCCACTAGACAGGGTATGAAGATAAGCAAATCGATGTAAATTCTCGTAATGAAATTTGGGATAAACAAAACGATTGTTCCTCTTTGCAGCTTCTATCCGTAATGAAAGTTTGATATTTCCTGAACGCATTGGCCGTTATTGACACACTCGTAGAAATCATTATAAATGACCACACAAATATTTCACTTGTGCATGTTAGGTCATGATGCTGTGTGCATTTTATTTGCTTGTTGTTTTGATTTCGACCAAATCCAACTTGACGCGTGCTGAACTGTTTGAATACGATGCAAAAAACTTTGCAAACAATGGCTGTTTTTCCTCTTTTTTATCTTTCTTTTCCATTACTGGTCCAAACCACTCAAAGCAAATGTTGTATATTATTCTACAAAAGGAACTGATCTGTTACCCTATGGGACTTTTAAGATTGGTATTAAGGATAAAAGACAGCTCTTCGTCAAGATCCAAATAGCCTTCTGGTTACCTTTGGGCCACTGGATTCTTGGTTTACTTAGGATTTCTCTAGAGCACTGTCGCTCAACAATGGAATCCTGAATGCTCTGGGTGTAGTCCAGATTCATAATCCCATCACTCAATTAACACTCTCCGATAGGAGAATTATGTTGTTTGCACCATTTTTGTAGTGTCTACAAAGTTTGCTTATATATATATATATATATATATATATATATATATATACACACACAGACACACACATTTCATTAAATACGACAGACAAGGTGCTTTGATTTAGTTTTTCAAGGATTAAATATTTTAACTGTTAAATAAGAAATAATTTGTTGCGTGTATGTATTAGGTTGGTGCAAAAATAATGACATTTTCTCACATAATAACATATGTGAGAAAACGTCATTATTTTTGCACCAACCTAATATTTATATAATGTTTTTTTTTTTTTTTTTTTTTCTTCAAAATATGGTCAAGATATTCTGTCCATTCTATAAACACTATATAAATACATACATGCAACAAACTATTTCTTATTTAACAAAATATTTCATCCTTGAAAATGGCTGAATGTATATCCAAATGCACTTGGAGAAAAAAGAACATTTGGACAGTTTTTATATAATTTATCATCTGAAAAGAAAAAAAAATTATTAGATGACATGAGAAATTGTATAAAAACTAAATCAAAGCACCTTGTCTGTTGTATTCAATGAAATCTGCATGAAAGAAGGATTGCTGCCAAAATACACAAATATCTATATATATATATATATATATATATATATATATATATATATATATATATATATATATATATGAAAATGGGAATACATGTACATCTAGCATTGGAAAAGTAGACATGCTGTCAAAATTTTTATAAAGGCACTAAATTTCTTAAAATATTCAAAAACATCTTGAAAAACAATTGGTAAAGAAATAGATTGGCAATAAGTGATAAATCATTGGTGTGAAGGCCATAAAATAGTGAGTGCTTTTTTTTTTTTTTTTTTTTTTTTTTTTTTTTTTTTAATGATTGGATTCATCATGATGATGTAGATCTTCATACAAGAGATTTCTCATATCTTTTACTGGGGTCAAATAACAGCAAGACTTCTCAAATATTCAGTAACACCTACTTTTATAGTCTCTTTGACTTCAACAGTTTTGATCCTTTCCCTATTATTTCTTGGATCTTTTAATTCTCTTGATTTCCTTCATGCAAGTTCTTTGGACTGCTCTTGGTGTTCCACTGATTATTGACACCACTATCATCTTGCAGTATCAATTTTTGAAGCTCTTAGGCAAAGTCTTGATAGTTTAGTTATCTTAATACCACTTACTTCATCCTGTGACTTTATTGAATCTGCTATTTTTCTTTTCTTCCAATAATTAATTTTAATCTTCTGGCCTTGATGTCGAGATGGGGGAGTAATATTTCTGAATCTCAAAGTCCTAAACATTTTCTTATCTCATCAGAGTTCTGATAAATTTGCATTTGTATTTAGCTACAGCTATTTGCATGCTGTTAACAGAGTCATGTCATTCTTCAAATATTCTTGTTCAATTCAGATAGAAGATGTCAGGAAGGCATAGATGAGTTTACTTGTAAGACATTACAGAGTAATATCACTGTCCTGTTCATCAAGAAAAGATTTGGGAAAGGCTTTCGTCTTGCAGTGGACCTTTAGAAATGGCTGAGGATGATGATATAGAAAAGTTATAGTTATGAGCAGATCAGAATAAGTACAGTGTGATGCTGAAAAATTGTTAGCATAACTCCAATTTTCCACATTTGACCAAATGACCAGATATCAGAAATTATTCTTGGAATAACTTCTTGGTTCGGCTGAAAATTTTTCAGTACCTTGTAGATTAAACTAAAAAATTGAATAGTTTGAGATGAATTGATATGATTGTGTTTATGCAGAAGTCAAGCGGATGCTGAGATGTAAATGAATAGAAATCAAAAATAAGTTTACAATCAACAGATAGGATCAGTTTTTAGAATTTGGACAGAAAAATATATAAATATTTAAAACTAATTTCATTCTCACTCAGTGTCTGTCTCAATTGTTTATAACCGAAATCACTTTAGAGAAATTCTCAGATTCTCTCATTGTTATGAAACTTATCAGTGACAGTGTAAGCTAATTAAATTCTTTGGAGAGATCATGGCCAACAGAATTCTCCACAAACACCTGTGCCAGTAACTGACATGGGAGAAGGTAAGCTTTTCATTTCTATAAGCTTTTCCTTTTGGTCACAGAAGCTACAGCTGAGTCTTGTTCTCTTTGGTGAAAGACATAAACTGACCTCAGGTGAATAAAGTAGTGTGATTAGACTAACCCCCACCACACATACACACACATATCTATATATATATATATATATGTTTGGGTTAGTGTAGAGTCGTTTATAAAGATAGATTGATGACTCTTCAGATAAAAAAATTGTCTTTGGGGACACATTTGGTCATCTGAAAAAAAAAAAGTATCTCAAGATTTTTTTTTTTTTTTCTCTTGAAAAGAAGGGAAATTTGTTTGGAAAAGGATTTTCTGATTTCTCACCGTTTTCTTTCTTGTCTTCTTTACAATTATTGTTTTCCCGACAAGTAAAAGTAATTCTAATCATATTTTGGTGTTGTTGCTTTGAGATAAAAGGAAAAAAAAAAAAAGACTTCAGTTTCAAACCTGTTAAGGATTGCCTAGTCTTTTGCAGGAGGTAAGTTGAATGCCACAGGCAGCCATTTCAATAAAAGAGATGTTGATTTGTTAATATTTCAAGCACATCAGCAATGCTTTACAGCTTTAGGCATCATCTGTCATTTTACATACATCAGCCAAAAATTGGTTCAGATTCTCACCTATGTATGCTTTCATTCATTGAGGAACAACACAAACTCTGAATACTTTTGTTGCTGTATTTCTTCTTTTATTATTCATCTCTGACATTATCAGGTTTGACTATTCTTGCAATAGGAACTTTTTGAAGAACCTTACATATTCTCAGAGTATTGTTGCTATTGTCAGAATATTCTTACATTATTCTCTGTCAGTTCAATTCAATGGAGGCATGAAAATAGCGCTATACATGTCATTTTGCAATATTAATGTTTTAATATTCAAAAGCAATTACCTTATAAGTAATCTCCTAAGCCAGAATTTTGTTTTTCTTTTTTAACATTTGTTGTGATGTCTTCTAGTGTGTGACAGAAGTTCTACCGCCATACCAAGTGATGACTGACTTATTAATAGTCACTCGTCTCTATGCAAAATAGGGCAAGTTCATTTTGCCTATGTCACTACACCTCCTGGAATCGAAGAGGTTTTATATCCTTTGTTGATCTGTGATATCTCAACACTATAATATGAGGACTTATCTCGCCCTCTTGAAGTGTGCACCTTGTTCTTTTTATTATCTATATAGGTCTGAACTCATCTTCATTCTAATCTTCCAACTCCATATCAGATTCATGCAAACTACCCTCCATAGTTTCTTTACTAATATATTCTGTTTCTCCATCAGAAGCACTCATTTGTTCTTCTCTTTCAGGTTCCTCTTCCATCTCAACAACTTATTTGATCAGAATGAACCAATAAATTCTGTCCACTTGTTGCTCTTATAACCGTATTATGTCCCTATTGTGCAATAAAGTTAGCTTTTTCAGAACTTGATTTTCTGTCTTTTTTGTACCACATTCTTTCATTTTGTTATATACCGTAGCTATGAACGCTAATGGATATGTCCCAGTCCTCATAAATACGTTGGACACTATTGTAAGTGGGGATAATATGCTGTCTAAGTAGTCCACCACTAGTAGTGGTTTACCTACTTCATGCTGCTGGCAAGTATTGAATTTTGTTGTTGTAATAAAGATTAACATTTCATTTCTAGCCTCCATTTTTTATTGTTATTCCCCATTCAGTAACCCTTTCTAGATTACAACACATTTATTGAATAGGACATTGTTATAAGCAATCTAATTTGTCTTCTCAATGCAGAGGGACTTCTACCTGCAGGTGGAATATTTCACTAACTCTGTAATAGTCTCGGTAGGTAACTGTCTGTGGCGTCCCTGAATGTGGAAAATACTTTCAACCCCATTTTCACCATCTGAACCATTCTTTCTGCAATTCTATTTGATTGTGGGAGGGTATGGTGGTGTTTTATAAGGAAAACATATAATTTGTTTTAACCACAAACACAAAGTTTCATAACAAAATTCTGGTACATTGTCAGAAACTCACATTTTTGGCACCCCATTTCTAGAAAAGCATTATTCTTTTATCATGGCTGCCTTCCTATCCTGAACTTTAACCATGCCATCCAGAGAATGAGCCAACCAAAATTAAAAATAATTCTATGCCATTAATATGTGCATGATCCATATGAATGCAGGCTCTTTTTCTTTTGGCCATGAATGTATCTTAATTTGGCAAAAGTTCTTTTATTTTCCTACATTTTGAGCATTTTTCTACATCATGTTACCTATTTTAATTTTGCATCATCATATACACTTTTTATTACATCTTTTCTTAATCTCTCTGGTTATATTAAAACATCTCCATTACATATAAGACCCTTCTCTATGGTTAATATGTGCCTTATCTCTTTATAGGGTCTATCTGTTCGAGAACAATCACTCCATTTGTTTCTTTTTATTCTATATGCAATTTTGTTTAATACAGGATCCTCTAAGGTTTCAAATGCAAGATGATCTAAGGGTAATACATCTGTTTCAATCCAGTGCAATATTTTATCCTCTGAATTGTCTGATCTTTCATTGTTGAACTTTAGTCTTGATAGAGCATCTATATGTGGAATAGTGTTTCCTTTCACATATTTGATGCTGAATTCAAAGGCCATGAGCTTTATGAGTTTAAAATTCAAGATGATGTAGCTTTAGGTAACCTCTTCCTTGAGTTAATAATAAACTCTAAAGGTTTATGGTCAGGTTTAACCAGAAACTTCCTGCCTAATAAAAATTGGTAAGCTCTATCTGTATTCTATATGATAGCTAATACTTCTTTTTCACTATTTGAATATCTTGCCACAGCTGATGTTAACCTTCTAGAAAGGTAGAGTATAGGATGACCTTCTTGAAAAAAAATCACTGATATGGCACACTCACTTGTGTCACTTCCTTTTAGGGTCATTTAAATTCATTGTTCTTTTTTTGTAACTCTGCAAAGGGTTCTATCAATTCACCATACTTTGGCAAATATCTGCTTTAAAAATTGGCTAACCCTAAAATAGATTCCAATTCTTTTTATTTGTAGGTATAGATACCTCTGCTATTTTCTTTACCAAATTTTTGTCTGGTGAAATTCTGTGTTTGGAAATCTGGTATCCCAGATATTGTGTCGCAATTAACACACATTTGTCTTTGTTTATGATCATCCCAGCAATTCCTAATTTGTTTAAAACATAGTCCATTTTTTTGTTTTAGCTTTTCTCTACTAGTAGCACCAACACGCACACACACACATATATATATATATATATATATATATATATATATATATATATATATATATCATCTTGATAAATGATCATATTCTTAACATTCCCAGTTAGTACATTTTCAATGGCTCTCTGATAAGTAGCACTTGTTATTTTTGCACCATAAGGCATATACTTCCATATGAGTAAGCCTATTAGAGAGTTAATTGTAGTGATCTCTTTAAATTTTTAATCAATTTATATCTTGTTATAGGCAAATATAAGGTCAATTTTAAAAAAGTATTTCATTCCCAACAACTTGTGAATAGCAGTTTCAGTGTTAGGAATAGGAAACAAATCAGAGCCTATTTTGTGGTTTACTTTTATTTTGTAATCCCACATATCCTTAAAATGCCATCCAGTTTTCATGAAACAACAATAAGTAAGGCCCAATAACTACCACCAGGGGTGAACATGCTCTAAAATTCCTTGCTCCACCATTGCTTTTAGTTTAACAACTACTAAAGGTAGCATTGTGAATGGGCAGTTTGCAAGACTCAAAGTAAGAGGTGTGACTATTTTCTTTTAACTGAATGCTTGTTTTGTAGCCTTTTTGACACCCCCGTATCATTACTAGCCAACTTCACACTTTTAATTAATTTAGTTCTATCCACTTTCAAGGCATCTATTCCCATGAGTCCATGACTTTTTTCACACTTCACTACCATGATGGGAATAATTTTGAAGTGTGTATTGGTTTCAAAGGTTTCTTCAAAATTACCTAACTTGATGAAAGAGTCATCGAACTGTCTTAGTTTAAGTCAACTTTTCTTTTAATTTATGTTTGCCGATTCATTGCAAGAAATTTATTAGGATTAGGGTGACATCACTTCTAGTATCTACTTGCATAGGAAAAGTTATATCATTCAATTTAATTTTTTCTCCTCTTTATATTTTTGTATCACAAATACAAGCTGTATTTTCTGTTACCATTTTTCTTTTATTTTTATGCTCACACATAGACTGGAAATGTTTTTTTTTCTTTTCACAATTCCAGCACACTTGTATTAAAGCTGGACATTTTTTTGTCACAATATTTGCATCGCACAAGGCAATTAATGTGCTGTTTGCTTCAGCATTACTCTTGGATTTATTGAATTTTTCAATTAACTTTTGTTAATTGTTGCATAAACTCTATACATGCGTCTAAGGACATTTTAGTCAGTTGTAACTGTTCCAAAGTTTTGTGTTTGTATGAAGCATCACAAATAACCTTCAATTAATCTCAGCTGTATCAACTCCTTTTCAATGGTCATTTCTCCAGTGCCAAGTTTTTTAAATACACAGATTCTGGAAGCCTCTTGTAGCTTGTGTACATACTGTATTATTGTTTTGTTCGGCTCTTGTTTTCTCATGAGAAACTTTGTCCTCTGAGCTTCGCTTTTGGCTGCAAATTTCTTTATATAATGTCCTAAATTTGTGAAAATGTCAAATCCTTCAATTCTCAGAGATCTTTTTGATGTCCTCACATCCTGCCAAAGCCAAAAAGAGATCTGTAATCTCATTCTCCCCTCCTGCAACTTTGTGTTCTTTTAACTTCTTGACCCACGCATGGACAGCAAAACAATGAGTCCATGTTTTGAAAAAGTCTGGCTCATCCAACAGTTTTCTGGTCTGTGATATAGAAGTTCTACCTCCATACCTGTTGTGTCGGAAACCTACCACCCCTCTTGAAGATGAACTTATCTGCGTCTGTAAACAGACTTTAAATAGTGGCATGTCAGTTGACATGAAAAAGACCAGAGACAGAAAGACAGAGAAGTTCTTAGCTGAGCTAGTTATTGACTACTCAGGCGATTTCTGTACCTTTTTACCAACCTATTAAAACCCTTTTATTTGTTACGTGTTATTTGGCATTTGTCTCTA
The DNA here is from genome assembly GCA_963932145.1 of Acanthosepion lycidas. Classification (NCBI taxonomy): domain Eukaryota; kingdom Metazoa; phylum Mollusca; class Cephalopoda; order Sepiida; family Sepiidae; genus Acanthosepion; species Acanthosepion lycidas. The sequence goes on from OZ010593.1 coordinate 67,089,616, forward strand.
CTAACCCCAAATCATCATCATAACAATACCGCAATGCAATATTTATCTCCTCAATGTTATCCAGTTCTGTATATAGAGAATACAGATTCAAAAGCCTTAAATTGAAAGTTAAGTGCAGTGTACGATAAAATAAGTTTAGAACCAAAAATAAGTTTCAGAATTTCTTTCTCTATTTACTTTGAAGATAGCAATTCATTTTTGTATGCTGTCTTTTACGTGTGTGTATGATCTTTCTTATGGAGGGTATCATTTGAGAATTGATGGGTGTATTTGGGCAGCAATGTTTTATTTTAATTCTTTTTGTATTGCAAGTTAAAGATCACTGAAACTTCTGTAAAATTTTTCTAGTTTCCTGGATGAACTTGGATATAAATTGTTTAATGTCATCTGAATACTTTTTACTTTCATAAACTAATATCAAATAATTTTTTATATGTTCATAGGATTGTGTCTATAGGTTTACATTATGTTTCTTTATTGCTTTTTCAAGTGGTGAATCTTCAAATAAATTAATATATATATATATATATATATATATATATATATATATATAGTCGTCCACCAGATCTTTTACCACTTTAAACATTATTTTTAATGGATTCCCATATTTGAGTAGATACTCTGTTTATTTATTAAACAGTATATTTAACGTAGCTAAAGTTTTATTAGGATTTCTTCACTGTAAAATTTAAATAAATCTGGTGAGATGACTCCTACTTGTTTTGTGCCCCTTTTGATTTTTGATTACTTACTCAATTCATTTTCTATTCATATGCAGGTGATTTCTTTCCAGCATATGTCTTGAATTATTCTAATGCCTTCCCCAAATACATTAAGTTTTTCCTACCAGTTCAAATAGATCTTTTGTCTTATACCTGATGAAATACTTTTATGTTGTCTATGAAACATCAGTATATGTCCTTTTGCTACAGAACAAATACCAAGTTTTGATCTGATCCAGAAAAAATATCTTTCTTTACCCTTTGTATATCACTGATACACATTTCACAGAAAGTTTACAATTTTAATTGTAATTTGTCATAATTACAAATTCTTAAATGAGACAAAATTATAATTTTTCAAAAGACAGACATTTTTGTTATATATATTTATGTATGCAAGGCTGGATTATCCTTTAAGCTAGTATAGACTGCAACTTAGGGCCCAGGGCCAGATTATACTTTAGGCTAGTATAGGCTGCAGCCTAGGGCTCCTCAAGATTTTATAAAGCAATGATTTTAATTTTCTAGATTTTATAACTTCTAAATAGTTTCATAAACTGAAATGATAGCAATGTGACAAATATTTATTTTGATTGTTTTATTATCATAATGCTGGTTATAAAAAAAATCTATTTTTATTTTTTACTACGGTTGTTTTGAAATCTGTGCTAATTTGGTTTACGATAAATAGTAAAATAGTAGTATTTCTTAAAAAATATTTTTATTGACAAACAAAAAATAGCTATTTTAGTTTATTTAAAGAATTTGCAATAAGTTTACTTCAAGCTATGTAAATGTTTCTAAAATATATTGCTAGTAAAAAATATTCAAGTCTGGTGCAGGAGAGTTTAAGAGGTTCCATTTGAGTAGGAGGCCCATAATTTTATTATTCTAGGTGCCCCAAAATGTCATAATCTGGCACTGTATATATGTCTTAAATCTTTCTTTTTCTTTTTTGTCATGATCTGATTTTAAATTTGGCCAATGTTGAATGTAGAAAAAGCAACAAATTTTCTACTGCTCTAAATACTGTTAATAATACATGTTCTAAACATGTCAAAAATTTTATCCTTAATTATTTTCCTTAAATGGTATAAAGGTTGTCTATCACCAAACAATAATTATTAATGGAACTTGTGGAAGAGTTAATGTATGTTCAAAGGAGTAAAGCAGGTTGTATTTACAAACAAGCATGCAAATATTGAAATTAATGAAAATAATTATTTCATCAGAAAAAAAGAATATAAAGATAGATGAAATTGTTTTGTGAAGTTTATAGCATAAGGCTAAATGTTAGCCGAAAATAAAAGAATTTTAAGCGCTAAACAGATTTCAGCTTTATAATGTTAAATGGGAACACCAAACAAAAAAAAATAAAACAGATTCACTCGAAATGAAAAAAAAACAAAAAAAAAAAAAAAAAAAAAAAAAAAACAAATGATGCATTTGTTTGAATTGCCTTCTTGAACTTTACATGATGATCGTCCATCTAGTTCTGTGCTGATTGTTTTGTATTTTGAAAGTTTGCCAAGAGGGAATGGTCAAGTATTTCAGGAAGAATTTACCCATTTTCTTTCTCTGGCATAAATGAGGTTTTTATCACTCAATTCCACATCTAAATTTGGTGGTCTGCTCACAAGCAAGCTTGCAGTCAGTGTGTCTAATCAACACAACATACCTGTGTGCCAAGCCCCACCTCCTGCTTAGTGATCAACACTACACCCCCACCTCCCAATATTGTCTAATAATGATACCTACCTACCCACGTTTATTGCACACAGATTGAATTAAATTGCTGTGTGTGTGTGTGTGTGCGTTCAGCTTGGAGATGGACTATGAAGGAGCTGCAAAACTGTCAGAAAATATAACCAGAAGAGTGATGGGGGTGGGTGACAGGTGAGTGGGTGACATTGTGGATCTGTTCCCTGTCTCAGTCATTTGGCTGTGAGTCCTTGTTGTGGTGGCATTGGTATAGGGTGTGAATCATTGAATGCTAAGACTCTCCTCATTCCCAACAACAAAGGCAAAATAACAAGATTAATTAGCCGGGGGGGGGGGTGAGGGAGTGCAGCGTCAGCGGAAGGAATTGAGGGAAAGATTCTTAAATAGAAAAGCTACTGGAGGACATAAACACATCCTGTGATGTGAACGTTTATTTTATTATCCAAAATGATAGCTGCCTGGCTGACCGACCTATTAGCTGGAAAAGGGTACCTCCTGTAGAATTAGAGGTGATGACATACTCACTATGTGAGAGAAATAAGAGTGAGGCGGGGGGAGGGGAGAAAAAAATAAGGGAAATAATAGACAGTGGAGGGGTATGTCATTTGCACTTGGTTAGAAAGATGGAAGATATTGGAAGATTTTTAGCCGCCCCCCCTCTCCCCCCCTCTTCTTTTAATTCTAATAAAATTTCTTTATTTCCCTCAAGCGCACTTTTGCATCTTTATAATTGTTCCTTTCTTTGCCCGTTTGAGCTAAATTTAACATTGGGGGTTTATAAGGGTCAGCTGAGGTTGGGCTGCTTGAATTAAGCAGAATAGGCTTTCACAGCCCATTTACTGTAGAAATGTGTATATGGTACATACATGGCACTCACACACACATCCACGCACACACACACACACACACACACAGAATGAACGCAAACAAGCAGGTAGGTGAAGTCATGAAATACATGTATAGTAGTAGGTAAATAACTTATCAAAGATGGTGGATAAGTAGAGCAGTCAAGATGTATGTCATTTTTTGTTTTTTTAAATTAAACTCTCTTTATTTTACATTAAACTACAACAAAAATATTTTAAAAAAAAAAAAACATTGTTGCATAGTTTGTCTGCATATGAAAACAAATTTATTCATTGTATATATAAACATGAAAAAATACTTGTAAACGATCGATATTTGATGACACATGCAATTTATCAAATATTGATTACATACAATAAATGTTTTTTTTTTTTCAGAAAGCACTTGTCATGACATTTAATAAGCCAACTACTATCACAAAAAAATATTATATAAGTATAAACTGGTTTAATTCTTATTAGGTGCTCTATTTTCTTGATCCTGTATCAGGATAAAATGAGTAAATATCTAAAATTTTGTTTGTTTTTTTTTTTGTTTTTTTATTTAATTTTTGTTTTACCTGATGGGCAATATGTATGAGTATGTCTGTAGAATGAATGTGTACATTTACCTCATTAGGAAAAAATCCTAAAAAATATCAATTTCCAATTAAAATTTTTTAAAAGAAATTTGGTTTTTCATAATTTCTGGTATTAAAAGTTATCATTATTTACATTCAGACTAATATCCTCATTTTTGTTGTTACTATCAATTGTTATAGTAAGAACAAAGAAAGGGACATTAGACCAAACATAAATATTGGTTTTTCATTGAAATTTAGCTGAAATCTATGTGACACATTCCAAATAATGTCAAGCCCAATTTAGTCTTAGAATTGACATTTTTTCTGTTTTAGTATTTATTAAATCAAACTTGGAATTTATTGTTGATCTTTTTTTGACATCTATGAACAGATTTAATTTGAAAGGTTTATCAGCTGCTATTGGCATCATGTTTGAAAGAATGGCTCAGAATTTATCTTTGCTCACATGGTACTTCTACTCCTTTTAAGAAATAGGATTGACTGAAAAGTTAAAAAAAAAAAAAAAATGTCCCATGGAGTGGATAGAGACAGCTAAACATATTGATCTCTTTCAAGACAATCAAGTTATTGATTGAATTTCTTCATTTAAAGTTGTTTCATTATATATTTGGTTATTAATATTTTTTTCAGCTCAAACAAAATGCAAAAACTTGGACCTGTTTATATAGAAAATGTTTAGCCATCTACGGCAACCTGCATTTGGGATTTTTAAACGGAAACAGTTGAGAAATGCATTTCTCTCTATTTTCTTTCCAGTGCCACTCTCAATCTGACCGAGAAAGGAATGCCACCCTCAATTGATCATGTGGGAGTGCCACCTCTGGTCCGGCAAGAGAAAGGTAAGACTTTGCTAAGTGATTTGAGAAATTTCCATCATTTTTTTTTCTTTAAGTGATAGAAAAAAAAAGTTTTCTAATCAAAGGTTATTTTGGAATGGATTTGTGGATTTAATTCATGGAAGACAGATTCATTGCAAACTACCTTCAAACGATATATATTTCAATGGAGGCATGTGTTTATATATACACACCCCCATACACACACGCACACAATGTGTGTAAAGGTAGAAGTCTACATGTGTAATACGTATGTGTGTGCACACTTCAAGATCTTTTTCAAACATTGAATTGAATGTTACTAACAAAGATGATAAAGAGGTTTTCCTCATCTTCTATTTTTAAGACAACTCTCAAAACTTTCATGTTTATATATTTCACTTTTCTCTCAAGATTGTGTGTGTGTGTGTGTATTGATAATTTGAGTGAAAAATAAATAATACAGCTTTGTTTATAATAGATCCCCATTTTTAAACCTGTCTTGATAGAAAATCAACTTCAAATATGAGACCACACTTTTCTAATTATTCTTCCTCTTTTATCTTAAGGGGATTTTGTTCCTTCTTTTAAGTTTTTTTTTTTTTTAGGATTTTTAAAGTTTGTTTTAGGGACTATTTTTTGCTCTTTTAAGGTTTTTTTTGTTTTTTTTTTTCTTTACTTTTTAATGTTTTGATCCTTTTACAAACTTTTTAGGGTTTATTTTTCCACTTTTCATGGGTATTTGCCATTTTAAGGACTTTTTTGTGTTTTTCTTGTTCTTTTAAGGGATTTTTTTATTGCAAAATTTTTTTTTTATACAGTGAATTTTGGCTTTGTTTCTTTTTTGAAAACTTTAATAAAATTTGTTTGAGATTTTAATGAAATAATTTATATATCACCACTGTTGAAGGTATGTCACTTGCAAGTCTCTCTCTAGCATGTTTGGATATAATAGGTTTATAATGGACTATACTGAATCAGTAAAAAAAATTACAATTATATTGAAAATTCTATTTTTATCTTTCTTTGCTTATTTGTAGTTTTTTTTTTTTTTTTTTGTTTTTTTTGTTTTTTTTTTTTTCAAGAGATGAAAGAAATAAAAAAAAATAAGTTTTTTTTTTTTTTTTTTTTTTAGTAATCTAGCAAGTATTTTTTTGGCTTGGTAAGAAAATATATTTAACCCCAGTTGTGCCATGTGTGTGCTTCTTCAGCTTTTGCTCAAAAGGAAATGTCTATCTGGACTATTTACTTTACTTTCATGCATTATTAATGAAGAGACTATTTACAAAACAATATCTAAAATAAACAGACTTTCTATTATAAATTAATCTATTCAGATTCTCTCATACCAATCTTGGACACACACACACACACACACATCTCTATAAAGACTCACAGACTGATATAAATAAATGTACTGGCATACATACATAAATGTACAGGCTTAACTAAAGTTTTGTCTTGCATATATTGTCAACAGCATAGCCTGCTTTGATTCCTTTATTTTACCTTCTCTCATATGGACACTTAGTAAATTTAATCTGATAGAATTCGTAAAACACTTGGTAAGGATTGAACTGACTGCTAATCATTTAACCACTGCTAATATCAAATGCCCAGACATGCACCCACTCAAAAAATGTCTTTTCTCACAAATGTACCTGGGTTTTGGCACACACACATGCACACACATTTTTTAAATATACACTTACCAAACTGCATTTATATACACTCTTGCATTTGTAGTGGAAGATCACATATTTGTATTAAAGACACACACATATACACAACTATTTGTAAAAAAGAAAAAAATATACAAGCTATATTGGAAGTGTGTTTGTTTCTTTTGAACACTGATGAATTTCCAACTTATTTCAATGCAAATCCCCCGAGAATTTAAGACGCACATGAAATGACATCACTATTCTTTGATGACAACACACACTAAAGCCATAAAGTTTCAGCAGATGTCACATTTTATTTATTTTTATTTTTTTCATATAACTAAACGCACCTCTTTCTCAATACACAGCAAAACAAACAACAATAAAAGTCTAATGAAAATTGTCTTCTCGCTATAAATGGATTATATGGTTAGTTATCCTAGACAAGTAAAAATTCATACTATTTGTTTGAATATAGAACAGACATGCATGCACACACACAGGGCTATTTTTAGCTTTTTTACTCTCACCTAATGATGTCAAAGGTATTTATTTTGTATAAGAAATATTTATTTTTCAATATAATCTCTCTTCCTTGTCTGCACTTTATTCGGTGATGAATATTAATCACTTAGATCAAACACATTATACAGTCAACATTTCAGATCAAAATTCATCTAATTGCTATATTATTGATCCACTCTTATGCAGCATGTCTGTGCATATACACACACACACATATACATATATCACACACACACACACACACACATATATATATGGGACAAATATTTATAAATTTAACGTTTTGCTTTTATTTAAGCGTTATCAGAAAAATTATGTGATGAAGCTTAAATAAAAGCAAAACATGTTAAATTTATAAAATATATATATATATATATATATATATATATAATTAAATCACCACATGGGGTCATCAGGATGAACTGTAGCCAATTCACCCTGACTATCCCCTGTGGTGAAACCTAGGTAGGTAGTATCTGGCTCATTAGGATTTATTTATTAGGTTGGTGCAAAAATAATGACGTAATAACGTCAAAAAACGACATTATTACATCATTATTTTTGCACCAACCTAAAATTTTACTTTTGCTCTACTTAGTATATTAAGCACTCTTCGTTTTAACTTATTACTCGCTGATTTTTTTTTTGTTTTTTTTTTTTTCTTTGTACCAGAGACATAAGGTACTGTATGATTTCTTTTGCCCTGTTTCGAGGTTTCTGGTACCTTCATTTTTTTTTTTTCATTTTTTTTTGGATGCCAATTTACTTGATAATTGTGCTATCCAGGTTTCTTCACCCACCGAGTTTAAATAGATTCACATTTTATATATATATATATATATATATATATATATATATATATATATATATATATATAAATAAAATATTAGTAATAAGATTTAGTAAAATTCGTGGAACATCTGACCTTGAGCAATTTTGAAACTCTGGAGTGGTCAGTGAGATAGGTCCATTGAACTTCTTATTTTTTTTTAATATTCTTTATTTTTTCATCTGGTCAGATTGGTCCATATTTGATCTTTAATTCATATGTGTGTGTGTGTGTGTGTATATATATATATATATATATATATGCTCATGCACACAGTATGTACAAACCTTTATGCCAGGCTGCATATATGAAATATATATACAGAAATATAATCTGCTTGAAATAATATTCTGCACAAAGATTTTTATAAAAGTAAGATATATGTACGTATAATAGTATTAATTATGAATAGCTTTCAAATCTTTAACAAATTTTGTTTATGTTCTAAAAATATATTATTATTAATAATAATAATAATTTATTTTCATACACTCAATCCTTAAAATATATTTTGCAAACATACATGTGGTATATTTCTGTTGGTGTAAATCTAAACATTGAAATCTTGATGAATGTATCCCTGATAGTTTGCTACCTCTTTATTTGAAGAAAAAATTGATTCCAAGAATTGGCAAGTCCAGTTTTACCTTTTTAAGAACAGAGGCTTGTTTTGATTTTGCAATGAACAGAGCATTTGAGCAAAGGTGAGAGAAAGTCTTAAGGAAAATAGTAATGTTAAGGACACTTATTCTTAGAATCAGAAAGAGATACATCAGAAACTTCTGGGATGCATAAAGTGGAAAGAAGGCTTAGAGAATTTCATATTCACAAGACACATTGAAGGCAAGAGGGACAGGGAAATAAGCATGTGTAAATAGATGGTAGGTCAGAGGGTGTGTGGGGGATCATTAGGGGACAAACATCACTCTGAAGGGACATGATACACTGGAGAGAGAGAGAGAGAGAGAAAAAGAATTAAATGAATATTGATAAATTAAGGTAGATTTTGTTTTCAATCAATAAACAAAAGATAATTACTTTGCCACATGTTTTATTCTGATAGAATTAAAGAGTTTTATTTTAATTCTATGCTTATATTTTTTTTCATCTGCAAGTCATTGCCAAATGATATCTTTTAAGGAACCTCTTCAACCTACTTCTCTGGTTTGACCTACTCATAGATATCCCTGCCCAATACCAACTTTTCTCCTGCTGCTATCTACATTTTTTCCCCCTGAATATTTTTCTGCTTATTTAATCAGAGCAAAGATTTCACTTGACTTTTTCCTTCAACTTTTCAGAGTCACAGGTAGAATTTCAAGTAAATAAGGCAGTTCTCTTTATAAACTGTGAAATTTGGTAGATTTTTATTCGTTTTCAGCTGATAAGGAAGAAAGTAGATGTCTTGGTAAAATTCTTTTCTTTTTTTTTTTTTTTTCGAAGTGAAAATTTAGCAAATGTAATTGCAATGGAGTCTGTATTCATCTTTTTTTATCATATTTTTATTTTATTTTTTTTTTTTTAAAGTTAAAACAACAAACAATTGTGTTTGTTTACAGGAGATGGGAATCTGCTGAAGTAAAAATTAAAAAATGCACCTCAGTCAATAATAAAAAGAAAATTATCACCAGCTGTTGACCCCCACCCTTCACACAGAAAAATTCTTTTTTTAACATGGTTCTGATAATTTTCTTTTTTATTTGTATCTCCTATATATTGGTTTCTTGGATTCTTCCAACCAAAATAATGGGCATGTTCAGTTGCCCATTCAAAGGAATTCAGAACATAAATTTCCTTTTAGAATTTGAAATAAATTGGATGTACATATTA
>OZ010593.1:67116871-67136871 GCA_963932145.1 Acanthosepion lycidas
TGAGAGGAAGATTCGACATGTATTGTTATACCACGAACATCCATATATGAAATTTTAGGCTGGCATAATAAAATAGTCATTACTTGCTGAACAATCCTCACGCATTATGTATGTACATATACATATAAGGTACGCTATATTTATGGGAAAGAATGGTCAATATCATAAGCACATGAACATAAACATCAATATTGATTGGCAACAGCCTGTTTCATGCTTAAACAAAATTGTCAAACCATTGTGTGTGTGTGTGTGTGTGATATAAAGATATATTATATATATATATATATATATATATATATATATATATATATATATATACACACACACACCATGGTCTGACAATTTTGTTTAAGCATGAAACAGGCCATTGCCATTCAGTATTTTTACCTATGTCCTCACTACTTTTGTTTGTGTGTGTCTGTATATGTTTTATATTTTTTTGATTATTTTGTAGATATTCTTGTAAAAATAAACTGATAAAGCTGAGCTCAAATGACCTTTGATAAATTTAACTGAGACAAAATAAATGGGAACTTTTCAAGCCTTTCTTAATTGTTCAATATTTGTCAACTCAAGATTGCAATGCATTTTATTGCAGTCTTTTCATTGCCACAATGAACATGTCACATATCTTCATTGTTTTGTTTCTTTTGTATTTCTAAAGACATTGATGCCAGTTCAATACCATGTTTCCCTCCATTTTATCCCCCCCTCTTATTCTATTTTTCACAAAAGATTTCCATGACAAAAGAAACTAAAATAAAAATGAGGATGCCCACTTCAACTTTTCAGACTTTTTTATCCTGCCAAATCCGAGGCATATATATATATATATATATACATATATATATATATGTATGTATATAATATATGTGTGTGTGTGTGTATGATGATGATGGAAGAGAAGAAGATCTGTCCCTCAACAGACAACATAAACACACATGTTTATAAATAGATAGAAAAACCTGTTTCAGAATTTTTAAAAGTGCAACTTATTGAATGTTTGCCTTGGAATTTTTAAATATTATAATCAATTCTTAAACAAAACAGGATGAGAGAGAGATAAAGAGAAAGAAAAGTTTGCTCATTTGTGTATATTTTTGTTAATTTTCTGTTTCTATCTGTGTCTCCTCTTCTATGAACAGGCATGGTCTGGCATCCTGCCAATACCCCAAGAATTCAGCATCCCTGGGACCAAAATTCCTATTTGCTCAGCAGGAAAATGCAGCTCCGTGATCTGATTGAAGAAGAAGATAGCCAACATCCAGTAAGACAACAAGCCTTCTTTCTCTCTTTACACACACACACACAAACACACAACTTCAAGATGCCATATTTGTGTTGTAGTAGTGATCAGCCCGATAACACTCTTCCCAATAATAACTGTTGTGTTGTGCACAGCTATATGTATTGTATACTTACATATAGAAAGGTGTGTGTGTGTGTGTGTGGACACACATAATTTAATACATGCATGTGTGTATATATGTATGTCTGTGTATGTGCATAAGGGGTGAGTATTCAAATGATGAATTTGTCCCCACTTCTCTGCTTGTATGAGAACACACACACACTGTAGATGTAATATTGAAAAATAATTATATATTTATATATAATTTTGTTATGACAATATTAAAATGTGTCAAACATATAGTGAGGATGAGGAAATGCTATACACACACACACACATATATATATTTAGACAAAAGGAAAACTTTATTTATATTGTCTTTTCACAGATATATTCTATCTGAAATTTTACACATTTCATACATATATATATATGTATATACAAATCTGCACATTCAGTTAAAAAAAATAGATGAGCCGAAAGTGCTCAGATACATAGAATGTTTTGACAGTTTTTATACACTTTGTCAAGAAAAGAAAATATTTGTATGGATGCAAGAAAAAGCTCCATCATAGTCCCCTTGTCAGTCATCTTTAATGAAATTTATATAAAAGAGAGATGACTACACAAATACACAATGATTATGTATAAAATATATATATATATACTCATGTGTGTGTATAAACTCATCTAATGTCTTAAGATATTCCTTATCTGTTCTATTTAATAAAATATTTTGGAACTAAGATTAATGCCTAAATATATAAAACAATTTGGAAAACACCTACTTCAACATTTTTTGCAAATGAACTGATGTCATCAAAAAAGAATTTTATTTCACAAAGAACAAAATCTGCATTATCAAAAGACAAAACCTGACTCAAGTTAAACACCTGAATGTAGAGTTTTACTTCAATGTTATATAAATTGATTTTAATTTTAATGCAGTTTTTGCCTTAATTTATTTTTATTGTTTATTTATCTCTTTTTATATATATATATATATATATATATATATATATCTTACATAGTTTCAGTCATAATTAAGTAAAAACAGAGAGGAAACTGAAACAGCCCAGTTGTATATTTATTGTTAGGGATGCACGGATCATTGCACTTTCAATGCATCATCGTTTTAAGTCAATTATAATCACTTTTTATCATAATGGCGTCTTCCACATCAAATTGTCATCAAGAAAGTTTGCATGGCACACAAGTGCTTTGTTTCATTTTATGTGACTTTTCTCTTTTTACATCTATATATATATATATAAAGTTTTTGTTTTTTAAAGTGTATCTTTAAAATATATATGAGAGAAAATGTGTCCAATATATATTTAATAATTTGTAAATATAAACCCAAGTAGAAACAATTGCTAAATTTTATGCCGTCTTTATATAATTTTCTGTTTTCCTTGAAATTATGGTAAACATGTTGTCTCCTTCCGCAGCATTTATTTCATTTGTTTTTTTACTATTTGTTTATCTATTCTCTTAGTGCTCCAATATTTATTATTTTAACAGCCTCTTACAAACACCTAGCCTGTCTCTGTAGGTATGTACACAGTGACTGTATCAATAAATCCTTAGCCCAATGATGACAAAAGTATTGATTTTACACAATGAATATTTGTTTCTCTGCATAATCTCATTCTTTTACAATGCACTTAATACATTGATGAATATTAATCACAACAAACATTGAAAATTTCAGATCAAAATTTAGTTAATAACTATATGTTCAACTGCTGACTGATCTACTTGTGCATAGTTGTGTGTGTGTGTACACACGATGTTGGTGACCTAAAAACAAAAATGATAAAAAAATCCAAATCAGGGGGAAACTGAAAGAGATCAGCGAGTTTATAAAGGGCAGGCAATTTTTAAAATTTAATTTTCATTTCATTCCCACATTTTCAGTATTTCCATTCAGTATATAGTTATAACCAATGGTCATCTTTTCACACCTCCCCCTCCCCACTACACATATATAACACTCCATCAATAAAAACATTATTTTAGACTGATGAAGTCCTTCTAGAGGACGAAGAACATTACATGAAATTTTTCCACTTTGTCATTCATTTGCCTAACATTGTTCTCATACATAGAAATTTATTTATCATATTCTTCCATATATATATATATATATATATATATATATATATAAGTGAATATACATAATATCCAACATCTATAGCACTACTCAGAGTTTCATGTAAATGTGCAATCAACATTAGATATTATGTATATTGACTAATATATACTTAAGAGCTCTGTTATATAACATTGACCATTTTTTTTATAAAACCTGAGAAAGAAATATATATGTATGTGCAAGTATATAAGTGTATATGTATATTTTGTTATCATGCCTATATATTTATCTATCTATCTATATATATATATATATATATATATATATATATATATATATATATAACTGTAGAAAGAATGTATTATAATGTAGAAAAAATATATATACATAATACTGGGGATATATATATATGTATATATATATAATAGTGTAGAAAAATATATATAATACTGCCGAAATATATATATATATATATAATAGTGTAGAAAATTAAACATATATATATATATATATATATATATATATAATACTGTCAATAAATATATATATATATATATATATATATATATATATATATATATATATATATATATATAATAGTGTAGAAAATTAAACATATATATATATTATATATATATATAATAGGGTAGAAAATTAAACATATATATATATATTATATATATATATATATATAATAGGGTAGAAAATTAAACATATATATATATATATATATATAAAAATGAATATATATAATACTATCAAAATATATATATATATATATATATATATATATATAAAGAATAATTATATGTATATATCATAGTATAGAAATTTATATCATACTATAGAAAATGTTCATCTTATATGAATTCTATTTAATTTCTAATGTTATTGCCTTATTTTATCCTCTTAACAAATCTTTGCTATTGTTTATGTTTGTTGAGCTTGATGAAAACTTCCCTAGCCTCATCATTATACTGTTGGCCTTTTGTAAGCAGCAAAGATGATTATGTGATGAGAGAAAATAAACAGACTTAAATTGTTAAAAATAGTGAAGCATTCAAAAGAATTGCTTAATAAAATATTAAAGGAATTTGATTAATTCATTGTCGGTTGAAGGTTAAATATAAATCACCTTACAAGTTTAGAACATCAACCAAAATAGAGAAGGAACTAACAAATGCACAGGTCTTTATTTATACATATATATATATATATATATATATATATATATATATATATAGATAGATAGAGAGATAGATAGATAAAGGTCAGCCTATAAGTTTGCCCTGTTCTTATCAGTAGATGGTATTAGTAGTGCTTCCATTTAAAATGTTAAAAATTGAAAAAATATTTTTGTCTTTTGATTCTAACATTGAAAATATGGATGAAAATAATCATTTTTTTTTTTTTTTTTGTATTTAAGTCACTTTTTTATCTTAAAAAAGATAAAAAAAACAAAAAATGAGACAAATATAAAAAAAAGATTTTTAAAAAATCTTCTGGAGGTTAAAATGTATTTTTGAAATTTCATGCTGTTAAAACAATACTTGAGAATAATTATTAGAAGTTGACATGGAAAATAACAAACATATTCCAAATGTCGAAATAAAATAAAAATGATTTGCTGCTGTTTGGTTGTGTTATTCACTTTGATGTGTGGCTTCCATTACACTTAATCAGAAAACCTGCTGGACAGTATTTTGATACTGAAATAGATTTTGATAGACATGAAAAAAAATTGTCCATCTTAAACATTCTGACAAACAATGAAAAGTGGATAGAATGCAATAACGGGTTGTGTGTGGGGGTGGGTCAAACAAACTGAACTACTAGAAACCATGTGAAAAGTTTAGCCTTAGTCAAAATGACAATTTGATTCTGTTGTGGTGAAATTGAAAGAAAGTCCCCTACTACATGCTCTATTTCACTATAGTGAAGCAAATGATTGATTTGAACAAGTACTGTTCCCATTTGGACTAATAATTGAATCAACATGGATTAAAACATTTAGAAACTACTTAAGAGAAACAAGGTAATATTTCTGTTATTTATAGGTGGTGGGTATGTTTCTTTGCTGATTACACAAAACCTGTTACAGTTTATACTCATCTACTGTCTTCACCAAATGTTACACATTTGGAGCACCATTACCTTTGTATTCTATAAAATTTGGTCAGTGCAAAAAGTTAATTTCTATAAAAATCTACAAAAGGCATTTTTTTGTTTGTTAAAAAAGTAAAAAGTTCTGGGTAAATAGAATTATAACGTTATTTGGCAGAAAATAGTTGAACAAAATGGTTAATTAAAAAGTTTATGTTGAAAGAAATTGTTTTTACTTAACTTGAACTAACATTCATTTTTAATTTTTATTTTAATTAACACATCAATATTTAAATAAAATATTTTTAAGAAAAATGGGTACTAAACTAATTCTTTTTTTTTTCAATTTCTTTATTGTGATGTCATTAATTTTTCAGAAAATCATTTAAGTTTCATTCTATTCAGTATTTCCAATGTTTTTCATTTATTGAAAAAAATTTAAAATGGCTCAAATAATTTTATTTCAGCATGAAATTTCTCAAGCACAGAGCAAATGGAAAATATTTTGGTCTTCATAATAGATAGATATCATTTGAAACAGTAGAACAATTAAGCTTTTAACAATATTGTTGTGTATTCATTCACTGTTTATGAAAAGAAAAAAAATTCCTTGTCTGAAACTTTCAAATGTATATACAAATGAAAAAAAAATAAACATATCTTTAATAGTATTCACATTAAAACTATTTCAAAAACATCAAATATATATATATATATATGTACAGGATATGATGGGTAAATTATCACCATTTTATATTTTTAATTTCATGCATGCATGTTGTTTGTTTTTGTTTTTGTTAACTGCATAGAATAACTGCATCAGTTGGGCACCATCTGTGAGTACCATGATGCAATTCACTCTGCCAGATATCTGGAAGCACCATACTATACTGCTTGGGATTTGCCCTAGAAGCTACAACACAAACATTTCAGAGTGTTTGTGTGTCACTCTGAGGACAGTGCAGAGGATTCAGAAAGAGTTGAATGAGTCTAATGGTGATTACGAAGGTGTTTGGAGTAATCACTAATGATGGCGATATTATGCTGCCATTCATCTTCCCAATGGGCCTCAGACACAACACGGAGGCCTATGTCAAGTACCTTGAGGAGGTTGTACTGCCTTGGGTCAAGAGGGTGACTGCTAGAAGATCTTATGTCTGGCAACAGAACTCTACACTATGCCACACAAGCAGGAGAACACAGTCATGGCTGTCAGACAATTTCTACAACCATATCAACCCTTATACATGGCCACTTAACTCCTCATACTGCAACCTCATTGATTATTATGTGTGGGGCGCAGTTGAGTGAGAGACTAACAAAACTCCTTGTAACACCAAAGATGAAGGCAAGGATTATGGTACTATTCACCAACTTAAACAAGGTGACAAACCAGAAGAGTTGCAGTTGCCAATGGCAAGTTTATTGAATAAATTTACTCTTTAGTATTTCAAAATGTTTTTCCGTAATTTTGGTACATATATCTGCTAAAATGAGATGTCGGTGTTATTTTCCTTTTTGCATAATTTAGATGACAATTTATCCATCGCACCCTGTAATCTGCGTGCAAGTCTAAATTGTACATCCATTCAAAATTATAGCAAATTTTTTTCTGTAAAATAAACCATAAAAATGAAGGTACAAATATAGTTAGAAGGAATCGATGATGACTTGGTTCTCTGTTTATTATTTCATTATACAAATGCACTCTCTTTGTATCTAACCAATAAATATTCAGCCATGTTTTTCATGAACCATTATTGCTTGAAATTAAAGAAAATGCAAAAAATCAAGAGCAACTTTCCTCAAATGAAAATATATCTTGTGCTTCTGTAAAAATTTTATAGTAAAAAAAAAAATTCTTCTTTTGATTGTTCTTTTAAAATCTTGAGGCTAATCACAAATTTGTTGGGTGAAGATTTTTTTCCCCCTCTTACTAAAAAGCTGTTCACAAAGCAATATAAGATAGAGTTTTTGGTTAAATTAACTTTGTCAGCTAACTTATACCCAATCCCCCCCTTTGTGTCACTGCACCTACTTCTCTCTCTCTTATCAATCTATCTTTCTTAATTCATCGACTGATTCGCTGTCAGACAACAGAAGAATGGATGCACAAAGATATCTTTCATAGAGTTCTTGTGTAAATTAAATCACTTCAGATGCACAATAAAAGTTCTAAAGAAAACATATGGTTGATAAATATTTTATATGTAAAACACTTTTACACCCATACGTACATAAACATAAACATCTCAAGAGATACATGCACCAATGTTGATATATATATATATATATAGTGTGTTTGTATTGTGTAAATACATATATAAACATAACACAGTGAGTATTACACAAAAATGTGTACATTAACAAAAATATATTCAAATACATATGTATATATTAAGAAAAAATAAAACAAAAGACCTTCATAGAAAAAAAAAATAAAAGTCTTAATCTGTCATTTAACTTATCAGAAGTCTCTGGATATTTTAAATATAATTGATAATATAATAAGATATATGTAAGATATTGAATTTAACATACATACATACACGTGTGTGTATATATATATATATATATATATATATATATATATATATATATATATATATATATTCTAAATATGTAGAAATTGAATTGTCTACTTTATCTCTTTCCTTTCTTCTTTTATTAACTCATTTCCATCCTCTCTACAAATAGAAACAAAATATCTGTGTTTGTGCATCTATATTTTCTCAAAAGGAATGTTTCTTTTAGATGTATTACATTCAACAACAAAGGTTATTTTTTTTATTCTATATTTCCTTATATTTGTATAAAGATCTATCAATTTATATAAAATTTACATTTGTTTTGCTAGAAAAAAAAAGTGTAAAATGCATTTAACAGATGAAGTTTCCAGCTCCTCAAGTTTTGTGTTGGTGATTTCAAAACTGTCGGAAGAATTCAATTTTAAGAAATTTGGCATTATTTATTGTATTTTATGACAAAGATGGAATTGGTAGTAAAGATTTTTCATAACAGGCAAAGGAACATTCTTGTTGTTAAAGGAATTAGAGCAGCCAATGTTGCTTTATGGATAAGAAATGGCACGATCATTAGAGGTGGTCAGGCTACAGTGATCAGGTTAATTGGGATGTAAATTGCAATCATTAGTTTATCAGGCAGGTGTAAAATGAAGATGAAGGGATAACTCTTGAAGGGGGTTAGGTGTGTAATCCCATTTCTCAGTATGTGGGGGTGCAAGATGATAAGTAGCAACAGATTCATTACTGATAAAAAAAAAAAAAAGAAAAAAAACATCAAGTCTGTCTGGCCACAGAAGGAAACTGTCAGTCTGAGATTCAAATGATAAGAATACACAGAACTGCAGGAACAAATAACGATAAGGAAAATGTTTAATTCAAGAACATTCTAGAGAAAGTGTGAGTGTGCTATTGTACAAAGGGGTGCTGTTAACTACTTGGTATAACCCACTTCCCAAGATCTGACAAGATGACAAAACATCAGAATTTTCTCTTAGATGGGCTGAGAACTTTTCAGCACCCACTTCTTATATAAATTTAAAAATGTTTTATTTACATCAGTAGATGTGGATATATTAGAATTATTAGTATAATGAATCTTCTAGAATAACTATTACTGTGATTTTTATTCTGCATTTTCTTCCACAAAACAAGAGGAGCTAAGTGGCATGTTACATGATGGAATCTCCTCAAGATATAATCATTTCTTTAGAGTGTGATCTTTTTTGCCTTTCTCTTTTACCAAAATGCATCAATAAGTCTATAGCCTAGTGTTTCTCAACTGGTGCACCGGAGTACACTAATGTGCTCCGAGAGGTAGCCAGGTGCACCCCAAGTCAACAGAAGAGTGATTTATGAATTATTTTTATATTTAAAAAAAACTCTATTTTTAAAATGCTAAAGACACCAAGCAATGTAATTTCTTAAAAAATAAATGCTTATTTCAGGAGACTTTTTTTATTATTTTCCTATTTTCAAATTTCATGACTAATTTTCTCTTATTAAAACTGAAAGTGTGCCCCAGGGTTTTAATTATTCTACAAGTGCACCCTACAGTAAAAAAAAAAAAAAAAAAAAAATGTTGAGAAACACTGACACAAGTGAATCTTGACCTGAAACTTTCACCGTATAATATTCAGGATATTTAATTTTTATTCACTATTGAATGAATTGCATTGATGAGGAAGGTGACTAAGTTTCATCATTAGGTTGCAGGCTTATTAATTTATATTTTCCCTTCTTCCACACAAATTTTTTGTTAACAACCAGAGATCTTGCATTCTGGTTGTTTTCCATCAAGTCGTGCAACCTCAAACTGAATGAACCTTTCACAAAATATTTGCAGAGCTAAACAATGCAAACATCTGAAGAGAAGATATCAGAAGTAATAGAATAGTAGGCTTTATTCTGATTCTTTTTAACAGAGGTTTTAAGTTTGGTGATACAGAACCCTGGCACCCTAATGATAATTGCAATAGTAGTGGTCTGAATGTCCCACATTTTTCGACTTCGATATAGGTACCAGTACAATGACTGACATTCACGCACTACACACTCTTCAATGTTGATAAATCCTCTAACTCTTTTTCATGGAGTGTATTATTTTATCACATTTGACATTTGGTGCAAAGCATCATTCTCAAAAAACAGTGTTAGGATCTTTCTGTCCAGAGTTTATAATTCTTCCTTTCTCCACTAAGCCACTCCTTCACTATACTTTACCACAGGTACAGCCCAGATATTAACGTCAGTTATAAGATTATGAAAATTCAACTTGAACTCCACAAGAAACCTTAAACTTTTCGTGCATGTCTCTGTAATCAGTTCTTTCATCTGTCTACCAAGGATGTCATCCAACTGACTTGTAAAATCAAAAACTTCTAAAACCAAACTAGCAACATTCTACCACCAACAAAAAAAAAAAAAACCCTGAACTTTCACCTATCACAATGGATGGGCCTTCTCTCAAGAAGGCTTCTTGCCTTAAAGGTCTATTGGGTTTCAAGCTCACCCTAGACCTCAAGTGGAATTCATATATACAATCTTTTGCAAAAGATGCTGTTAAAATGATTGGTTCACTGTATTGCTCCAGTAAGTATCTGACTCTCCGCTGCTATACTCTATCTTTACAAGAGTCAGATCAAACCAAAAATGGAGTCTTGCTGCCCAATCCTCATTTGCCTGTCTTGATAGAATTCAAAAGCATGGGTGATGAATTATTTTCCACCGTACACCTCATTTCCCATCAGACAAAATGTTGTGAGCCTCTTGCTACTCTATTGGTATTTCCATGGCATGTGTTCTCTGATGAACTACATTTCCTCGTTCCACCAGCTTTTGATCTTTGCAACTGGGACCCACCTTGTCACATATACAAGGATGAATCCTCATTCCTTTCATATTCCATTAATGAGTAAGTTCCACTCACACAGCTTCTTCCCAAGAACTGCTGCTTTGTGGGACAGACACCTGGTAGGATGTTTCCTCAATCACTACAATCTTGACCTCTTCAAGTCTAGGGTTAACTTTTATCTTTTCTACAGAACTTCATGAACTTCACTTTTTGACTTTTCTTATATTCATACAACGTCAAACAGTAACCCTCTACCTTGCGTGGTTCTTGGGCCTTGTATTGGGTGAACAGAATACCAAGATATTTCTATCCAGTTTCCTCTGGGTCAGTGATGGTTTCTCCTGTTGGTAATTTAATCTCTGTACTAGCTACTTTTTTTCTCTCACATTATTGTCAGTACATTGCACTTATTGATACCAATCTCCATGGCAACATCTTTAATATTCCCAGTTTGTACCAATGAGTCAATATTTCCCCCTCCCCAACTCTTGGTGAAGAATTTTTGAGATCATTCATAAAAGGAGGAGATACTTGATGGCATTCTCCTGTTCGTCTTTATCCAAGATTGTATCTGAGTTTTACTTTCTTTAAAACCATTGATAATGGGATCAAAGCAAGTACGAAGGATAAAGGGGAGAAGGAATTCCTCTTCTTATGCAGACAGATTCAAGATAATGATAGTAAACGTATTATTCTTCCAGGAAGGCATGTGGGTTTGCATAAGGCCAATGACATTTTTGGCTACTCTGAACACCCATGAGAACTTCAGTACCCCAGAATGAGGAACCATATCATAAGCTTTCTTAAAATCAATCCAGGCCATACACATGGTGGTTCACTGTTGCTTGCAGTTTTGGAGGACATCTTTATCAATGGCATGTTGGTATTTAGTGCTCAGATATATTTTTGGCACCATTTTTGATGGTCTGATAATAGGTTGTTTCTTAAGAGATGTTCATGAGTTTTTTCTGAAATTATGTCAATTAATAGTTTCGATAAGAGATTCAGGCATGCAATGGAGTGTTAATGTAAAAAATGAGAACCTTTGGTTTTATCCTTCATAATGAGTGTTGTTCAACTCCTTCCCCCCCACAAACCACCAATCATCCATTCAGGCACACACTGATTTAGCACTTGTCCAATTCTGTCAGGTAGAGTGGAAAATTGCTGCAGCCCAAGTCCCTGAATTCAATCTGGACGGAGGGTTTTATAAAATTGGCATAGTTCTTATATGATCTTCAATATCCTTCATAGTGATAGTAATATATCTAGTTGTTATAGAATGTAGGGTCTGCCTCAACATTTTGTATCCAAGTCGCTGTATCACTGTGAGCAATAGAGACTTGCAAGAGGTCTGATCAGAATTTTGTCATGTTTTCAATGATAAAACAGGATCTTGATCAATAAACTGAGTGACAGCACTTCACCAGACAATAGAAAAATTTCTGAAAGGTTAATGCCACTTTGGCAGGAAGGGAGACAATCCTACTACTGCAATTGCTTAGATCATATCCATTAAGCTGAGGTGTGGGAGTCTAATATCTTCAGAAATTTGTTAGCTATGGATGGTGAGTTCAATCCTTGTTAGGACCACAAGTGTCAGCATAGTTAACATTTGGGTTTGATGCTTTCTATCACCTCCAGTGATGGACTAAAAGAACATTTTCTGGTTAGTAGAAAAAAGCCTATGCAGTTTGAACTTGTTTTTTTTTCTGTTCATGTATCACATGATCCTATTTGATTTTTCTGTTAGCTGTTGTTTAATCTCTTCCATAGTTGCTTTGAAGCTTTTGAAGTTGATCTTATCGATTCTTTGAATTCTGCCTTTTTCACCATGCATGCTTTTTTCCACTCACCTCTGCACCATAGTTTGTCTTCTTCTTCTTATTATTATTATTATTATTAGTAGTAGTAGTATAGGCAATAAACTTAGCAAGCAATGTTTGAAAAATGAACTCACTATTTTTTTTTTTTTTTTTTTTTGACATTGTCCACTTTTCTAACAGACAGATGCTGCATTGAATTACATATAAAACAGATTATATTTCAAAAGTAAATTATTTATTTACTTATATATTCTTGTTGAATAGCAGTTATTGTTCATATTTGAAAGCTAATTAAACATTTTCCTAGTAAAGAATAAATGTTGAATATTAAAGTTGAGAAAGAAAATGACTGGATTTTTTTTTTTTTTTATTGTTCAACTGACACTTAAATGTTTTGTTTAGGTAAAAATAAATGCTTTACAAACTTACAAAATGATCAACTTGGGAAACATTATTTGCTTAAAGAGAATGATGACAATAATTACAAAAGACATGTTTATTCTTTGTTATGAAAATGTTTCATTTACTTTTAGGTAAAAGCCAGAGCTGCATGTTTGTGAATTTACAATATATGTGCTGCAGACAAAAAAAAGTCTTGGGCATGTGAATGTCTTTTTTAAGAAAATACTTAATTGTCTATCCTGGCTCCTAATCTAGAACTTGGGCTGAATCTATTAAATATTTTGGATATGCAAAATAAAACAATAAAGAAAGAAAGGATAGTATGCACAGAAATTTATTTGTACAAACATTGCAAACATGATGGACAGAGGCAGCAACAAATGAACAAGTTGTAAGGAGAATAGCAATTGCAATAAAACTGGTCATCATCGGCACCCACTCGCATCAGGATCATCATCTTCTCTCCCTATTCCCTTTCTCCTCCCATCCCTGGGGCAGTGGCAGAGATGGCTGTGAATGTGAGTTTGATGAGGTCATTCATAGGAATTTGATTTTGGTGGACAACTCTGCATGACAGAGAAACCCACAAACTTGGCCAGAAGCCCCCCTCCCCCTTGCAGCTCAAAAGGAATTGAGACAGGTGAAACCTGGAAAACCTGATTATATCAGGGTATCTGTTTATCAAGACCCGCCTTGATTATACCAACCCAACTTGAAACTGCCCTCATCCACCCATTTGGCCCTTGAGATTGTGTAGATCTTTGCCTATTCTGCCATTGAGGGGGGTCATCTGGGGTTGGTTGCATTCAGTCTGGTCCTTCCTCTTTCACCTTACTGCCATGGGTGGAGTCCTACAGGAGTTTAAACTCCAGACGGCATTGTTCTTAGATCCACTGGGACAAGTAAGCCCTCTACCATGACAAGGAACAACCATATATATTTTACACTGGATGCTGGAGTGAACAGTTCATTATCAAATGTACCATTTTGAATTATTACTTTAATGACAATAATAGACACAAATCAATAAATAAGAAAATAATAAAAGTATAAAATTGAACAAAAAAATAATGTTATGACTCAAAACTCTTTTCCTACAAATTTGAAAATATGCCCTCTCCTATAAAAAAAAAACTGTTACATTATTCCAATCAATAAATAAGGATGAAAGAATAAAATTATTGGCAACTGTTGTTAAAAAGTTTTGAATGATAAATGATAGGGAAAGAAATCAACAATACTGAACAAATAGTCAATGATAAAACAAGCGTTATGACTCAAAATGTATTTACTAAAATTTTGAAAATTACATCCTTTTTCATAAATCCTGCAAAATGTTACACTTAAATATATATAGAACAGAATTATTCATGCCAATTTATAAGTAATTTAACAAATACAATGCATTAAATGTTCCTAATATAACAATTCCTAGTGGTAATAGATATTCTTAATGTAAACTTGCTAAAAACATTTTTTTTTTTAATTTTAAAAATAAAACTATTGATAACAACCAGAAATAAGACATCTAAAATTTCTGGGACACATAGTAAGAAAAGAAAGGTTAGAGAATGTGCAGTAAGGTGTTCTTTGATTGGTTGCCAATTTACATCAAGACCACGCAACTGTTTTTCAAGATATTCCAAATGGCTGAATACATTTTGGACAGATTTTTTGTATACTCTGTTGAATGTGAAAGACTTTTTCAGATTCAGATATTATCTTGTGCACATTCTTGAATATTAAATCCATCATTTTGGTCTCACCAATATTACACTCGTCACTCAGAATATAATCGTATCGACAATCAAAAATGCCATCTGACAAGTTCTTGATTTCGTTTGATCAGCAAAGATGAATCCAGATTTGTATCTTTAGCTGCAAGTAATATTTGTGTTTTTAATTAGTTTCTTACATGAATGCAACATTTGATTTGAAAATAGCTCTTCATTTATACATGTTTTCTTCCCAACTTTTTGCATTTTTCTCATTTTTATTTACTTTCTAATCACTCAAATTATTTTTTTATTTAGTTTAGGCTAGATTTTTTTTTTCTTCTTAGTGTTGATTATATTTATAGAAAACCTTAAAGACATATTTTAAAAAGTAATCAAAAACTTTGATATATTCTTACAGGAAAATAGAGTTTTTGATTTGCCTAGAGAAATGGAAAAAAATACTCTAGAGAATTATTGAAACACCAATCCATGAGAAACATAGAAGCATATTTTCAGGAGAATACGTACACAATTTAATATGATTAATTAACATTTTCATCCATATTTGCCAACCGCTGATCACTTGATCAGTATTTTAACTTCATCATGCTGCAGATGATTATTGTTGGTGACCAACTGCTTGAGGGTTTTTTTTTTTTATCTCATACAATGTCAGTGTGCCTACTGCTGCTATTTTTTCTACAGACTTTTTCTTACATGTATAACGAGAGTGAATATTTACTATTGTCTTGTTTCTGTCAACTTTTATAGTTATTTGCACAAAACAAACAGGATGTTTGACATTTGAACACAACGTGTAAATTTTTATTATTTCTGAGAATGTTTTGTTATTGTTGACGCCTTACTATCTTATCTTCAGTTTTCACATGTGTAGATTTTTTTGGAGGGGATTTTCTGAAAAAAATCATCCCTTTTTATTTCGAAAGTGTTGTATGCATTGAAACAAGTGATAGTCTAAAGGTGAAAAAGTTTGGTGGAGAATTGCATTTTGAAGAACTTTTTCTATCTCACCTGCAGAATTGTTTGTTTGATTTGCAACAAGGGCCAGCCATATTTACTATAGGCAGTTAAATGAATGGTTTTCATTTCCTTGCTATCCAATGCTGTAATTGCCTACTAAACATATCACGCCCTGCCCTACACACACACACACACAGCCTCTTACAACTTTGACGCTCTAATAGTATTAACTCATTACGCCTGAACAAAAAGTCAAAGATGCAGTTTTACAGTAGACCAAATTATACTCAAGCTTTTAAAGTCTGTAAATTTAAAAGTTTAACATTTAATCTTAGTTTTATCAGCGATATTTTTAGATAAACATTCAATTTCAGGTGATTCTGTTTTAACATATCTCCATACATACATACACATAGCATGGAACAGATAATTCATGGGTAGGAATCTTTCTCTTTGTTGAAAAGATTCTAGGATACATATGCATGGCTTTGGTGTTTATATCTTAGAAAATCTTCTCATGGCAAGGGAAGCAACTCTTGACTATCTGAATCATTCTTTCATATGCTTTTGACTTTCTTTATTGCACTCTGTTAACTATCTCTTTTTTCCTTTATCACTCCCCTTCTTCTCAGGAGTATAAAATATTAAATCATATATCTGACAGTATAGAAATGGGCCTCTCTCTACATTCATCTGTGAAAATTTTTCTGTTTGATGATTTTAATGCTCATCATGTTAAGTGGCTTAATCATTCTAATGTTACTGATATAACTGGTATTCAAACTTTTAATTTTTCTTTTGCTCAGGTTCTCTGTCAAATAATGGTTTTCTCTACTCATTTCCTTAATAATTTTGATTAACATACTTCCTCACTTAGCTCTTGTCAAGAATTGCAACTTTGTCCTCTTGACAATTCAGATCATGCTGTAGTATCTGTTGATATTTCTTTTCAGTTGTCTGTTAAAAAAGGACCTTCTATTCCCAATATTTCTTTCTGTTACCAGCTTACTGATTGGGATGCATTTCATGACTTTATTAGACACTCTTGGATTGATATCTTTAACTGTTCTGTTGAGAATTGTGTCACAGAGGTTTTTCTTATTTGCTTATATTTCCGTTACTCTTCACATTTTCCTTACTTCTTACATTTCTATTGCTAAGATAAAAACAATGTTGAGGTTGGTCTCATCTTTTTCATTTTAATTGCACTGCTTGGATTATTTACTCTTCTCTATTTAGACATGACCCTTAGTTGTCCTCATCTGTTTTGAAAAAAACATTTTTAGTGTGACTCTTTGAGCTTCACCTTCAGATTCTTAAAATATACAGAATGAGTGATTTTGCAGAGTTGAATCTGCTCATAAAGTGCATATTTATAGGTCATTGGGTAAAACAAACAACTAAATAATTTAGTTTTTAAGATTATGTTTTTCTATTGGCTAGAGATAAAGTTCAAAAAGTGAATTTTGGGGATTCTAAATCTTTCAAGTTTTAATAACTCAAGGAGTTGAAGAAATTTAAAAATTAAACTTGCATATGAATTCAATAATTTAACATCCCCAACTGCCATGGTCCATAAGAATCAGATGTCATTCCATAGCGATTGATGCAGACTAGCATTTAACCAGCATGGTTTGCAACTGAACCAAAAAGCATCAAATAGTTTTCTTATAACCAGATACATTTTCCTGTTTGTTAAATGCAATTAAATGAAATTTCATCATACATAGCCATACTAAGTAAAATCTATCTTTTCCTAACCATTGTTATAACTGATTTACTTTTATTAGCAGATTAGTAGAATGGTTCTCAATAACCAACAACAATAATTGTCCTCAAGATCAATTACTTGTTATTGCTAATGCTCTAAATATTTTTTTTATTCATAAAGAGAGAAAAGATGAAAAAAAAAATTTTTTTTCTCTCTTTATGAATGAAAAAATATTTAGAGCATTAGCAATAACAAAAATCTTTATTCTCAAGAAAGTTCATTAAAGTTGTCAAAATCAGAGAATTCCTTTGGAAATTAGTGCTGATCTAGTTGGTCTAGAATTCCATGCAGATTGAAACTATTTGATTAAATATGATAACCAAGCAAACAGGAAAATTATGATATTTGTGAAGTGAAATTGAAATATATACTGATGCTATCATCTTTTCAACTGTTGACAAACAATATAAAAAAAAAATACATGAGAAAATAATTTTGATCAAACCATTTCTGATCAATTTTTATCAATCTTCTTTTTTTTTTTTTTTTTTTTTTCTTCCAACTGAATTTTCCTGAATATTTCCTACATTTTCTTATCTTTTCAAGAGAGGATCAGAAAATTTCTTTTTGTAACAAAAAATAAAAAATTTCAATAAAAAGTAAAAGTTGTGGGAGGCAAATTGTTAGTTTTTTCGTTCAACACATGACCTATAAACAACTAGGAAAATGACAAGAATGATAAATGTTAAGTGTTTTTCCTCTCTTCTTACTTTTAGATCTCAATGATTGTCTTTTATCTTTATTCTGCCTTACTTCACTGACACACACACACACGGTGATGATATTGGGATATGAAAATTGCTATCATCCTTTACTATCTTCTCATTTTTCTCTTGCAAAATATGTTCGTTCAAATCTTCAACTGAGAAATATTCAATTATAAATGTTTGATATTATCAAATTCTCTTTAGTCTGCATTTATGTCTCACAAAATCTTATACATAAATGGGAATGATTTCTTGAAATATTCCGTAGATATTTGCTAAATATTATATAAAATCTTCATAAAATTATGTAGCCATTCGAACTCTGCATGTATAGGGTGCAATGGTTAAATTGTTGACATTTTATATTTCTCATTTTGCGCACGTGTGTTGTTTGTTTTTGAATTTGCTGACCGCACAGTATAGTAGGGTCAGTTGGGCACCGTCTGTTAGAAAAAGAGCACAATGACACAATTCACTTTGCCAGAAATTTAGAAACACCATACTATACTGCTTGGGATTTGCCCTAGAAGCTCCAACACAAACACTTCAGAGTGTTTGTGTGTCAATCTGAGGATAGTGCAGAGGATTCAGAAAGGGTTGAATGAGTCTAATGGTGATTACAAAGGTGTTTGGAGTGATCCCTAATGATGGCGATATTATGCTTCCACTCATCTTCCCACTGGGCCTCAACACGGAGGCCTACGTCAAGTGCCTTGAGGAGGTAGTGCTACCCTGGGTCAAGAGGATGGCTGCTGGAAGACCCTATGTTTGGCAACAGGACAGTGCACCATGCTACACTATCACCTAGCCACCTAACTCTCCAGACTGCAACCCCCTTGATTATTATGTGTGAACTGAAGGCAAGGATTATGGCAGCATTCACCAACTCAAACAAGAAGACCATCCAAAAGAGTTGCAGGAGATTCTGAAGTCATCTGGAGGCTGTGGTTGAAGCCAATGGCAATTTTATTTGATTAATTTACTCTTTAGTATTTTAAGATATTTTTGTGTAATTTTGGTAAATGTATCTGTTAAAATGAGATGTCAATGTTATTTTCATTTTTGCATAATTTAGACGGCAATTTATCCATCGCACCCTGTATGTTGCAATAAATTAAAATTAGCATTTTTTTGTGGCCTTACCAGTGATAGAGAAGATTACTAGATTTTATTTTTTTATTTGTAATAAATAAAAGGAATTTAAAAACAAATTTTCACCTGACAGATACTGGCAAAATTTTGAGTTTGTCAAAGGGTCAGTCAAAAAGTAATGCCTATTATTCTTTAATTAGAACAGTTGAAGTGCCCAAAGTATATCAACATGATTAGAAAAGTCTCAGGATTCCAAATGTAGTATTCAACATAGTCTCCTTCCTTCTCAATCATAGTATTTTACCTTTGAATGAGGCATGAGTGTATACTTTCCTTGTAGAAGCTTCTTGGCTACTTTCTTAGGTATGTGGGAATTACCTCTTTGATTTCGTTATCACTGGAGAATTGCTGGCCTCTGAGATTTTCTTTCATGAACACAAATTCATACTGTGCAGCTGCAGAAGATCTTGGACATGAACCACCTTCTGTTCCATCATGAAGTCTGTTAGCATTCTGGGAACCAACTTTACACAGAACATTGACTAGCCATGCAACTTTACTAAACTGCAGTC
>OZ010593.1:67141871-67364371 GCA_963932145.1 Acanthosepion lycidas
TACTCGTTTTATATATATATATATATATATATATATATATATGTATATAAATTGATAGCAGCTTGGATTGAAGAATTAGAGAGCTAAGTTCAAATTCCAGTTGACTTCATTACATTCACTTACATGCTAATACCCTTGGGGAAGTTATGAATCTATCACTTCCTTCTCCATCCAGCTATGGGTAAATAACAAGACAGAGTGTGTCCTATAGCTTTGGGTGACAAACTCTCTAGGAGAAGGACAACTCTGAATTCTGCAGAGGGTTGTTTGGGGACCTTGTGGCATTCTTTGCACCAGTTCTCTGTATTTGGCTCTTCCAAAAAGTGTTGTTAGGTTCAATACAAGCCTTCACCACTATAATCAAATGTTATGTGCAGGTAGTCTGGCTGTTAGTTCTAAGAACTGAGCTGATTGACCCCCATACGTTGAAAACGACAGGAGAGTACAGTATATATGTATGTATATAAAAATGCAGAACTTGAGCTTATATCACACAAATGAAAGATGAGATGTAGATTTAATTTTAACTATGTTTAATAACCTTGATATTGTCATAATGTAGGTAATTTGTAGTATTAGAGTTGTATGTATAGTTCATACCTTTCACACACATATTTACTTAATTTATTCTAGAACATAAAACATTATATAACTTTGTACATTTTATCTGTCATGCATCCCAATTTCACCTTTTTAGTAATGAGATATTCTATTGTTATGGTAATGTGGAAAGTATGTGTCAGTACAGAAGTAAAAGAGGCCCCAGATCGCATGCAGACATGTTTGCCAATACCAGTTACATCAGGGTTTTCTCTGATAGGAGCGGAACAGCTTGGCATGTCTAGATGTGGGTCTCTCTGAAACTGGTCAAGATCTGGGTCTTTGTAAGATGCTTCATGCCAATAAAAGCAACAGGAAAACCAGCGGTCAGCAACTGGAAAGATACAGTGTCTTGTGAAGTCAGTCCCATGGGCATTTTTTTCCTCATGTTGCTGTGGTTTCCAAAGCAGTGTTATTTTTGTTACCTCCCCTCTTTTTCCCCTCTCTGCCTATTACTCCTGTAGTTACTGGGAAAACAATCAGCTAGATGTCCCCGCCACCAATCTCAACAAACTCTTGCCAACAGGTAACAAGAGGCATTATTTGACCACAATCACTGAACACACTTCATGTTACCATAAGAATGGAATATTTCATTAGTAAATAGTAATGATCAGACTGATAATACATTAGTTTTTTTTTTGTTTTTGTTTTTTTTTGTTGTTGTTTCTGGAGTTTGGGGCTATTATTGGAGGGAATAGAATTCTAGGTCCTTTCAGTGTTGGTGGTGGTATCAAGAGAATTGCAGAGAACTATTGCAACCTCTTGAACAATATATTTTTGGGGTGCTGTTGGATCACAAACAAGAAACTTTAAGCTAAGGAAGCAGCTAGACAATGTTCCTTCCCATTCAGCAAAACTGTTTTCATTGCCAAAAGAAAAAAGAAACCAAAATATAGTTTCAAAGTCACCAAAGTAATGGAATAGCCTCCAGCCTCTCCAGTCAAATTGAAAACTTTTAGTTGATTACTAAAAGAGAAGTAGATGAGAAATAAGAATAATATTAAAGCAAAGATCTGTGGAAAGCAATAAACAAATCAAAGGACGAAGCACGGATAAGGTTATTTAATATCAAGCAGAAACTATATAATTTATTCATATTTGTAGGATACTGTGTTGTTCAGATATGTTTCTCTGCTATATCTTTGGAATTCATTTAGAAATAAAACTTCAATATTTTTAATAAGGATATATAAACTGAAAATTATGTTTATCATATAAACTTTCTACTCTAAGAAGTTTACCAACATTAAAACGGGTATTAACCAATTTTAATGTGAAAACATTGATCTGCATAATAAAATACACATAGTGTACGTGAACATTATTATTAATTTTAATTTGTGTTTTCTTTCATCTCAATTTTCGCTTGCTTTTTATTGGCCACTTCATTGGCTCCTCAGAGTCTGTGGGGCAAACAAATGAACTGCGTGGATCAGAAATGAAGATAACATTAAGACTATAAATATATTTTTGTGTATCTTAAGAGAGTCAGGATCTAAAATTAGATGTTTAAAAACAAGTGCATTGTTGTTAACGAATTAACATTTTAATAATTTGTTCATCAGATTATGGAAAATAATTGGCCATGGTTAAGTGTAATTGACAAAATTCTCAACAGGCAGGAGAGACAAAAGGTTCTCAATAAACAATAAGTGAGGTGGGGGGGAGAACAGGGCAAGAAAATAGTTCAAGTCAAAAAATGTAAGAATTGTGTTCTTCACATGCAAAAGGGATACGGTCAAGTGGTTATAACATTCTGACTTCAAAGGAAGAGAAAAAAAAAACTGTTCCCAGGAAGCTGAGAATTTGTCCTTTTTTTTATTGGTTAGGAAGAAATCCCAACATGCATCTGTAGGATTTGTCTATAAATTTGGGCTGGGGAGGTTTATTTCAAGTTTAACCCTCCCACCCCCAGAATGTACATAAAAGACTAGGTAGAATCTGTAATGGGAATGCTTGTTGTATTTAGGTAGAAAACACATGTCTCTTGGTATTATCTTCCTGTAAATATTATTGCATACTCGAATGTGAGTCCAAGTAATAAATGATTAACATAAAACAATATAAAGCAAAAGACAATGTATGTATTAACAATAAAAGAAGGAAACATTTAAAGACTAATTACATAGAAAACATTTTAACTAGGGAATGTGGCTATGAAGTGTATGTGATAGGTGCATGTGTAAAAGAATACAAAAAGTCATCAGAGAAAAGTAATACATTGAAAGTGAACATGCCCCAGTGGGAGACAGTTTTTTTCCCCATGTGCAACTACATCTTATACCCAGAGTTGTGAAAAAGTAAAGAGAGTGACTGAAGACATCATTGCCTATACATAGGCTTAAGGAACATCCCCTAGCGGCAGTTATTTTGGGAAAGTCAAATGGGGTAACTCACAGATTTCAAATAGAAGAAGTGATATTATGGTGACTGTGTACAATTGTGTTGCATAAATGAGATGTTTTGGTGAAAAAGACAATGTTCAAGTGGATGGGTCAGTGATTGAATCGAAGTAACTTAATAAGGCAGTTGAAAATTTTTAGACCTTGTGTCACATTTATACTTTTTGTATAACTATTCCCATTAGAATGTAACCAACAGTTTTTTCTTTCTGTGTCTGCTTTTTCCCTTCTTTTCTCCCTCTGTGAACACTTGTGTGTGACACTGAAATGTTCTTTTAAAAATTTGTTACTACTAGAGTTACCAAAGAGTTGCAAATAGCTTCTGTCATACAAGTTATTTGCTTATATGTTATCTTTTTTGATGGTTAAGTATATTTTCCTCTTGTTAATTGGATTGAATTGATGTACTTCTAACTTAAGCAAAGGTGATTTTAAAAGAAAGATTGAAAAAAAAAGAAATATACATCATTCCTGTAACATTTGTTAGGTATATTTCTCAGATGTAACCAAATGACCTGCAAACCTCCAACTTTCTCCAAACATTCTTGGCTAAAATTATATCTTCTAAAGTAGATGTTGGAGCAATAATAAATGAACTAACAAAAGACAGAACTAAACCTACAATGTATTTACTTACTTTGTTAATTTAAAAGTCAAATTTTAAAAAAGTGAAAGCTATTAAAAATATAATCCAATAGGATTTTTGGTTTATATATTCTAAGCAGAAGAAATATTGCCTGAAGAGAGGCTGGCTTTTTTTTTTGTGACTTAATAAATTCTAATTTTGAAGAAGATTTATTATTGTTATATTCATAATCATATTCATGATTAGCTTTCTTTCATCTCACAATTTTCAAAACATCTTAACTGTGATCCAATATCAATGAGAAAAGTCTAAGTCATTAAATTCAAGATTGTTCATGTTTTTGTTTTTGTTTTTTAATTATTTTTAGAAAAATGATGTGAAATGGCAAAATTTTTATCAGCACAGAAAATTTAATAACATTTTAATTTGGTCCGAGGTTGGTTATGTTCATTTCACACAAATACCCTTGGAAAAGGCATGAATTCACCTTTACCTGTACCCTTTACTTGATGTCTCATCAAAGTTTGCTTCAGTGCCACAATCTAATGATTGATAGAGAAGAGTGTATTACTGTTACTATAATCATGTTAGTCAACCATTAGGGAGGAGACGGACACTGCCATGTAACTTTCTTGCTCACGGTGGACTTGGTATTGAGAGCCTAATTTAAAGTGTATGAAACCAAACAACACCACTGTTGGATAAAATAAGCCATAATTATAGTTTTATTATGTTTTTCATTATTATTTTGGAGATGAGGAATTCATATATTGATTTATTGAAATTGTTTTTATCAGCACAGCATTTTGCCAATGCGCCATCTTCAGGTGTGCATTTTTATGAGGACAGCTTTAATTTGTCCCTCTGTGCTGTTGATTCTTATATGATCCTTCTCATAATAACATATGGATTTCCCTAAATGAATCAAGAATTGCACTCCTGCTAACTTTAACCAACAACAAAAATAATCGAAAGTGGTATGAATATCTCCTGGGATAAGCAAATAGCAAAACTTCTCACATTGGATTTTAAAATTCTCCAAAAATACACCACTTAATGTCTCTTGGTACAATCCTTGGATTAGATTGTAAGATTCATATGCTCCAATTCAGTAGGCAGGAAACAAACGAGAATCTGCATAATGGGGACAAGATAACCAACTCACAAGATTATCCCCTATAAAAAGGCAAAAATAGACACCTGAAGATGGCCAGCAGGTGCATTAATCAAATGTTATTCATAATAACTTCTACAATAAAGAAGAGAACAGCAGTTTGAATAAATCAGCATATAGTTTTATTGCTCTACAACAAAATGGGAAGAAAATAATTTGGCTTCAAATAACAGGACAAGAATATCAAGGGTGATTTTTCCTTTTCAGGAAAAGATTTAAAATATTACCTGAATTACAGCCTTGAGAGAACTGTCCAAAAGTAAGAGAAAAAATGTCAAGAAGTTTTAATCTTTGGCAATCACCAAAATATACCTGAAAGAAGATTTGCTGTCTTAAATAAAAAAACAAAACAAAAAAAACAAAAAAACATTAGTGATCAGAAAATGTGTTAATCTTTTCATTCTTCCACAAATTACTTTGACGTGTATCTTTCTCATTATTGCATTTATCACAAATATTTCCTTGGCGATGTTCTGCCTCAGGTTGCTGCATCTGTTGGTCTTTGAGAATTGTTCCATACTTATTCACTCTTCAACAGGAATGAGATTCCATTTACAAAAACAAATGTGAAAATTGTTGTGCTTGCAGAAAGGAATTTACACACCACATTGAGAAAATTGTGAAATAGCAACTATAGTTTTTGAATGATAAAATTGAAAAACTACAGCATATTGAACCATTCCAACTATTCTTCTTACTTGGGGAAATCTCTCTTTCTATCTCTCTCTCTGCCACCTCCACCAAAAACAGTTTGAAGATTCCTCTCTCTCTTCAGTAAAACAAGAGTATAAATATATTCTGAGATACTTTGCTTGTAAAGAAAGAAATTGTCTTTTAGTTGATGAGTCAGAGTATCATTACTATGATGATTCTATATTATTTGGCATTTAGGATATTTATGATCAAGAAATTCAAGTCTTCCTTATAGGATTTTGGAAAGAGAAGAAGTCAAAAGACAGATATTATTGCCCCTCATTGCACAAATGAGAATGTTAAGAAACTATCAGTTATTTGTCCTGTATGAGGTTTTAGCAACCCTCATTTCAATTTTCAAACATTTTCTTGAATTTATTTGGTTGTTAAATAAAAATAAGCTTCGAGAAATTTCCATAACAAAACAGTAAAAATTTGTGCAAAAGTAGGCACAACCGACATAAAAAATCTTTCTCAAATTCATCCCTAATTTAAATATTTCAAGAAATCCTATTGGCTAAAAAATAAAAAATACAACATTTGCCCATGCATTTCTAAGAAAAATTCACAAGCTACCAAGCCCCATTGAGTTGATTTCATTGTTAAAAAAACTATAAATAAAAACAGCAAACAAATTTTCATCACATTTGAGACTCACACACGCGAAAGATACACATGGGAATTATGTGTCAATATTGCCACCAAAGAAACAAACTTTCTTAATGAGAGATTAGAAAATTTTTCACAACAAACTTTTTCGCTTAATATCTTTCATAGAAAAATCTTTTGTCTAAGTTAAATTCAACATTTTCAATCGAAGGCAGACAACTTTTTAGACATTGAACATTTCTGGAACAGTAAAGAACTTTTTCTCTAAAATATACCTTTGCACACATCATTACAAACAAAAAAATTGTAAATTGTGTATATAAAATTTAATCTGTTGTTTCAAACATGGATTTTTTTGTCGTGATTGAATATCGTTACCATTTGACCATTTCTTATAATTTATGTTTGTGGATATTGCATATTTTATTTGCAGCACGATCTTAAATATTCACAAAACCTTCCTAGATCCACTACAATGTGATATAGTTCTTTAGTAATCAATGTCTATGATCTCTCATAGTAAGTCTAATGTAAGCCCTGTACATCAATGACTAGTTTAAGGAACAGTTACTCTCCAAAACCAATAGAGCACTGATTTAGTTTAAAGTTTTTTATTCTTCAAACTGTTATCCTCATTTTTGTTGCCATATTCACAACGTTTTGGCCATTGTACACCCCAGCCTTCTTCGAGTGATTGGAATTTTGAACAGAACCCTTTATTTCATCCACCAGGGTAGATTGCTCTAGTTCCACATGCCTTGCCTCTTCCTGATCTCTCAGTTATCTCTCTTTAACTCAACTCTCCAAGGTTTTTGTTCACCTCTGCAGTAGCCAGGTATTGAACTCAACTCTTTGGGTCAAGTCACTTTTATCTACTAGGCCATGTGTCCTTGACAACATCAGTGTATGAATTTTTGGGACTTATAAAAGTTGTGAATATGGTAACAAAAATGAGGATATAAGTTTGAACAATGTAAATATTGTAAATAATTACAATACCTCATCTCAGAAATAGAGACAGATCCTTAAGAAGGCCAGATCGTACAACGGCTGAAACATCATGAATATAGCAACAAAAATGAGGACAACAGTCCAAACAACATAAATAGTGTAAATAATTACAATACCTCATCTCAGAAATATAGACAGTTATTAAATTTTTTAAATTCTAATATAGATTCACTAAGAGTAAAGAATATTTTCTATGGTGTTTGATAAGCAAAGCTTTGTGTGTCTGTGTATGTAAATACAAAGTATCTTTGATAATTAAGGTCTCCTACCATGTGGCATCACTAATTGTGGAGAGAGTACTGTAAGCAACCTCTTGCAGTATACAATATGTTTTGGCTTTAAATAACCTACAAAGGGTTGATAAGCTGTAAAAAACAGATCAATCAACGAATTGGGGAATTAAAAATGTGTCTGAATGTGTATTTGATAGCATATAAACTCCAATTTAAATGCACTTGTTGTCAGTTTACTGTTTGATAGCATTCAGTAATCATGAGGACTATGGCTGAGTTACGATAAAAGAAGCAATTAGCAATAGAATTATTAAAATGAGAAGGTTGTGCACCACTTGAAATTCCCAGACATATATGTTGAAAAGTGCTACTTAATTTTCTTTATTCTATCTGATCTACACCTGACTTAAGAATGATCTGTGGTGGGTCGTATGTATATATATATATATATAAGATTTTGTTAACAGTTATAGAATATATAAGATACTTTCTTGTTATTTTTTGATGTAATATAATAACCTGTCACCCCCATAGGTAGTAACTACGTATAAGTATCTGTAAGTCAATGGACTACAGAGTCTAGCTGGAATCTTTTTCAGCTGTGCTGGTTGAACTCTCTGTCTTTGGGCAAGAGAGGAACCTGGATGAGGCTATGCTGAAGGGCAGAGTCTCGTCCAGGGAGGTAGATAGACCCAATCCCTTTTATGCGGGGTCTACAGGGATTTTTTGGCCAAGCCTACAGGCTTGGGAACCCCACATTAAATTCAGCCTTGTGCCACATGTGACTGTGTGGGGCAGTTGCTAGATACTCTAGATGAACTCTTTTGAGCAGACTTAGACTTACACAAGAACTACCAACCTTCCAATAGTAGCACTCACTACTGGATTGACTTGCGACAACCTTGTGCATAACTGTTACCTTTATTCTTATTGTACTGGTTTTTTACAATAAACATTTTATCCACCTTGTTTTTCAAGTATATATTCCTATTAGCACAGAATATAACATCTTTAAAATAATTAATCATGTTATTTATTCATGAAGTTAAAAAATTGAATAGGAACTTTTTCTTTATATGTAAAATTGAATATAAAATATGTTGACTTAAAAAATATAAAAAATGTGCAAATTGCATTCTTTGTTTGCCAAGAGAATTTACATTTTGAAAAAGACTGCATATTCTTCAACTAAAATCTGCTTTGAGTGAAACCAACAAGAAGCAAATTTGTTTGCTTGCCCTCATTGACCCTACAACTTTCCGTTTTCTCAGTCTCATGCCAATCACAATATTCAGCTGGTTTATGTCTACTTTTTTTTCTTCTATATGCCATGTCTCTTTACAACATAGATGTTAATAGTCCTCCACAATTTCCTATCCATTCTAGCTATTTATGTAGTGAGTTTATCTTTTTCCTATCTCTCCTAATCCCTGTTCTGCCAACCATTTGCGCAAGCTTCATTAGGTTGCTGCTTTCCCCTGTCCCCCTCTCATGCCTTCAATATGTCCTGAGAGACTTTGAAAAAAAAAAAAAAAACTTACCTTCTACTCTTCTCTTAATACTCCTCCACCTCATCTCTTTACTTTTATTTCTTTTCTTTTCTTTTTTTTTTTCAAAATTGTTTTTTTTTTACTTTTTCTTTTCGCACTTATATATAGCAGCTGCCAACTGCCTATTAGTATGGCAGGTGTAATATGTCTCCCTACTTCCCACCCCATCATCTCTCTCTCTCTTTTCTCCCACCTTTTTTTCTTTTTATTCATTACCTACCTGACCCTGTTTACATGTGTGTGTAGGTGTAGATGTGCACTGGACTGTCTCCTCCTGTCTGTGTGAAGAGCAGTGCCATAACCTTTGTGACCATTTGAAAGAAAGGAAGGAAGAGACGTCGGTTGGTTGAAGAATTTAGTCAATCACGTGCCCTCCAGATGGTGCCTTAATGGGAGTATGCATGAATTATGCGGTGCTCTCTTGTATCTTTTAGTTTACTTATGCTTGCTGAAATTGTGAAACATTCACCCTTCATCAAGAGGTGTGATTAGGGCATATTTACTACCTGACTCTCAGCTATGCCAAATTTAAAAAGAGGTTTCCATTGTACAACTGAGTGACTGACATCTTTTCATAGATGGGATTAAGGATTTTTATTCATTTATGCACACACACACTTGGATAAAATTGAAGGAACAATAAATGCATATGTGTAGATAAAGATTGATTTCTTTTATATTTCAATGTATATTCACATCATCCTTCTGAACACAATGGCATTAAATATTATACTTTATGAATAATGAATCATTCGAGTTGGATCACAAGGAAAGACAGAAAAGAGATGCTGTTTGACTTCAGTGAGAAAAAGAAAGTAAGAAAGAGGAGTTGATAATGCCCTCATGTGTTTAACATCTGCTTCAGTGAAATGGAAAATCTTGTAATTTCATTTGTACTCTCTTGCTTCTTTAAATAATGACCTGTATTTATACTTATGATTGTTATTGCAATATTTTGTGTGTGTATGTGTGTGGCCAAGTGATTAGAACATTTGACATCTCACGATGGCTGATTAGTCAAGGAGGTGCCTTCTTGACAATATCAGCCTGGGGAGGTGATTGCAGCATCTTTGGAAATTACCTGAAAGCCACAACACAGGTTAACTCAAATCTTTTGAGTAAAATTAGGGCGGTGGAATTGTTCAGAAACTATCAATGATTGTGCTAGCATGAAGTCACAAGTCATTATGACCGAGTGTTTGATCATGTAAAAAAAAAAAAAATTGATCACGCCAGATTATGCACTCACTCCCAGAAATTGTAATTAATGTCTGCTCAGCATAGATTGACTAGCCACCTTGGCAGAAGGGTGTACTTGGAAACGAGTAGCCAACCCTTATATATATATATATATATATATATATATATATATATATATATATATATATATATATATATAGTGTTTTGTGGTACAGAATTTAATAATACCTAGGAAAAGGTGAAATTTATAAGGCATTTTTAATAAAAAAAAAAAAAAAATAGCTAAAAAAAAGCAACTGGTTTTGTCTCCAGACTTATCAAGTTTATTTTTCTGGGAATAGACAATTTATAAAAGCGTGTAAATTAAATTAACGAATGGAAGAGGCAAAAAAACAAAAAATGAAATTCAAGAAAACTAGAGTCCAATAACATTCAGACCCAATAAGTATTCCCACTGTTTACAGAGGGAAGGCCAACGTGATCTAATATACAAGGACTCTAGAACCTTGAGGTGATATGAGGAGTGGGACGTAGATAAAATCAAAAAACGGTCCACACTAAAATTAACCACACATTTCCTACTATTTATTACATGCTCAGCAATAGCAGAGCCAGAAGTATTGGTAAGTTTGCTCTTCCTGGTAGCCGGATTCAAAATCCTGGGAGGTAAATGTTGTTTTATTCTCGAATCCATATAGGATAGGACAAGGAACAAATAGGAAACATTTAGAAGTTTAATATGTTTTGCTTTTAAGTTTCATCATAAATGAAATATGAAAGATAATGTTATGGTATTGTTTAGATTTGTTTTCCATGGGTTAAGTAAACCTCACACATATTTATCTTGTTTGGTAGTGTTTGCGTGTATAATTCTTGTGTGTATGTGCATCATAATTCTAGTTGGTCTACACAGAATTTCATTGATAATACATGTGTGCATATGCATATGTCTGGTGGATATTTTATTTCTATCCGTTAGTGTTTGTATGTTCATTGGGCAATTTTTTTGTGGGAGTGAAAGAATTTAGGTTATACCAGTTGTGGTTGTGAGGTAATCTGCTCTTAGATTTCTTTAAATATATATATATAAGTTAGTGATACAATAAATTGTGTTCGGACAATAAAAAATTAAGCTATAACTTCAATTTAAATAATATAACCCTATTTTATTTCTGTGTGTTACGAGCATGTCCAGAAGTTTGTCACAACAAAGATCTCTATCCGTCTCTGCAAAATTATACAACTATTCAAAATAATTAGAAACCACTGTTTCTTCTCTTTTGACAAAAAATTTACAATCAACAATTCAGTTTATCTATGAAATTCCCTATAAGCAGTGTATTTATGTGCCTGTTCTTATGATGGCTCATTTAAACATGTCATACCTCAAATAAACATTTCATTTTTGGTTCTCACAATATAAGTTGTCAGTTCTTTCTTTTTGCTTGTGTTTTGTATGCCAAACACTGATGTTCTAATAATATTAGACAATATTTCTTCAAACTTTTTTTTTTCTTCTTTAAAGGACTTTGAAGGACTTGAAGTGGTTGGCTCAAAGATTAAAGAAGAATCCACCATAACTGGAAATAAATTGCTTGTCCATGGAGATTCTAATGGTTGTGAAATACCTGACAATGAGCAAACTCTCTCTTACTCACCAGTGGAAAATTCCAGGTACTTTTCTGCAACTGATCACTGACAATCTGTTGATTCCTCTCCAAATCATTTTGTTGAAGTTTTGTTTTTAGGCATTTACATTTTTATCCTTCACTGCTGTTCATTTCTTAAAAGTAAACCAAAATGTTTTTTCTTCAAAAACATTTTCATCGGTTATGATTTCCTCTTTATTCTCTAATTACAATTCTTTTATCTTTTTTTCTTGTCTTTTTCTCCAGTTGTTATTCTCTGAAAATCTTCAATTTCTTTGAAGCTTGCTTTGCCATTGACAAGCAAACATTATAAGCTTGACAGAACTTATCTCTTATGATTTTTGTTCTTTTCATCATACAATATTTTTAGCAGGAAGATCTTCTGCCTTCTTAAACTCATGCAGTGTAGTTTTTATCTTGTAGACAGTAGGGGAGACACATAAGCATAATATTTTGATAATGTTGGGAATAAACTTTAAAATATTAACAAAATTGCTCAAAACTCAAATATTGATTATCTAGCGGCATTTTTTTCTTTTGTCTT
This sequence comes from Acanthosepion lycidas, assembly GCA_963932145.1. Classification (NCBI taxonomy): domain Eukaryota; kingdom Metazoa; phylum Mollusca; class Cephalopoda; order Sepiida; family Sepiidae; genus Acanthosepion; species Acanthosepion lycidas. The sequence goes on from OZ010593.1 coordinate 67,154,126, forward strand.
TATATTATTTCATGCTGCTGGGAAAATAGTCTGTTCCCTGTGTGTACTGTTCCAATAACTACATTACTTCTACTATGCTCTACCTTTACAAGAACCAGATCAGGAGTCCTGCTGCCATATCTGGGCTGAAACTACCCAGTCTTTACAAAGTTCAAATACACCAATATGGCCTTGTGGGTAATTGTTGTCCAAGTTACAACCCCTTTTCGCCGCAAAAAAAAAAAAAAAATCATTGCAAACTGCTCACTATTCTATTACTGTTTCCATGGTAAATGTTCAGGTGAGGTACATTCCTGAGTTCTCCCAATGCTAGACCCTAACCTTACCTAAGACCTGCAACACATACCACATACAGTGAGATGCAAAACACCCTTGTTCCCTTTAAAACTTTCAGTAACTTTATTGACCTCAAAGGTATAACTAGTTTATATGTACTTTCTATTATTTCTGCATGGCAATTTCCAAATATGTTAAATAAACAACCTCTGACAAGACAACTGTAGAAAGACTCGAAAAGCTCTATGTTAAGCCTAAAAACGAGGTAGTTGCACAACATTTGCTCTCCAACTGCAAACAAGATGCAAATGAAAGCTTGAATCAGTACCTTCAAAACCTAAGGCTTTTGACTCAGGACTGCAATTTTAGGTTTCATACTGCCGAGGAGTGCAAAAACGAACTCCTTAGAGACACCTTTATTAACAGGATATTTTCCAGCTACATTCACCATCATCTATTGAAGAACAAAACCTTAGATTTGGCAGTAGCATTTGAACAGGCATATTCCTTGGAAATAACTAATAAAGGAGTCTGACACTTATACAGTTTGACTACACCATTATTACAGCTGCCTCCAGTACTATTACTAACAGTACCTTTTCTGACCAAACCATCACAGCAACTTTAAGGGCTAAATGTTTCTTTTGTGGGTTTGGAAAACATCCCTGTACACAGTGACCAGCCAGGGAGGCTATATGCAAATCCTGTGTTAAGGTCAGATACTATATGAAAGTCTGTAGGTCTAAACCCAAGTCTTCTGAGTTTAATTCTTCAACAACTACCTGCAATACAGTGGCAACCATACCCCTTAATTTATTGTAACCTGTTCTACCAGCGAGAATAAATTGCAAATCAGTGAATACACTACTCAATACTAACAGCTCCCTGAGTTTTGTAAGTCATTCACTAGTGAAAAGGTATAGGTGGAAACCTCTGCCTTCTAATGAAGTTATCTCTTTTGCAGCTACTAATTTTCAGTCTAAAGTGGCAGGACACTACATAACAGATGTTATCATTGGCAATCACACATTTAAGAAAGTACAACTAATTATTCTTGACAACTTATGTGCCAATGTAATAGTCAAGGCATGATATTCTGAACCTACATTCTAAAGTGAAAATTTCTTTTGGTGGCAGCAGACTCCCCCACACACACACGCACACACACCCTTATATGCAGTTTGACTACAATGAAGGCTCCCTATCCCATGCTTTTCAATAGTCTCTCCCAATTGTAAACCTATAGCTATCAAGTCAAGGAGATATTCTGAAGCCAATACTAAATTCATTAACTCTGAAGTAAAACGGATGTTAGCCAAAGTGATTGTAGAACTTAGTTTATCTCCTTGGAGAGCACAAGTATTAGTTACTGGTGGTCAAAATCACAAGAAACGCTTAGTGATCGACTATTGAACCTTTTCTAGATTTACTATGCTAGATGCTTATCCTCTACCTAACATCAATGATTTAATAGAAAACATATCCAACTACCAAGTATTTAGTTCAGTTGATCTGTGCAGCAGTTACCACCAAATCCAAATAAAAGGACAAGATAAAACCTTTTACAGCTTTTGAAGCAAATAGCAGACTTTATCAGTTCTGCCAGGTCCTTTTTGGGGGTTTACAAATGGGGTCACAGCTTTTCAAAGGGTTATTGACCAAATAATTAAGGATAGCAATATTAAAGACACTTATGCTTACATTGACAATATAACTATATGTGGCCGAACTCAACCTGAGCACAACAAAAACTTTTGGAAGTTGCCAAATGCATATATATTTTGTCAACATCATTTCAGGTGGTACGATAAGATCTGATCCAGAATATTTGCAGCCCCTCCTAAACTTACCTCTTCCTAACACAACCTATAAAAACCATAGTCTAATTGTAGAAGAGTTCCATTAACAACCTCGCAACATTCTATGTTGAATAAAGCTAAATGCTTTCTTCTTAACTCACAATAATAATGTCTAGGTTTAACTGTTATCCTTCATATATATGCTCATAAAGTGAATCACTTACTCTTACCACTCACACAACAACAACCACCTTCACTAACCCTCTACCCTGCATAACCTTGGGCCATGTATAGGGTGAACATTAGTCAACAAATAAAAAAAGCATTTGTTCACTTGTACTTACTTAAGTGACCAGTTAGTGTGTGAAAAGAGAATATCTTTTATATTAGTGAAAAGCTTTTTTTAGACAATTTTTTTGAGTTAAATTTTACTTCATAAATTCATTTTAGTTGTTTGCACATGTACAATCAAATGTATTTTATTGTTTAATCATTTGGTCAGTATTTCTCAGGAGGTTGTACTTGCTTAGTTTAATAACTACAGTCTGAGTTTTGTAGAATTGTTTTTCTTTCCATTAAAAATCATCTCTGATTGTTGTTGATTTATTAATAGGTCCTTTCCACGAGATTCTGCATGAAACTAGACACAATGACATCAACTCTGACAGAGATAAGTTGAAGGAGCCTTTGTCATTGTCATAAAATAACTAAATTGCCTGCCATACAACCAGGTGTGATTAAATTCCAGATGGAAACACTGCTTTCCTGAATTGCAAATCTTTATATGCCATTTCCAGCAAATGGCCTCATTTTCTCCTCATTTCTCTGTTTTTCTTTTTTCCCCCCTTCTCCATCATTATTGTTATCAGGACTTGGGAAATTTTCAATTCATTTATTGCCACCTTAACTTTTATTTTGCACATGAAAATTATTGAACAGTTTTATGAATTCTAAAAAGACTGCTAAAATATAAGTTCTTTTCTTTTTTTACCACACCCAACACAACTATACACAGAAACTATAACCTCTCAACATTTAGTCCTGTATACTTACCACTCAGCTATTAGCACCATGAGATTCATAGAAATAAAAAAAAAATATAATTAGTCTTTTGAAATTATTAATTGTAGTTTATAGGAAAAAGACAGCAATAAAAACTGTGACAGGATTTTAGTTTGCATAAGAAATCTAAAATCCCATCTTCATTTAGTTTTTTAAAAAAAACCTAACTTATTAATGGATATGTTTGACTATTTAAAGAAAAGGTAACTTTTGCCATATTCTTCTCTTGATACTTTCTTCATTACAGTAACTACTTGGCTAGCTAATTTGATAAAGAACATAACACAAAGCCTATCATGTTAAATGTAATAGCCTAATTTTCATATAAATCTTCTTATAAATTTCTTTACATTTGCATTATTGTGTGCTTTCACATGCTGCATTGTGTGTGTGTGTGTGTGTGTGTGTGTGAACTCATTGTGTTGAGAAATATGTCTGCACTGACATCAGTTTTCATCCATACGTATGTCATTTATCTTGGGCTCTGCTAATGGATTATATGACATGTCTCTATTGTTTCTTTTGTTTATACTTTATTTTTCACTCTTCACTGGTTAAAGAGCCTTTGCTTATTCACATCTTAATGATGAAAGTCATTCTGAAAATCACACTTGTAATCAATATTTCTGATCAATATGTGATTAGACAATATGAAAGTGTGCTTAGCTGTTTTCTTATTTCTTGGTTTATTCACATTATCTTCAGAAGGCATCTGTTAAATTGCACAATATTTATCTATCTACCTATATATATATATATATATATATATATATATATATATATATATATATATATATATAAAATACTCTCAAAAGAATAATTTAGCATTTATCTCAGATTTGTTTGTGATTAAAGTCTGATTTTCATTTCAGAGAAAAAGATATTTTTTCTTATCAGATCAGCACTTAAGTATAAATTCTTACAAATATAAACAATTTTTTAACTGTCCAATTGGCAAATTGCTTTTGATCTAGCCCATTTTTTCTCACAAATTATTCTACTGCCTGATTTAGGGATACTGCACTGTCCTCATAGATGAAATGACAAATGTCTACTGGCAAAATACCTCCCTGTTGATGTTCACCATCTGCAAAGATTTGGTTGCATTTGGTCAAAAGAAATATTGATTCAGCAAAATATACACATATTTTCATATAGAAATATATTTGTAACTTTGTGAGTATATACACATTTATAGTTGAGGATAGTGTGACTGTTATTGGCATAGAAATTGAGTTTGACATGGTGAGTTCAATTCTCACTTGATTGTGAATCAAAACAATTCAAAAATATATTGTCCAAACCTCCAAATTCTGTCACAACTACAATTGAAAAAAATTTATCTAAGCTTAATGTAAAATTTGTTACAACTATGTCTGAAATAATAAAAGACATAATACAAAACAAGGTAATAAGCTAAAACTTGTAATAATTGCCATAAAGAATACACAGGAGAAACCTTGAGAGGATTTAAATGAAAAAAATATATGAACACAAAATGTATCTTTTGCAAAACAACCCATTAAATGCATTAGCTGTTCACAACGAGTTTAATCATAATTTTGATTTAAAAAATTCTACTTTAATTAAAAGCTAAAACAATTTACTAAGATGAAAGTGTACAGAAAGTGCTTTAATCACTAGATCATCCATAGTAAATTTACGTCTCAGTACTTAAAACATTTCACCTTTGTTGGCAGATCTTTTATTATCATAATGTGGGATATTTAATAACAAAAGGGATAAAAAAAAACAAAAAAAAAAAACAAAGAAAAAGAAACTAAATGAAATTGGCTAGACAATATAGCCAAACAAATATTAAAAAACAAAAAAACAATTTAATTTAAAATTCTTAGTGTTTCCTTTCCCTTGTGTGTATGCATAGTCTCATCAACATAAACATCACTTTAATCTGATGAAGTCCTAATTTTTTCCACTTTGTCATAGATTTTCCAAAAATATATATACATGGTGATGTACAAATATCTGCGTTAGTGTCCAGGCCCCCATGGTAAACCACTGAGAGTTTGTTGAGTCATCCATCTAGAAGAAAAACTCCTATATAGCACCTTCCTTCAGTGTTAAACCAAATATCTTGCCCCCTGCTTGTCTTCTCTGATATTTGTTATTGTTGGTGTTAACCATTGTGATGGTGTACAAACCATAATCGTCCATAATTATGCCCATGTGCTGTTGACAATTACTTGGGAGTGCAGGTCAGGGGTCTTTGAATGAGGAATTGGCAAGGCCAAGTTTGAATTCTGATCAAGTACATTGCACTCACTTTCATGCAAATACCCATCTCTACTCCCCCCAGTCCAGGTATGAATTAACTAGTAAGGCAGACTGGCTCTCTAAATAGCCAATGAGAAGGATAACTCTGAATTCAAAACCCAGTAACCTGAGGGTGTTGTTAGCAATATATTTATGCTTCTTTAACAAGTAAACAACCAACATATTTGTATACATATATGCCAAGAATGTATTTCTTCTTTTAATCTATTTAAATATATCTGTTCATGCATACAAGAAAAAGTATACTTACATGTATTTTTGTTGGTTGCAGTAAAGTTCTTGCTTGGCTTGTGTGTGTGTGTGTGTGTGTGTGTGTATGTGCATATATATATATATATATATATATATATATATATATATATATATATATATATATATATATATATATATATATGTGTGTGTGTGTGTTTTATTAAAAATGACAGACAAAGTGCTACAATTAAGCTTTTTATTTAATTTTTCCTGTGTTCGAACAAGTCTTTTCTTTTTGGGACACAGAGTGCGTAGAAACTGTCCAAATGTTCTATAATATCAAGCACTTTCGGTTATACTTTTAGCCATTATCAAGGATGATTTTATTTTTTCAGTTTTAACACTTAATAATATTAACTATGAACACGGCCACAATGTACTGACTGTGTTCGGAAAATAAAAAAATCTCTATAACATTAAAAAACATACACACAATGCACACACTCAATTAAACTGAAAAAATAAAATCATCCTAAGCTAAAATTTGTAGACGAAATGAAATAAAAATCTTTAAAGAAATTTTTGAGAATAAATTCATTATTCACTTTACTTATGAACTGACGATGAATAATCAAATTACTTTCCTCAACATTTAGTAGATGCCAACAATTATAATTTAATTACTTCACTTTATAAACATTATTAACAGAACTAAAATCATTTCTTTTGTATACATTATTTTATAAAAAATTAAGTAACATAAACACTTATTAACAAATAATTTGGTCAACCATATCATCAGCAAGCAAATAAAATTAGCTTTAAAGTATTAAAAAAAATTAACACATGCAATCATCCTGATATAAACAAAGATAAAAAAAAAACACTATTTATTCTATTATAACGAGCTTCACCGAAACTATAAAAAAGATAAAAAGCCATTAAAAATAGAATTCATTGGTACATATCACTTAATGATCCTCCAAATAAATACCTTCATATTTATCATTTACTATGAAAGTTCCAAAACATCTAGCATAATTATTACCAATAACTTAGGACTTCAACCCCATCTAAAAACATTGTCATGTTCTTTTTGCCTCCCCAATATCATGAATATTCAAAAACAACTTTAAATTCTTACATTGGCTGCACACATCACACTCTCTTGTCAAAACTTATTGCAATTTTTGCACATATCAATCATCATATCACAACCAACCAAATTGTTACTATCAACACAAGACAAATATTAGTAGATAATACCAAGATATTACACATCACCAACAGAAAGCAAAGAATCAGAATACTAGAAAATATTAGTATACAAAATAAACAACCTACATTAAACAAAATATCTTTCACCACAGGAGACGGTATCTTGAAGTGTGTTTAAAATATTTAAAAATAATAATAATATATGTAAATATTTGATGCATTCTTTTCTAGTGTACTCTAGCTCCATGTATTTATGCATTAATTTGAATTTCTGCATTCAAAAACAAAATGCCCAGATGGAGCCAACAAAATCATGTCTACTATACACAGGCAATATGCAGTTCTTGATAATGACTGAAACGGTTGAAAATACTTGAGCAAAAATATTAACAAAAACATGACAGTTTAGCCACAAGTTTGATTCACATGTACAACATCTTATTCAGAAATTATAAAAATACAGTAAAAAGTTAAACAGACAAAATTTGTCAGTTGAATTTAACAAAATGTGAGTGTGTATGTGAGTACAAATATTCTTGCTTTCACTGCCTGCAAATCTAATGAGTATTGGGTCCAATATAGGTAAAGATAGATAAAAGCAGAAATGAGTTGATGACAATGATCATCTTTTGAAAATCAACAAAACATGCACACACACACACACACACACACACACACACACACACACACACACACGGACCGGCAGTCAACTGAGCAAAGCAAATTGCTCTTCTTATCTCTTTTACACAAAGAAGAAGAAACAAGAAAAAAACAAAACAAAAATGGAAGGTTTTTTTTTTCCAAATGAAAATAAAAGCAGAAACAAATTTGTCAACAACGCGAGTTGTGTAATTATAGTTTTGGGGCATAAAAAGAACAAATGTTACTTGTTCTCCTCCTCTCTCCAAACTCTCTCTCTCAACATTTTTCCGCCATATTCACATTCAGTTTGAATTTCTCTTTCTCAAAATGTTTTTATTCTTTTTTTTGTTGTTCCTGTCTAATAATGTCTTGATTTTTATCTCTTTTAATCTTCTCTTTCTCTCTCTCTCTCTCTTCCTCCCAGTCTCCCTTTTTTTTTTGCTCTCCGTTTTGTTTTTTCTTTCTCATTATTATCTTTCCCTCTTGTCAAAATGCAAATTTTTCTTCTCCCTCTCCCTCTCTCTCTCTCATTTTTTTTTTTTCTTTTATTTCTTCCCTCTTTAGCTTATATTTTTCTTTACAATCTCTTAATCTTCTTTAGTGACTTAAAGTGAAAAAAAAAAAAAATTCCTCCTAAAAATTGACATAGTTCTTTTAGAGAAAGCACCCCCCCCCTCCAATAGCCAATAATAATTGCTATCTAGGTTTGTGTTTTAATGTCAAACCTTCTGTATTTTTATGTTTTTATTCATCCAATAAGAAAAAAAGATATATACCCTCCCCAAATGGGGAGGGTATATTTTTGTTGAAGACGGATAAGTGCATGCATGTATGAGTATTTCAGTTATCTATATTAGACCTTTTGTTACAAAAATGATCTGATTTCATTTGAGCTTTAAAAGAATTGTCTTCAATGCACTCAGTTAACTTTAACCATTCTCATCTTAAATTAGGATTATATATTTGTGACCATACTTTAAGACAAGAACAGAAATGAACTAATCATTCAAACATTTTACAGAATTTATTCAAGAAAAAGGTTGAGACTTGTTTGGATAAAGTCTGATATTCTACAAATCAAAGTTCCTCCTTTCATGTTTGTTAAGATGCCTGTATCTCTTTCTACTGAAATACTTCCAATGGAATTTCTCAAATGTAGTTCCCAACAGTGAGCCACTTGAAGTGTTTCATCAGGTGAGGGTCTGAAAAACGTACAATTTCAGATTTAATTTGTCTACTTTTAATTATTCTACTTAACAATTTTTTGCCAAGTGGGTTATGAATATAAAAAATGGCTTTCTTTCTCCTCAACCTGATAAATATCTTAATAAGATAACACACAAAACTTCTAAAATGGCTGGCCAGGTTTTAAGTTGATCAGGTATTTTTAGAATTTGAAAAAATAATAATGACTTAGATGATTCAGAATAGAATTATTTCTATTCACTGCCAGTGAATTTCTTTGTGTTTCTCTTCATTTGCAGTTCACACAGCTCTGACAGTCTGTCAACCAAAGCACCAACAAATGGAGTGAAATTTTTTCCTGCTCTTATTTTTGATGGAAAGCAATTGCAGTGGACAGGAAACAGACATAACATCTCCCAGCAGTTAATGCCGTTTGAAAGGTGTGTCATCTTCGAGACACTACTATATCAACAAGTCGAATCCTACCTGGATATTGCCAATAACGGCACAACTGCCATTTTTTATTGTTGGAAGGTTAGTGATTTTTTTTTTTTCTTTGACTTGTTTAATCCTATCCCTCTCTATAAGAGTAAATAAGAAAACCAAATTTGAAAAGATCCATAGAATATATTAAAAACCATATATGAGCCTAGTCTAGAAGATAATAAAGTTTTTTCTTTTTTTTTTTTTTTGCTCTTATCGTCAGAGTTGGTAAAATATTTATGGGAGAGTGGTTTACCTAAATACTTTCTCCTCCATTCTTTTTTTTTTTTTTTTTTTTTTTTTTTTAGTCAACCAACTTGGCATTGCCATAATTGGATATTTTTGTTAAGATATCACAACATAGATTCTTTTCCTAACAGTGCCAAGTGAACAGGATCTGTTTCAGCCGGCGTTTCCATTTTCCGTTTCAATAATAATCATTATTCTCGTCTGCACATCCATCAACTTAAAGCCTCCTCATTATTTATGTACATAGACATTCACAAAGAAATATAACTCGCCCTTATCCAGTGACTTGTAAGTTAGGATTCAATAGCAGAGCAGAATATAAATGGTTAAATGGTCTTTGCTTATATCGCAAGCACCATTTGGACGAGGCTGGAGGCCAAAAACAAATGTTTTGATGAATGTTGTTTTAGTGTCTATCAGCTCTTTTGAAAATTGATTTTCAGTTTCTGTAATCATCGTCACATGTTCAGATAGTGTAGCTATTACAAGTAAAGGAAAATAGAATTCAAGAGCAGAGTTCAAGTTCTCTCTGTGGTTGTTGCATTCATTTTGTACATGGGAAAGGGATGAATCCATCTCTTCTCCCGTAGTATGGACCATGCTCTCTAAACCCTGGGTGACCATCAGTCTAGAAAAAGGACAAATTATTAATTCAAAATTGTGAAGAAGGTAACAAGAAACCACTGTCTTTCTCAAAAACTATTGGGGATTCACAGATATTCAAGAAAAATGGTGCTGTGGTGAATTATGTTCACCTTGGTCTTAAAGTGACATAGCATTAAAAGAAATATGAAGTATTGTCTTTTTTAAATTTCTAAACTTCAACTCATATTTTGTGCTACATGATTGTTACATGTAATGCAGAACTGTCTTGAACTTTAAATGGAATTTTTATTTGCAAAATCCAAAACAAAAAGACAGATTTACAATTATTGTCTTAAATTCTGAGAAGTGCTGTTGTCACCAGTATACCAATTTAGACTAATATTCTCATCCTTTAGACTGAATAATCACCAACATTTATCTATAGTCTCAAGTATAAAATATGACAATATTCGCCTATAGGCTCAAGTATAAATAAATGACAGTATTGCCTATAGGCTCAAGTATAAACAAATGATAGTATTTACCTATAGGCTCAAGTATAAACAAATGGCAATATTTGTCAATAGGCTCAAGTATGATAAAAAATTATTTTGACATTAAATGACCCAACATGGGTTGATATGATGTAGAATTAACTATCAAGCCAACATGATATTCTTATTTTCATTGATCTTATCCATATTTTGTTAAGTACATCCTTCCACTTGGTCCAGGTGTCTAATTGATTCCAGAGCAAGATGTCCCAATTTTATATGTAGTACCATGGAAGAGAGATCTACATGCAAGAGAAGAAACTCTTAGCATAAAACTTAGTTACATCTAGCCATTTCAACTTTAGAATGATGAGAACTTGCCACCAATCTCATCAGAACAATTACCATGAAAATATTTATAGAAACAGTACAAGGAAGCTACATTGCAGTGGTGGGAATTGATTGAAGTCGAGATGTCAGGTCAGGACCAATAACATTGCAGATTCTTCTTTGTATTTTATCAAGAATCTTAAATTATTAAGTTGGTGCAAAAATAATGTCGTTTTCTCACATATGTTACTATGTGAGAAAACGACATTGTTTTTGCACCAACCTAATACATTGCAGAAGTACCAAACCAGATGTGCCAGCAATATTCAGTGCATGGATAAATGATACCCTGATGAATGTGTAAAGATCTAGCACTGTGTGAACCCACTTTTCTAACAGCACACCTAGCAATTGATTTGATATAATTCTTCCACTTCATATTAATGGAGAATTAGTCACTTTCACAAAAATTTCCTGAATTATATTTTATATGGCATAAAATATGATGCATTCTTACTAAGGTCAATCTGTACACTCAACCTATCATAGATTATTGATTTGCTAGCCCCAAATTAATTGCCATCAAACACACAGACTTGAAGTTTAATGCAATTATTACAAATCATACAAATATAGCAATCATCGGTACTTAAAGAGTGAAAGAATTAGATTTTATATTGATGACTGATTGATGAGCTCTCTATCCCCACTTGAACATTAAACAATTCTCAACCAATTCTACATTAGGTGGAGATATCTTCTCATATAACCTGATACTCCAGGCTTTTTATGTTATTCTATCTTGAATTTGGTTTGACCTCTGACATTATATATACTGTGCCTTCGTCTAGATTTATGTCTGCCATACCCTTTTTTCACCAAAGCAAAAATGCTGACTGATTCACAAAGAGAAACAATTCTAACTTTGTTATGATCGTTATCTTTGGAGCTATTTTTAGAGTTAGCAAACTATTCTTTTACAAATTCTTCCATATCTATTCCAACTTCTATATCAATAAAGATTACAGCTCTTATTCCTGAATAAGAACCGTTCTACTTCTTCCATTCTGTTTTCTCAGTCGTGTCAGGTCTAGTCATAATCTGGCACAAGGTCACAATTGTGAGGTATCTAGTAAATAGAGGTCTGTGAAATTAATTAATATCTATACGACATCAAGACATCTCACTCGTAACAAGTTCTCTGATTTATACTGAAGATAATAATTCATATGTTTATCAGTTTCAAATGATTTTCGTCTTTATGTCATCAGATTTAACACTTATTTCGATGAAGACATTCACTTTCCAAAATCAATTTTCATCAATGTATAATCGAAATTCAAAGAAATTCTCCTGTTTTTGGTTTGAATTTAAAAACACAACATTAAGTCATGTGATGAGGTTTAACATCCAAAATCTTTCAGCAAATATTGCTTTCATTCATTTTTTTTTTTTTTTGTCTTTTATTCTCTTTATCAGTCACTTATTAAAAAAACAATTCTTTTCTTTAAAGATGTGAACTTATTTTTAAAAGTAGTCTTCACATAATCCAATTAGCTCACCCTTATAAGAAGTAGATTGTCTCTCAGTTAAAAAAAAAAAAAAAAACTCAACCAATAGTAAACAGAAACATTTGGAAGTTAAATATAGATATATCTGGCTAAGGAAGCAACTCACTTACTTATGTCAGACAATAAAGTGAAATCGTCCATTTCCCCAAAACTAATGATTCCACTGAGAATTTGGGGAAGGGTTCAAGTTGCATTCTGTTGACCCCACCCTCATAAATCTCTATATGTGTATCCCAGGAGAATTTCAGGAATGTATGTAGGGTTGGTTTGGATGGTGATAATATCCTTTCATTGGGGGCTACTTTTCAATGCCCTCCTAAATTTATGATGACATCTCTGGTCCTTCAAGCCTTGACCTCTTGCCTTGATTTCTGTTTAGTTTTTCTCTCTTTGCTTCCTTTCTCTCTGCACTACACCTTCACACTCACTGCAGTCTCTACTTCCTGTCACATGATGACTGCTAACCAATCAAAATTTCTCTCTATTTTCTTGACCAGAAAACCTAAATAAAAAGAAAAACTCTTGAAAGGGCAAATCTGTCAAATCAGAAAGGCTGCCTTTTATCAGTTGCTGTTTTAGTTTATATCGAAATAGTGGCTGAGTGGGAAATTGGTAGGAGAGTCCTTTTTTTTTTCTTCTTCTTTTAAACCCACAGGAATAAGATACTAAATATTGCAATTGCAGCAGAAAATGCATGTAGGAAGCTGGCAGTACTGAGCTCCTCCCATATTTCTATAATTTAGCCAAGGAAGTATAGCATATCTTGCTCTCATCTCCTCATGCTGCATTCAGCCACCACCGGTGAGACTTAAAATAGATCCCCAAATCATCATCATCATCATCAATCCTTGTCAAATGTCTTTTTTCATTCTTTTTCAGTTGAACGATTTTAGATAAGAAATGGGTTAAAAAAGAAGAGACACAATGGAGAAAGAAACAAGTCAAAAGACTGATATCTATTTATAAATCTTTTCTTTGTCTTTTGCTTTGACTTTTTTCTTATTGCCTAAGATTAAAATGTTACAATGACTAAAGGCAACTTTTTTTGACTAACTTCAACATCTTTAAACATGTCATATTCCTGTTCTAAAAATAAAAATCATGGCCATGTCTAAAAAGCTTAAACCAAAAAAAAAAAAATGGGTATGATAAAAGGAAAGTTTTTCTCATGGCATACATTATTACTGGATTCTCCCTTGGCAATTTTCATTGTTTTTAAAACCCAAACATATAAAACAGGATTTATACATTCTCTTACATTCTCAAGAATTGACAATAAATGTATAAAATGCTATTCTTGTAAATAAATGGATTAATAAATAGTGTTTAGTATTTTTGTTATCATTTCTCAAGGAAAAAATTATAAGTCCAGATGCTTCCAACCTATTTTAGTGCATTTATGTAGCAAGAGCAAATGAAAGAAATACGCTAAAAATTCTGTATTTTCAAAATTTTTCATTTCAGCTCTACTCATAGTTATGATGTGTTTCTTTCAGTTTTTCTTGTTCTCTTCTTCAGACTTTTTTATAAATTTATGAATAAGAAAAATTGTTTTCATAGTTAATTCTTTATATGATAAATAATAAATATTGCAATGCAGTTGGTTTGTATATTTTTATAAACTTATAAATATAAAACTATACTTGTAAATAAACAATCTAATAAAACAGTGTTTAATTCTTTTGTTGTTAATTCACTAGTAAAAAAAGAGAATGCATATGCCCAGTTTCATATTTCTGGGTTTTATTGAAATTCTAAAATTAGCTTTTTAAAACAATAAAAATTGCCAAGGGAGTATACATTAATGGTGGTGCCAAGAGAAAAACTGTCCTTTTGATGTACCATATTTATTGTGACTATGTTTGTTAAACATTCCCAGTATCTTCTGATGTCTATACATGCAGTTTCCTTGAAAATAGTTGATTATTTCTATTTTTCAAGTTGCTAAGAAGTAGAAAAAAAAAATGTGATTTTTTTAGTTGAGGCTTTTGTATCTCTTCTATCATCAGTGATTATAAATGACTTCAAAAGTTTGATTTTTTTTTTTTTTTTTTTCTTAATGTTTATTTACTTTGTTTTGGAACAAGGCCACAACTCTGTGGGTCCTGGTATCTCTCCCTTTTCTCACTGTCTTTCAAATTTTATCTGCACATCCATATCCACAATTTGACAGGTCCTCCCTCCCCAATGTTTTTTTTCTTCATCGTTAACAACGATCAGATCAACTTGTTTTGATGGTGTGTATATCAAAACCCCCTGGAGAATTTTATCATTATTTTCACACATTTACATGTTTACAGGAAAGATTTTCTGGTTATTACTAAATATTGAGTGATAGCACCACTCCCCTTCTTAAATGATCAGTACCTTCCTCTATATCATTGCAAACTCCAGCAGTATCCTAGTGTGGACAGGACAAACTTTCCTTAAATTTCTCATTTATTCATTTATTATTTGATTTGATATCTTCTCCAACTTCTGAATTTTTTGAGCAAATGATAATGTCCGTATCTCAGCTCCTACCTGCAACTTAGAGACACAACCCTTTCCTAAGTAGATGAGCTGTTCTAAGCAATACCACCATCTGCACACTCCCAATAATGTCAATTATGCCCCCAAAGTGTTTTACGAGGCAGAAAGATTCCAGAAAATAGTCCCCAAGTGTGCCAACCACAAAAGGAGACAATTTGATCTGCTGTTTGATATATTTCTCTGATCTGACCTACCAAGTCATGGTACCTCTGTATTTTCACCTGCCCCCACCCTTATGACATTCTAATCACAAGGTACTGCAACATTTATCAGGAGCCATTCATGACAGCTCTTGTGCACAAGTGTGGTATCAGAGCAACTGCCCTCCATTAGTCAAAATGGCCGTATCCCACATAAGATTCACTTGCTCATTCTCAACTACTGACATTTGTGAAATGCTTGTATCACTTCTCTCCACCCACCTTAAGGCCATACTTCCTGCATAGTTTCCAATGGTATTCTAATGGCTACTTTGCCCTGGCATTATCTGTACTCTTCTTTTGCATCAGCTGAATACAACCACTGACAATTTGTGGCACACTCTCAATAACTTTCCCACACAACCTACACAATGTTGAATCAGCTGTTTTAAAATAGTGTCAGATTGAATTTGTTCTTAAAGCCTCTGCTGTTGTTTTGCACTGATCATCTTTTCGGTTTTACTTCTTCAAAAGCCCCATTCCTAAGTCACCTCAGTGATTTCAAATCTACCACCTCTTGGGTTTCTTATGCAAATGTCCTGTGCAAAGGCTTTTTCCTTCGATGCATTGAGTTTCTCTTCATAAATTCCCTTCTCATATTCCACCAACCTGTCTATCTCTACAATGACCTTTTCATTCAGTGCACCTTTTATCATCCACACCTGACTATTTTGTAAATACTCATGTAAGGGGTTCACATTCTGATGTTACACACACTATCAAACCTCCTCTGCTCCACTTTTGTGGGGTAGGTAAAGCCTAGCTACATTACCCCTTGGATGTAAGCACCTGTTCATGGTCATTATGTTCTTTGTCTTTTGGTCCAAGTTTGCTCAGTTTTCTTTGGTCCTTTCAACAATGTCTGCACCATATTACTACTACTACTTTTACTTTGTAGTAGTAGTATTAGGTTGGTGCAAAAATAATGACGGTTTTTTGACGTTAAAAAATACGTCAAAAACCGTCATTATTTTTGCACCAACCTAATAATAGAGTTATGTATAAGAATAATTTCTGTTTAAATTTGTTCCTTATTCATATAGATTGAGGTGAATATTTGTAGTGAGTATTTATTGCTAAGTGACAATATTTGCACTTGTTTACTGAATAGAAGTTTTTAAATCTTACCAATGCAAATCAATGATAGCTGCATTTAATGTGGTGGATTCATTAAGTACTGTGTGTTATCAGTTATTGTCCCTTAACAAAATCTTAGAAATCAAAATTCTTTTTTTTATTTTAAACTGATATCTTAAAGATTTATCAAAAATATCTTAGAAACCATTAAAATTTTACAAATATATTATTTAAAAGTATATTATTTTTTAAAAATAAAAACATTTAATGAAATAACTGAAAAAAAATGTGGTTTAGTTTGTGTTTTAAGTTGTTCTGTTTGATTAATTGGAAAAATTGTTGCACAAACTGTTGGCAGAATTTTGTTAAAACTCTTCTCTCAGATGGATTGTGTGTACAAAATCCAGGCACAATTGCATTTTCTACATGAGTAAATCCTTTCGTTTCATGTACATCTCTGTTGCAAACTGTCTTTATCTTTCCGGTGTTTTTAAAAGAAATATGGTTGAAGATTAACAAAAATCAACAAAAAAGGCGGACAAGAATAGAAATGAATCTTTTGACAACAAAAATTGAGAGAAAAGAGTTTATGAAAATGACAGATTTTTATCTTTTATACTCTTGTTAATCTGTTGTTAAAAATTAATTATTATGATAATTTTGTATTTACATATTCTAGTAAGGAATTTATTGAAAATGAAAAACTATTCTTTTATTTGTATAACATTCACTTGGTATTCCTGCAAGTTATAAAGAGAATGAAACTAGGCTTTGCATTCTATAGTTTAATTCTTGCCTAATTCAACATTGCAGAAACTACCAAAAGACAACCCATTTAATATATTCCACCAGCCAGTACAAAGATTCTACTTCAATGATTCAGATGGTAAGACCTCTTTAAGTATTTTTATCATCACATTATGTCTATTTCTTCAATATGTTTGTCTTTATAACATTGGAGTGGCAAAAGGAAATTTAAAAAATGAAAAAATTGCATTCTTCAAGTGATTTTCTTTTTCTTTATTATAAATTTAGTTTTGCTCGTGTTGCAAAAGTTGTTGCTTCTGGCTGAACCTTAAATAAGTCATTCATCCTTCCCTCCATCTTCTGATATGAATTATCATTTCCAACATGCTGAACACTGAACAAAAGATGAATTTATTCCTGGAAAATATGACTTTGGCAGAATAAATAATAGAGAGGTCTGCCCTAAAACCAACTTTATGAATACAAACGACGAGGCTGATGATGTTAGTGCTCTCATAAATACTAATGAGACATCATGGTTAAACAGTAATGTCCACCAATGACTTATTCACTGCAACATTTGTCCAGTTCTTTATTGACAGCCTTGAGCAAAACGGTAGATTCTTAGAATTCAACACAGTGTTCAAATGTTCAATCACAGTCTTGTCATGTCAGTTTTAGATTTATTTTCTGAAATCTCACATCTTGCCACCAGACTAACCCCCTAACCTCATATATTTTAATTGCATAACTTGTAAATTTGGCTTCCTGGTGATTATTGAAAAGAGGCATATTAGCAAATGAGGAGATGAGGAGGAAACAAAGAAAAAAAGGGAAAAGATGATAAGAGTAAAGAAAAGGCAAGAGAGAAGAAAAAGTAATGGAGAGAAGAGAAGGAAAGTAAAAAAAAAAAAAGAGAGAGAGAAAGTAAATGATAATCCATAAGACACAAGATTGTGATGACTTTGAAAGTGATGTGTGTCTTTTCTGTATGTGAGCTAATCATTTCATCTCACCTGCTTAAGCACTTTGTTAATAATTGTAGCCATCAGTGGTAAATGGCTGAAGGATAAAAGCCTTGGCTACACCCCTTCCTGCTTCTTTGCAATTCGATTGCCATCTCATCAAACCAACAGCCCAGCAAACTGCACCCCCACTCCAATACACAAACATTGGAAATTGTGCAATCTTCAAGATGCCCATTGAAAGGCAGCCATGACAGTGATGCTGTTGCTGTCAGCATTTATCAATTATCTTTTGCCAACAAGTGTCAGCTTCACGGAGAGAAGCTGTTGCCTTGTGACTCTCCCCTCTTCGGCTGATATTACGAATGATTTTCATAGGAACACATTCACTTCGCTTTTATTTCAATTGATGCAAGAATTGGTGAGAGTTAGGTGACTTCCATACACAGACAGAAAATAATATTACAACATCAGGAAGGATGACAGCAATTTTAACTTGGGTACATGAATACTATCCAGGTACTGGTTATTGTGATAGAATAGTTTCACAGTATTTTCACAACTTATGCTAGTGTGCACTATTTTTTTGCATTTGTTCTTTAGATACTGGCACATGTTGCAATAAGGTTTACTGTTATATGAAAAAAAAATCCCAATGCAAAAGCTTGTATCATGTCACACAGAGAGATGCATTTATTTTTTTTCCTGTTCATTTAGAGCCATTTGACAGCTCTCAGATTATGGATTTCATGCAGCTGAAGTGTCATGTCAGAGACACTGTGCTGCTGCATATGTTGTTTTAGTGGTGCTTCAATGTTGGTACTACTGGTCAAATGACTATTCCTACTCTTATAGACCAGGTTCTGGATGACCTTGCAGTACAGATGATTACCAAGATTGATGCATTCCAAGGCAGAATATCCTGGGTACAGATGAGATTAAAATATGCTCCACGGGGCAGCAACTCTTGGGAAGAAACTGTCCGATGGAATATGAAGGAAATGGGGGTGATCTGATCCCATGTATGTCATATGGCGGGTCTTAGCTGTAAAGATCTGAATCAGTGGAACTAAGAAATGTAGGACTGTGGGAAATTGTTTACTAACAGCAGGACTACGGACACAAATATTTCTAAGAGTCAGACTTCTGACATCACAACACTCATATATCTGACTAGTGGTGTCACAAGAGGATCACCCTAGGCATATTGAATGTCACTCTGGTGTATTCAATGACGAGAGCAGGTTTTCCCTTTATTTAAGTCATAGTCATTTACATGCGTATGCAATTGGCATTTTCAAGAGTGTATTCATGCACAAGCGCAGTGGTCTTGGCATCACTGTGTAGAAGGTCATAACTCACTTCTCATATGCCTTTAATGTTTATGAGTGGAATGTTGAAGCATGTCATGGGTACACATCTTATCCAATCTGTTCTACTTCTGTTACTGCAGCAAGAAGGCAATATGCTGTTTTAGCAAAATAATGCCTACCAACATGATACCCATCTTACTCTGCATACTCTGAAAGATGTTTGACAATTTCTCTAACCAATCACAAGAGCTGTCACCCATTGAACATTTATGGGGCATGATGATGAGGCAATGCCTAACAGTTGTTATATTGTGTCAACGGGTACAAAAACTGTTTTGTTGTATGATATTCACTATCTATATGATTGTATATATGCAATATGTTTTTTGATAAAGCCCAACAACAATAGACTTGAGTACTGTTCATACCCCCATCTCTTATTCTGGAACCTCTGCTTATATTGTTCTGTATATGTGATCATTTCTGCAATCCCGAGTAAATAGAAATGCATATTCATAGTATTCTAATTATCTGTCAGTATGTTTGGAAGGAAGTCAAAACTGGGCAGGGACACTCAGCACACAGTCATCATCCATATTTCAGCCATCTTTTATTTCTCTACTTGCAGAGAGATATTTTTCAACGGATATTTTTACACACAAACAGAACTAGATAAAAAAACAAATCTGAATGTCTACACCATATCAGATTATGCAAGCTAATGTTTTCACAATAAATTTCTATAGACCAAGAACTTATTTGATGGTGTGAATTTTATTATACAACTCAAGGGTTGTTCTGCTCATCATATTATCAACAAATATAGATAATAGTATTACTAATGATATTTTCTTTTTTAATTTCATATAAGGATTAGCATGAGTTGTAGGAAAGATATAAACGCAAAATGGAAACAAATATTATAAAGTTATTGAATAGTGAGAAGACAATTCGGGAAGTTGTGTAAGATTTGAACAGAAATCAAAGAACAATAAAAAATGAAATAAAAAATATTGGCAAGATAAGAACAAAAACAATTGGTTTTGAAATGTCACAAACATAGATTTGGGAAAAATTTAAAAAGGTAATAAGCAAGAAAAATTGATTTCTCATCAAGAAAATATTTGATGAAGCAAGTGTTGCAAATGTAAACAGAATAAAAAGATGCAGGATATTAAGATGATTGGCTAAAAAAATGATATGAATGTAACCAAACTACCACTTTTAAGTAAACAAAACAAAGAGAAACATGAAATATGGGTGAAGAAGTACATGAAAACTGATTTCTCAACAGTAATTATTAGTATTGGATGTAGAACTGAATTGGATGGAACTAAAAATGGATGGGTAAAAATATATTCATGCAAGACAATGTTCCTTCACATTCTGCAAGTCTGACTATTGTCTTCCTTATTAAAAATGCTTTCATGAAAGAGACCAAATTATAGAATGGTCCCCATCTTCATTCAGATATTAATCCAATAGAAAATGTGTGATCCATCATTAAATGAGACATATATGAGAATGGAAAACAATATTCAAGTAAAGAAGACTCCTGGGAAGCAATAAAATTGCTTAAAAAAAAAAAAAAAAGTAATGTTGAAATTGAAACAATTGAAAAATTAACAAAATTAATGGTAGAAAGACTGATGAAAGTTATAGAATGTCAAGGAGTCCATAGTAATATGTAAAATAATAAATTTACTCAGGTATATATTATTTTATTAATCAAAGATTTATTTCTACGACATGCATATTTTGGATTTATTTATAAACAAAAATTCATGTTGCAATTTGTTTGCATGTAAAATGTTACACTTCCAGGACAAATTATTAAGACATTAATATTTTTCACTATTTAGATTATTCGGATGTAGATATATTCCCTAAGTGTTCAATTGAAAAACAAAAAAATTATCCATGCAAGAGAAAATCAACAAGCTTGACACAGTTAAAATTTGATCTGAAAAAAATCCTCTCCTTTTCACAACAATTTTTTATGTTTCAAATCCTGACTGCAAATTATCATACATTTGTCCAATATTCTCTTGAAGTTTCCATTCCAATAATAGAATTTCTAAAGAAATGCTTTTTATGTTAATATCATTTATATCCTTTCAATAACATTTCTTGTGGCTCACAGAAGCAAGAATTTTTCTGCAGCTTGCAATAGAATGATTCCTGTAAAATAACTTTGGTTCTGGCCTCATCTTCTAACCATTGGCTATTTCATAATCTTTCTTGATCTCCTCAGATATTTAATGGAAAATAAATTGAAATTAGTTATATTATCAATTGACCAAACTTTTTTTAAGATATCCTGAAAGGAACAGTGTTGGTGTTTGTGTAACAGGGCACTGTTTAAATGTTTAATTGCATGAAATTACAGAATGGTGATTTGGAGAGGCTACTAATTAGATAATAATTATTAAAATTTTCAGGAGAGTAAGGTGAATGGTTGAAAAAAAAAATGAAAAGTCATATTTTAAAATAATAAAATGAATTTGAGAACAGTTCCAAGGAGAACTAACCAACCAAGATTCAGTAAAATTGAGCAAAACTAATGTTCTCCACCCTATCCACTTCTGCTAATAAGAAGACATGATTAATATGTTGTCTGAGTTTTTTTGGCACTGAGAAATTAAATTCAAAAGTTTGTTTACATTATGTTATCTGTCCAAAAGGTATGTAGTCTTGCAGAAAGAATGATCCAAATTCTTATAAATGAAAAAGATTTTGTCTAAATTCCAAGTTTGGGATTTATTTGAGTCCCAAAACATCATTATCTTTACAGAAAGATATCTAGGAAGATTCTAACCAAAGATAGTACCATATTGTTAATTAACAAGATATCCTAAAATTAAGAATGTTGGAGTGGAGAAATTAGATATATCAATGTCAAATATTGGTAGAGGTTTAGGGAGTCTGTATAAGCAAGAGCTCCCCAGACCTGGACAGATAGAGAATCAGCCCAACAAGGAAAGTCACCAGAGACTCACTCCAGTTGTTTTTCCCATGGTCAGAGCAAAAACACAGACACATGCATGACAGAAGAATTGGCTGGATCTTACTTTAGCATTTGTGACTAGATTTCTCAGGTCACTATCTGACAATAAGGAACTTGATTTTGCAGTAGATAATACAGACATTTTATTCAACCAATGTTTTTTTTTTTATAAACTAAACCTGTTGTTAGAGTTATCAACAGTTGTGCATTTTATTGAAGGAGTTCTTATTCCAGCCTTATTTGAGCATGTGTTTGGATGCAAAGAGTCAAAAGTTACCACAGCTCTAAGTTGAGATTTATTCATTCTTAACTGTGGTATACGACACACATAGAGTGATCCACAATTGACTTTGCTGTGAATCCCAATATCATAAGATTTTGGGAAACCCAAATCAACCCTATCAAGACAACACACTGGGCCCCAATTTGGATGACCCATAAGGTTGGTATTATTCAACAAAGCTAGCAGAGATAGCAACTGATAAGGGAGGTGAAACAGAGAGAAATGTGAGGGGGATGTAGAGGAGGTAGGGATTACCTTTGTAATGTTAACGTTTATATGATTGATATTGAAGTGAGAGGGTTTGTTTTTGTTTTTTTTTGTTTTTTGTTCTTGTCAGTTTTTGAAGTAATGACATGTAATTTAAAAAAAAAAAATTCTTCCATATTATGAAGTATCTTTGTTTTCTCGATGTTAATATTTTCCCATTTTCTTTGTTCCTTGCTTTCTCAAATTCTGGCTTGTTGCCTACATAATCTGCAGTTCCTGACTTCAGATTTCATTTATTTGCTTTGAACTGAATTTACTTTTAAAACTGAACTTGTAGAAGGAAATCTGAAAAAAAAAAAAAACTTTTTAGTTTTCTAATTCTTCAATTCTTTTAAAGTAAACTAGATTCTGCCAGCTTTCCAATCTCTTTGCCTGAAACTCTTTGATGTTGGATGAAAAATTGGTTGAATAAGGAGACAAAGAAGCTGGACAAATGATAATATTTTTACCAAATTCTAATTAGCTTTTTTATCATGGAAATAACTCTGGTGATCACGCGTGAAAAAAAAAATATCTCTTTGAACAGATAAGATATTTTTTGAGAAAAATTTGCAAATTAAGTTTTCATACAAAGTTGCAAGCGAGACATATTTAGTCAGAATATTTTACTGTGGCTTACCTTCTGACATAAATCGTTACATATTTTCCACAATTGCTAGAACTTAGTTTTCAAGTCTAGTTAAAAGCTGTACCAATTTTCAAGGTAGGTAGGCAAGAGCCTTGTTAGCTTAGGGGATCAATACAACACAATCCTTCTACTCCTAATCCTTCTGTTTAATCTTAAGCTTATATGAATCTCAATAAATAACAACCATTTCTCTGTTGTTTGTTTTCAGTTGTTTCTCATTCATACTTTGCTTCCTGACAGCTTTTCTTTCATGAAAGTTTTTTGAAAGCCAAAAAAACTTGAATATTCTTGCATCAATGAAACAATAAGAATAGCAATTATTATTGATTATTTATTATTTTGTTAATATATGCTGAAATAACCACATCTGAATCAAATCTAGATTCTGATGGGACATGGAACTGTTGCTCAGTGTAATTTCAATATCTTCCCCACTCTCAGATGTACAATTCAAGTTTTCAGTACATGACCACACATGCAGAATACTGGCATATTAGATATAGTGTAATATATTTAAATACTTTCTCTAAAGTAGGAGTATAATAATAGAATAGCAAATATAAGGAGTTTTGTTATTTGTTATAGAATTCATTTAGTCAAAGGATAATTTTTCTTGGCAACCTTTGTTTGCCACCCCCACTTCCAACATCTGTTACGTGATCTGGCTGACTGACTGAGAAAGGTAATCTAAAACCTTTTATCCAACCCACACTGGATTGTATCAATGAGTATTAAATTAGTATTCATTATAAGGTTTTAAGGTGTGTTTATTATCAGATATTGTTTTTTTTTTTTGTTTTTTTTTGTTTTTTTTTTTGTTGTTTTGTGTTGATCTTTTGGTGTGGAAAAGACTAGTTGACCTCTCGTAGCGTACAACTTGGACCAGCCACATTTACTAAGCAACAATGTCTTTGTATGAACAAAAACACCTACCCAAGTAAAGGATAACAGTGAATGTAACAGGTATACTTGTCAATCCAGATTGAAGGCGGGGAGGGGGGGTCTTTTAATGTTGAATTTGCCAATCAGTTGTTATTTACAGTTGTGTTTTTTTTTCAAATGCTAACAAAATCAATAATAAAAAAAAAAAAAAAAAAAGAAAGATTTGTCAAATTTCACATTCATTCTCTCTTCAGCATTTTTTGTTTCTATCTTTTGCAGGTGTCATTCTACCTGGTATGACATTGCAGTTTCCATTCACATTTAAATCTTCCCATTGCGGCATTTATTCTGAACAGTGGTTGTTTGAAACACACCCTGTGCTACAGGGTGGAGCACCCATTATTTTGACCTTGCGGGGGACAATAATTCCAGAGGATAAATTCTGTGAGGAGAGGAAAGAACTGAGAGTAAGCTTTCATTACTTTATCAGGGAGGAAGCAAAAAAGGGGTGGGGGTGCTCTAAGTATTTGTCATCAATTGTCATTAGACGCATTTAGTTTTAACTAATTTCATTCCAAATATTCACTTTTCTTTGTTAGGTTAGCAGGCATTTATTTTTTTTTTTAAATCATCAAAATTTGTTTAGTTTTGTTTATTGAAGGTAGTGTTGAAAATTATTTTCCTCTGTTTGGTTATGTTGAACACTGTGATACCCTGAAAAAAAAAAATATATATATATATATATTTACTAAATTAGTGGTTAAACAATGCGGGATACATAAACTGTAAAGAAAGACATCTAACTTCTGTAGCAAAATAGTTAAAGTAAAAATCAAGTTTTGAAGGACTTGAGAATTAACATTCTTTTTCTTTGCCTATAATAATTAAAAAAAAATGAATTGTACACAGAAATAGGATCTGATAAGTATTTTAACTTATGTGGAAGCCACACCTCAATGTGACTAACATAAGCAAGCTGATGTAAATGGCTTTCACTCTTTGATGCAAATATTTCAGGTCTGATGGCAGTATCTCATCTTGTATAGTGCAAATTATTCTCAAGTAATATCTCAATTTGATTGTTATCAATATTAACTGGTCTATCTGACCATGGGGCATTGTTCAGCACAAAGATTCCCAGTGCAAACCACATTTTATTTGTTCACTCATTCACAGAACTTTCTCCATGGGCTGACAATTTTTTTTGCATTTGCATTGCAGTTTAACATTTCTTAAAGTAAAAAAGCTAGACATACTGAAAATGTTGCTTATTTACTTACATTTTCAATTTCAGAACCAAAAAATACATGATTCTATTTTTCCAAAATGTGTGTTTTGTGAACTTTTTTAATTAAGTTTTTGTTAAAACTAAATACTAATGCCATCTAACAGTAAAAAAAAAAAAAAAAAAGAGAAGAAACCTTTTTGGCCAAGAGCCACAGTAACATCAAATTTTTTGACAAAAGATAAAATACCAGCTGTTGTAGATACATTGTAACCTTTTTAAATTTTTTAATTTTCGTAGGAACATCTTAAGCAGTTGCAGCAAGAACATTTGGCTGAGAGAATGGTTCATGAGCTTTGCTCTTCTATTTGCTCAGAAGAACCTTCTCCTTCCCCCCTCGATGCATACATCACTCAAGAAGAGCAGTTCAGGCGGCACAATCCTCATGTAAGTTTGGGTAACATTGGTGCATGTGTGGGTGGGTGGCATTCATTGTTTGTTCATAAAATATTGATTCTGATAATAATGATTTCAATTAAAAAATTTTCTCTTGATTTTCACTGGTTCTTACTCTGGGCAATGGAATATTATTGATTTCATTTGTCTGTCCTGTGAGATTTTAGGAGCCATAAAAGTTGACCACTGATGTAGATTACACAAATCAAAGTTGCCAATAGACAAAATATGGGATCTATTGAAAACATTACCTGATTAATATGAAATCTTGTTGGTTTGCAAAACTTTGATATGGGATCAAACACTGTAATAAATTGAATAAAAATTGTATTTGATTCTAAATTAGGGCAGGTTGATTTTTCACTGTTTTAGAAAATCAGCATTGCACTGTGTGTGAAAGCTGTGGTTTCATGTGATAAGTACTGACAGCAATAATTAGATTCATAGTTTTACTAATTTTTTGGCATTTAGTTTTAAAGATTGTCTGAAAAAATATACAGTAATATCTAATTTCTGCAGGTTTTTACTTACAAACTAACTTCAACGTTTTACTATTTCAAGCACAAATCCAAATAAAATTGATATCTTTTGTATTAGATACATTGAATGGAAAATATTTACTATTTCAAGATTAAATCCAAATAAAATTGATATCTTTTATACTAGATACATTGAATGGAAAATATATTCAAATATGAATTCTAATTATTGAATCACCACAAGCAAAATATGCAATTTTTTTTACTGTATTCGATAAGTAAAACTGTGCAAAAAAATTGTGAATGATTAAAAAAAAGTCTTCTCAACAAAAAAGATTTGCTATATCATTGGTTAGATCATAATTAATAGAAACAAAAAAATAGATGAAAGTGTATATCACACAATAATACTGCTGGGCACAAATTATAAGACAAAATTAAAACATTTTGTCTTATAATTTGCATTGAAAATCACACTAAAACTACAGCACTGTATAACGTTAACATCATAATATAACTAAATTGTTTAGTATAATTTCCCTTTTAAGTAAATGAAGATCTTATTTGATGGCACAATGATTTAAGAATAATGTTTGTCCTTTGCATCATGTCCATATATAATTTGTAAAGCTTCAGTAAATTATAAATTTTATAAGGATCTGCAATAAGGCTTTCACTGATGACTGGAATGAAATTCCAGTGCTATGATTTTGAACCTAAACTTAATCTTTAAAATCGTTTCCTCAAAAAACAATAGCAATTTGGAAAAAATATTTTGTCATTATTTATCATGTCAAACCCCAACTTTTGAATTGAGTGCAATACCACAGTTCCAAAATTGACCTGCCCTTTTCTACATAACCATTCTATAAGAATTTTGTCTCTAAATATAAATTTTGATTCAACAGATTTTTATTTTGTTTTAAATACAAAATGAATTTGGAAAAAAGTAGAATCGCGTTAGAATAAAGAGTTTTTCATCAGAAAAATGAAGAAAACTTTAAATGCTGAAATATATTTATGATGAAATTCTGTTAATATTTTTTATTCACAAGGATCTAATGCACATTAATTTTTGTAAAGTATTCAATTCTCATTTGTCTCTTGGTTTCTTTCTATGCTTGCGTGCCTTGAATACATGTTATAAACTTCAGTCAGTTATGTGCCATGCATGATACACGCTTAGGCAATCATGTATCTTTTGATACATGACTAACAAGGCAGATTTTTCCTGCAGTAGGTTGCCATTTCTTTCTGCTGTAGACCAGTTGCCATCCAAGGCTCTAGAACCCAGTCTGTCCTGCTATTTACCAATAGCTGGGTGGGGGGAAAAGAGGATTCATACCTTTCCCAAGGGTATTAGCACGTAAGTTCCTCAGTCCAAGCCGCTATCCATTACTCTGCCGTACCTCCTCCACTTATAAACTTAAGGGAAAGTTAAATATATAAATAAAACACCAAAATTACTCACAATAAAAACAAGATATGTTCAAGAAATTGGCGAACATAAAAAAAAAACACCTTATTCCAAAAACCATTGCTTAATCAGGTAATAATAATTTATTCAGTTAAGTAGAATATGTTTTTATGATTATAAATTTCCTTTGTTAAAATTGATTTAATTCCAGTAGAAATGTTCATGTGGATTGAAAGCATAAAAATTCAGGGAGATGTTGATTTCTGTCATCGTTACAATCGAATAGGTTAATGAATAAAACGTTTGCAGTGGATGGGTTGGAAAAATGTAATCTCCTGAGATTTTACTACAAAAATGACCATTACTGAGTTGAATTCTTTCAACATGGCTGACTAATATCTATTGATCCATTTTATTTTCTAAAATCGTTTCATTTCATTAGATTTTTAATGTTTTTCATATTTCTTTTGTCATTTCTGTTAGTAATTTGAAAAGTGAACCAATTTATAAATAATCTTATGTTAAAGGAAGACAGTTTCATCTTAAGTGTAAATGATTTTGCAGTTTTAACTGTTAAACTTTTTGTTGTCCAGTTGAATGATTTAGCCATTTAGCATTTTTATCACCTGTGATAAGCAAACGAGATTAGCTAATGTGTGAGTCAACTGCACATCTTTTGACAATCTTCTTACTCATTGTATTTGTTTTGGGTCAGTCAAAAAGGAATAAAGGCATGAACCCATCAGACAGATTTCAAATACCTTCTACAGTAAAATATGTCTGGAATTGGACAGAAACACTTATATTCATTTTGCAGGATATATTCACAGCAATTGGTCAGTTTTGTATACAAATCTGTGAAATTGATTATATAACTACACATACATGTGTGTCTGTATGCACGTGTGTGTGTGTGTGTAGTAATGGATAGCAGCTTGGATTGAGGAATTAGAGAGCCAAGTTTGAATTCCAGCCAAATACATTGCATTCACTTATGTGCTAATACCCTTGGGAAAGGTATGAATCCTTCTCTTCTCAGCTATGGGTAAATAGCAGGACAGACCGGTTTCTATAGCCATGGGTGGCAACCGGTCCAGGAGAAGGACAACTCTGAATCCAAAACCTGTGGAGGGTTGTTTGGGAACCTTGTGGCACCAGTTGTCTGTATTCAGCTGTTCCAAAAAGTGTGGTTGGTTCTGCACAAAGCCTTCACTACTGTAATCAAATGATATATGTGGGAGTCTGGCTGTTGGTTTCTAGGAACTGAGTTACTTGACCCTCATATGCCAAAATCAACAGGAGAGTCCAGTACATATATATATATATATATATATAATGAAATGGACTATACATGAAAAAAAAAAAATATATATATTTATTAAGAAAAGACAAGAGGAAAGCTTTAATGGGTTTCATTCCTTAAGGAACTTTATAAATGCAAATGTGGAAATATTATATATTATTTGGTATCCTGTCTTTATACATAAAAGTAACATTATCTAAAGTTTTACTATTGTTAGCATATTTTTATGAATGCAAGATCACCTACATAACAAATTTATCCAATACATTAGTTATACACAGAAATAATTTTAGCCACAATTCGATCTCAAAAAAAATAATGCTGTCACTCCTCCATAGTTTACCTTTCCTTACACACTAAAATTAATTTACATCATTTTCTAATTCAAAATTTTAAAATTTAACAATATTTACTTTGTGTTACTTCTGTGTCTAAATACCAAATAAAATTTCCACACTTGCCACACTTTATCAATAAAGTTCCTCAAGGAGCAAAATACATTGGCATGAAGTTTTTCTTTTGTCTTTTCTTCATATTGTCTTAACAGATAGATTTTATTTATATGTGAATTTATATAAAATGGACACTGAAGTCAACACTCCGTGCCCAGAAGCTGTTTCATGCTTGTACGCAATGTATGTATGTCTTGATGATTGATTATAGGATGATGAAACAAGCTGTCACCAGCGGGTGTTGACTACAATGTCTACTTTTATATCTACGTATGCTCTATCTCTGATACTGAGCACTTTAACCCATGAATATAACATACCTTAAAATTAAATTTTATCACATATACACCCACATTCTATGAATTGAGCACTCTCAGTCACTGGTGTGTTTATTCAAAATAAATACGTAAAAATTCACCTTCCTCTCTGCTGAGAGCCAACAGCTTAGAGGAAAAATCTCCGACTGATGCCAAATCAGTCGGGTTTCGATCCTGGCTTGAGATATGTATATTAAATAAAATAGACAATCGAAAAATAGTACTTAGTCCTTGCCGAGGTATTTCATCATTTGACTTTATCAAAGTAAGTGATGGTAAACAAAAGCGAAACATACACAACATTTCACTTTTGTTTGTTTCATCACTTGACTTGATAAAGTCAAATAATGAAACGCCTCAGCAAGGACCAAGTATTATTTCCTGATTGTCTATTTTATTCTCTACAGATTTATTCTGAGAAATTTAACATACACACACACATGTTTTTGTACAATATTTAGTAAGAGTTTGTATGAATGTATGTATGTGTAATTTAATTTTATTTTTACAAGATTCTATCTGGCAACAGGTGTTTTACTCTCAGGAATGAAATGAATTCATTACTAAAAATGCAAATTAAGATAAAATCCCAATGTATACATACAAATACACAGGTTTGAATGCATGCAAATCTTATTCATGTTGTGTATCAGTTTGGCCCTGAATACACTTTGAGGATTCAGAACTCGAAGGTTCAAGCCCAAAGCACGTGCTGAGGTCTATTTTGCAATGTCAAATTTAGTTGCAGGATAAGGATCCTGGCTTTTAGTGTATTTGTGTGTACATGTAACGTGTTCTTTTTTATATGTGAGCAATACACACACATATTTCAACTTCTTATTGAATCTAACTCTGAACTGGTTGACCAAGCAAACATATCTATTTTGACATCAATATACATTTCCAGATTCATATTTCAGCAAAGATGAATTCATTAATTCACTTTTGACACTCTTACCACCAATAACTGAACATCCATTCTTAGTGTAAATATTTATGCAACACACTTCAGCACTTATATCTGAATAAGGCTATTCTTAAGCAAATACAGGAGATTATTTCTATACCGATAAAGATCTAATTATTTGGAGGAATGTCAATTCATTTCTGTTTTACACATAAATAGTTCATACTGGCTGTATATATTTTTTGTATGTGTTCCTGGCAGACAAGAACAGAACTTCTTATGGTTGTTTTCACCATAAAGACTGACTTTCTATTTTACTATTTACATAATCATACTTGTGTGTTTGCTTTGTATGTACTCAGATAGATGTTGAACAGATTCTGATAGACTGATGGACAGAAACAGATAAATATTAAAAGTAATAGATTTGAAGATAGATATCAAATGTCTTGGTCAAACCAACCAATTATTTAAAGATTCAACCTGTAAAGATCTAAACCAGAAATTTCAGTTGACTGTTTTTATTTTGTTTGATTGTTACTATAATCTTGGAAATTTTTGGAGTGTCATTCCAAGTCCCCAATGCCAAAGAAAGGGTTAACTGCTCATATGTATATCTTCTCTCGAAGTATCTTTGATTACATGGTGTACTAATAATGGGTTTTATCCATCCCAGATTCACTCGTTACTTTTCGATTTCTTATTTGACATACAAGTGGAACTAAACTTATAAAAATAACTTTATCAGCCAAAAACAAATTAATGAAAATGCTTTGCATTGTTAATTTCATTTTCTTTTTCTCTTTCCAAATGTGTGTGTGTAATGTTCTTTATATATGTATATAATATGTGCGTTGGTACTGACTTTCCAAAATCTAACCAAACACCAGAATTTGTGTGCAGAGGGAGGGTTATCTCTTCTTAGGTGGGCTGAAAACCTTGTAACCCTGCCCTCCCCGAAATTACATTAAAATTTATTCATTTTACAATAGAACAGGCCATAGAGAAAGAGTGCAAGAGTCAGAGCCAAAATTCTGACAGAAAAAAAATAATTGAAAATACCTAAGTGGTTAAAAAAAAAAATGGTGGATTTTATCCCCTCTTAATCAAAGCAGAATAAACTTCCCATGAAGTTCAGCTGAGTGGGGTCTACACATTTAACAAAAATGCCCTCCCATCAATTGATTGCTGAAATAGGTTTGTGCAAAAGTCTCCACTACCTTGTTTTCTAAAAACACATTTATTTTTATTAAAAAAAAAAAAGCCTGGGTTCTTCTGCAGAAACCTCATGGGATCTCTTTCTTTTCTTCATTTTGCTGTTCTTATTGTTATTAACACTAATAATAAATAAATATTAACTTATCAATATGACCCCCCACCACTGTCTGATAATATCTTGGCAAAAGAATTTGATAAACTCTCCGAAGATAAAGATCTGTAAATAGAAATTACAAGAATATGGTATTTAAACATAACAAATATTCCAGTAGTTTCAGGAACATCGGGAATTATTAAAAAGAATGCTGCTACACATGAAGAAAAACCCCAGGAAAAACATCTTTTATCTGAAATACAAAACATTATTTTTATTATTTGCATGTAACCTATTGTCCCCATCTTTGCTTTTGTTGTCACATTTCAGCTATCCAGCCTTCATCAGGTGATTATCAATCCAGTTAACCTTCAAAGAATTTCAAACTGAACCCTTTAATTAATCTATTGGGGTTGGATTATTCCTGTTCTTCTGTCCAAATCCAGGGATAACTTATCTAGTTCTTATTTAATACTGCTCAGTGCTGCTGATACTGCTGTTGAAGCCTCACTGTCACATCCCTTTCTTTCTTTCTTTATTAATGGCTCCCATATCATGCTTGGTCTACTAAGGAGATGTCCTCATAGCCAATCATATGCATTGGTTCTTTCAGATGTTTTGATTCTCTCATCTTCTTGATGTGTCCAGTATTTTCATTTCATTCCGGAGGGGCTGATGACTGACAACCCTTTTTAATAGAAACAGGGCATGCAATAATTGAGCAATACTAAATAAGAACTGCAGAGGGGAAAATATATATTTCATCCCCTGCTGATTTTTTTTTTTTAGTTTGCGACCTTACAAAAATGGGAATGGTTTATAATTTTCAGAGTAGGTCTATCTTGAAAGTGAGAGATAGAATATTAAAAAACTCTAGAATATCACATTATATTTATTGAAAAAATAAATATACACCCCCTAGCAACCAGCAATGATTCAAGCCCCACAGACCGGTTATGTGACCAGGAGGCATATAGACTAGTCCTATTACTCAATTATTACTCCTAATCAAGTACTCATTACCTGTATAAAAGACACTAGTTCACAGAATCCTTCAATGAATCAGAATCTAATCTCTCCATAATGGGCAAGATATAAGAATTGTCTAAGGACATCCAGGACAAAATTGTATACTTGCACAAGACTAAAATGGGCTACAAGACGATTGGCAAGCAGCTAGGTGAGAAGGAGTCAACTGTTGGTGCGATGATAAGAAAATGGAAGAAACACCAATTGACTATCAATATCCCTTGGTCTGGAGCTCCGCGCAAGATTACTCAATGTGGAGTGAACCTGATGATGAGAAAGGCAAGGAAGCAACCCAGAACTATGCGGCAAGAGCTTGTTGATGATCTCAAGGCAGCTGGGGCCACAGTCACCAAGATGACCATTAGTAACACACTACCTCAGTGGACTGAAATCATGTAGTGCCTGCAAAGTCCCCCTACTCAAGAAGGCACATGTACAGGACCATCAGAAGTTTGCAAATGAGCACCTGGATGATTCAGAGGAGGGTTGGAAAAAGGCCCTCTGGTCAGACAAGACTAAAATTAAGATTTTTGGCGTCAACTTGACTACCCGTGTTTGGAGGGGAAAAAAAGCTGACTTGGACCCCAAGAACAGCATCCAAACCATTAAGCATGGTGGTGGAAACATTATGCTTTGGGGCTGTTTCTCTGCTAAGAGAACAGGACGACCATACTGCGTCAAGGGAAAGATGGATGGGGCCAAGTACAGGGAAAATCTTAAGTGAAAACCTCCTTGCTTCAGCCAGGACACTGAAGATGGGTTATGAATGGGTGTTCCAGCATGACAATGACCCAAAGCATATTGTTAACGCAACAAAATAGTAGCACAAGAAGCAACACATTAAGGTAATGGAGTGGCCTAGTCAGTCCCCGGACCTTAATCCTTTAGAGAATCTGTGGAAGGGTCTGAAGCTTCAAGTTGCCCAATAACAACCTACAAACCTTAAGGATTTGGATCTGTAAAAATTTGGTAACCAACAACAGGAAACGTCTGGCTGTTGTGCTTGCCAACAAGGGTTTCTTGGCCAAATACCAAGTTGTGTTTTGCTATGGGGTAAAATACTTATTTTTTCAATAAAAAAGAAATAAGTGTTCAAAAATTAACATAATGTGATTTTCTAGAATTTTTTTAATATTTTATCTCTCACTTTCAAGACAGCCCTATCCTGAAAATTATAGACTGTTCAAATATTTTTAAGTTGGCAAACTCAAAAATCAGCAGGGGATGTAATACTTATTTCCCCACTGTACATGAGATGTCACTGCACATGGACAGTGGAATATGAACAATCTACTTTTGTAGATTAAAGAAAGTTTTCAGTCAAAATTCCCTAAAGGTTATCCAGTTCAACATTCACCTGATGAAGGCTGGAAGGCGCAGTGGTGGAGATGTGATAACAACAACAAAATGAGGGCAATAGCCCACATGTAAATAATGATAACTCCTCATTCCAGAATTTCAGACAGAAACAAAAGATTGGTTTTTATAAATACTGCTCACATACATAAGAAGTTTATGAAAAAACTTTTCTAAGAAAAACCTTTGTTTATGTTGGGCCTCATGTAAACGATGTGGTAAAAGAGTGAATTAAAAAGTATATCAAGGTCATCTTCACTCAGTTTTCATATCAGTTAATTTTCATTGTCACTCACCTCATTAAGTGATACAAGATAAATAATAATAAAAATGACTTGAAAAAAGTGAATCAGGACTGAAAACTTTTCAGTACACGTTGCATTGAACAAAGATGTTAATTCTCTTAGCTTTTATTTATTTTTTAACAAGTATAAATAAAATGTTGAACATTTTCCTTTATTTTTCATATAACTCAATAAAGACAAAGAAAAAAATCTAAATATTGTCCTCTCATGGTTTTCAAACCCTTCCTGTTACTCATTCACAAATAACATTATGACAAGTGTTTCTACTTAAACTGACAATATTCTTCTTTAGTGATTTTAATTCTTTTATCATCAATATATGACTCTGTATGTTATGAAAAATGTTTAAAAATAGAATCTTTTTTTTTTTTATTTGACCCTCAAAGCTGAATTTTCCAGTCATTGATTTTTGTAAGGATGTTAGTAATTTTAGAGTTTGACTGTAAAATCTAGTACCGCCATGGACTTTCTGGGGAAAAAAAAACATATAAACGCATTTTAAATAATTTAAATTCCTTCTTTGAACATAAATTTCAGTTCTGTCTGAAAGAACTAAAGCTAATCCAAATTAAAAGAAAAATCAATTTCCATTTTATCAGTAAACTTTTTAGTTATTTTTAAAACATTGGCACGTTTTTTCGTCACTCATCAAATCATCGAGCTGCCATTGTATATGAAGAATGTAAACAATAAATTTAAAATTCTCCAATATTTGTCCTAGAGATGTGTTTTGAATTGAAGTCTGTTAGTAAATTTATGGATTAATTAATTAGATTTTCTAAAAGCAATGTTTTCTGTTTACTTCAAGCAGAATGAACTTGATGTTTTATTTATGCACGGTAGCCTGTGAGGTCAAAAAACACTGTAATTGTACCCCTGTCTGAAAAAGCATACAGAAATATAGAAGACCAGCATTGCAATAATGAAGATTTTATGTTTAAAAATAAATTTTCTTTTAACCTGATATAACCAAGAATATACTTTCTTATTCTGTACACTTTTATTAAACTTAGAAAACTTACAGTGTAATATTTATTTTTTTTATATGAATGAAATAGTTTTGTCATAATTCTGAAAATTTTCTTGGTGGCAGGAGGGTGGACAAATTATACAGAAAAACTAAGACAACGATTTGTTTTTGAATATTTTAAAATTAATTAATATCACAATACTCTTCTGATATTGAATCTTAGTCAAAGATATAATAATGATGTCCCTTTTTTACATCCATGCAAAAAATAATCTAACAGTTACTAAAAGGAAAAAAATAAAAACTTTTTTGAAATGGTTCACACTTTTACATTTCTTAATCTTCAAACATTCCTTTATTTATTTATTATTATTATTATTATTATTAATAATAATAATAATAATGTCCTGGAGAATATTTTAAAAATAATAAGTGTGGCGTCCATGTTGGAGCAAAATTAAAGGAAATAATTGTATTGGAACTTGGTACACAAGTGTAAGTAGGCATTATTCTTCAGAAAAAAACAAAATTGTTTTCATATGTATGGTTGTGTTTATAGAATAGAATTGCTCTGAAAGTAATGCTTCCATTTATGTTGGCCCACAAAGTATGCAAAGTGATTTTAAGTGGAGAAACATCTTTAATGAAATTCATTTACTTGGTGCTATGCAGTTGAATATTTTTTGACTGTTTTTAGAAAAGAATCAATTTCCTATTCTTTGTGTAACAGAGAGAGGTTGACGCACATGAATGCACACACGCAAATATAACGTTTATTGATTGAAGATGAAAAACACAATCTTCTGTGAAAGTTACAAACTGTGTCAGCGATATTAATAGGAAAGAATCTAGAACAATGATATATGAAACCTGAGACGGCTGATGGATAAAGAATAAATTTCAAATCGAGTTGGCAAAGACTTGTTTATAAACAAATGTTAAAGGGCAGGAAGCGATGTTTAATTTGGGTCATTAAAAACAAAAAATTAATAGACAAAAATAATATTTTTGATAAAAACATATTGAAGTAAATTGGATCAGGGAGGTAAGATCAGTGTATGTTTACCGCTAGCAAAATCTGATCTAAACATAAGTTGTATCCGCTGAATTTGGTCATCGAAAAGACAATTGAAATGAACATTGAACTAATTAATTTTATCCACTAAGAGATTTGAAATAGATCTGAATTTAAACTTTTCTTATGATGACACTTGTGTTAAGCGCGTGAACAACCTGGCTTATAACCTTCGGTTTGCTATATAAACGCTAGTTTTGCTGAGTTGGGGAGACTTGGGCGTTAGACGAGAGTGACGTTGAGAGAGAGAGGCTGTCGTTGCAGTGAGCTGGTTCAGTGGCGAGTCAGAGATAAGGACTTCAAGAAATATCGTCGTTGTAGCAGTCGCATTGAAAAGTCGCTGAAACTTAACATTTGTCACTTACGACAACCAACTGAAAAGCTAGACTTCCACATAGGGCTGGAATTACGAGTCACATATCCTCCCAAGTTGATTTGGACCGAGTTAATCACACACACACACACCTCTCTCTGTTGGTATAATTGGTAGAGGAGTGGTCCACTGTTCTTATGTTAATTGCTTTTCTATCCTTTCTGTAAACTCTTTCTATTGTTGTTGTTTTCTTATATAAAAGACATCAACCTTTTACCCATTGTTGTTCGGCTTCTGCAGATATTATTTCCTTGTTTGCCACATTCTAATTTTCCTGCCGCGCCTACATCCCCAATCGACCGTGAACGTATGGACAACACCCCGCTTACTGGATCTAAAAACTAACACAACGTGGGCAGTGACCGGTCGAATAATCTACGGGTACTCAAGGAGTGTGCGACCAGCTACCCCTGAGTTCGGTTCAGACCGAGTGGGTGCCTCAACCCAAAGAGGAAGACGCCAGAGATTGAGGGACTGAAGGGGCGAGTGGTAGATTTGTCCAGTGCTTAATTTCAGATTTGTAATTATTTTATTTGAAAGTTTATATTTAGCATTCTGTCTAAAACAAGGCAATGGCTTCAATCAAAATTTCATCATGCATTATTTGATAATCTGATTATTGATTTCATTTTATTAATATCTTTCTTTTCTACATTTGAAACTTTCTTTAACAATTTTCTTGTTTTTTTTTTTCTTTTTGCCATTAATTTTTTTTTTTTTTTCATGTAATAATTTGTTCTGATGAAGTGCCATAGATTCATGAAAAAGTTTTCAGTTGTTGGTTTAAATCGAAAAAAAATTATTAAGTCAAAAAGTTTTTAAGTGCCTTTCTATTACTTTTCATTACAATTCAATTTTTTTTAATATCCACTTTGGAGAATTTAAACTCCCAACACAGTTGTGTGCACAAGTGAAATTGATAAGCGCTGTTCCTTGTCCTTGAATAATTGAAATATATTACACATGTCTGTTTTCAGTTCCATCCCTGAAATATATTAAAAAGTACTCAGCACTATAATGACTATAAAGTGCACCTGAGTGAATAGTCTCTTTTTTTCTTTTTTCTTTTAGACTTACTTCACATGCCTTTTGAGAAGACATAAAAGCATCTCTCCCAGTATTGTGTTCCTCCCCTGATATCCCCAAAATATCAGCTGCTGGTGCTTCCTAAATCTATTACAACATGATATTTGGGAAAGAGATAGACACTGTCAACAAAATCCCAATCGGTCCCTCTAAGATTTTATAAAGATCAAACATTTAGCAGGTCCCTCTTATGACTGGTATATTATTGGGCTGACTGACCAACTATCTTGTATAAATAAAAAAAAATGATTCTATCAAACTGATTTTTTTTGTGAAAAGAGCAACACCTTTCCTTTGTTCTTGATGCTTAAGCATTGTTTTTCTGCCTAAAAACCCATTTGTTGTGTATTTGACCTTCTACTTTTGAATATATAAATTATGTGATTGTCAGATTTAGCCATTTTCTAAAGTCCACCATGTTGAAATCTGAATTTAGGGGATTGGCTATTTTGATGTTATTTTCTCTCTTCATCAACAAATATTGCAGCCTGACCTTTCCTTTTCTTACGAATGAATATCTTTCTCATCTTTCTATGAACCAAGAAATTAACTTTTCCTCCTGTCAAACTGTCATGCACAAAATTGAGAAATGAACTGAAAGCTTATCATTGAGAGTTGTTGCATATTTTTTTTTATCTTTCCAGCTGCACTATGACCACAAGGCTGTCAAAGAAATACAAAATATTTACTCTGCCATTTTCCAAGATGCAGAAAAAGAAGGTTATATGTGGAATTTCTCCGTAGCTGATCT
The DNA here is from genome assembly GCA_963932145.1 of Acanthosepion lycidas. NCBI lineage: Eukaryota > Metazoa > Mollusca > Cephalopoda > Sepiida > Sepiidae > Acanthosepion > Acanthosepion lycidas. Next base: position 67,193,221 of record OZ010593.1, read on the forward strand.
TGCTCAGGTATTTTTCCAATAGATTTCTAATTAACCTGTTTTATTTTCATAATTTAAAAAAAAAAAACATTTTGTGTATAGAACTTTTAGCCACTCTTCATTTCTATTCACTATATTATATGATTTGTGAAATCTTGGAAATAATGCACTTAATAAAATGAAAGTTGGTAAAAACTTGTCTGAAATGAAAATTCTTGAGTCAAAATGAACATTTAGGATTTGGAGAAAAAAAAAAAAAAAAAAAAAAAAAAAAGTCACCAAGAGCCACCCATTTCTAGTTTTCAGAGTCTATAAAAATAGAATCTGAAAACAAAATCTGTCGAACGAAACAGGCTTTACCACCTTTCCTTTACTATTGTCACTAAAATTCGATTGAGTTTTGGGTAATTTTTAAATTTTTTATTCTTAATATTTTTTAGTGACAAGTTCAACCTTTTAGGCATCATTTATTTGAAAAATAAATTGACAGATGGGATTTATTTTAATTCTTAGACAACTTTATCTGCATTTCATTGCAATTAAATGTTTCCTTTTAAGGTGTTGACCACCATCTTTGATCTTAGAATAGGCAGAGGAATGGAGGCACTTTAATAAGTCAGTTTTCACACCAAGTATTACACAATGGAGATTTTGATTGGTGGAACACAGAGGAAAAAGGTGATGTCTGATGACTCTGGTACCTGTGAAACAAGATTGGGTGTGTGTGTGTGTGTGTGTGTTCATCTTACTCTAACCATTTACTTCATCTACATATATACTTACATCAGTACATGTTGTCAACTGACAAAACTGGAAATGCAATCCCTCGTTCAATTCCTTATCAGGCCACAAGGACTAATTTGAATATCAATAAATAATGACTAAATAGAAAATCAGTTTCCAACAAGTTAGAATCACTAAAACAGTTGTGACAAACTATCAACTAAAACAACCAAAATTAACTAAAGCTTGACTTCAAATGAAATGATCTTAAGTAAAACAAAAAAAATCATATTCAGCTGATGTTATAGTGATTTTCTAAGCTCAGTTTATATGTGGCACAATGATGAAAATATGAAGCACCCAGTGACAATCAAACTCACTACTTAGTTGTAATGGATCTAGGGAGACAAATGTGCTAACCATTACATCATGTCACGTGCCCCATTCAACTGATGCTATACTTTGCACATAAACGTTTTTTTTTGTGGGGAGTACAAGACTATGCTAAGTGAGGCAGTTTCAATATTTTTCTGGTGTTCAGTGTTCAGGTAAGAAAAAAAGATCATTTCAAATGCCGATTTTCAAGGCAGGCAATCCCTCTCCATTGGGAAGATTACTGCAACAGTTTTTCTCTCCTATTTTCATTACATTTATCCTTGTGCCAAACTAGGTTAAGCTTATTTGTCTTGTATGTACAGTGTGTCTTTAGGGTATGGGCAATCATGGCCGTCCACAACTTCTTATCCTTTTAACAAGGTTTGTCATTTTGTTTTCTCTTGCAATCCTTGTCCTGCCATCCATTTACACAAGTTCATTAGCTAAGTTACTCAATGATTTCTTCGATTCCTTTTGTCTTCAATATATTCTGTGAGTGTCAGATTCTCCAAGCCCTCTCATTATGTAACCTAGAAATTTCAATTATCTTTTTCTCATTCTAAGCATTATTATTATTATTATTATTGTTATTATTATTAACAATAATAAAAATAATAATAATAATGTCCTGGAGAATATTATTTTAAAAATAATAAGTCTTCACTCCATGTTGGAGCAAAATGAAAGGAAATACTCGTATTGGAACTTGGTAAACAGGTGTAAGTAGGCATCATTTTTGTTTCCATTGACTTTACAATTTTGTCATTACTCACATGTTCAGTCCATGGGATGCTCAGCATCCTTCTGTAGAACCACATTACTGCTGCCTCAAGTCCCTTTTTCCTATGTAAGGAGTTTGTCCAATATTCACTGTCCTAGAGGCAGGCAGACATATTACATAATGGTTTAGTACAGTTTTCTTTTGTTTCTAACAAAATTTTCCTGTTTCTTAATACTTTACTTAGTTTGTGCAAGGCATTTTTCACTATACCAATGCACCTTCAGATTTTGGTATCACATTTTCCATCCTCAGTTAAAAGACTTTTTTTAATTTTTGCACTTGCTTGATTTTGATATCTCCAACTTGTAGATCACACGTTGGAATGTTCTTTTTACTAATTTAGTGCCTTTAAGGATGTTTTCTTTTTCTGTCTATTTACATTTATATTTCCAGGGATTGTTTTCAAAAAGTAATTAATGTTTGAACAATTAAGTCAATCTCTTGTTTATAAATCCCTTGAGTCTTTCCCCAATCATTTATCTTGAATGAAGAATATTCAAAGAAAACTTGATTGGTTTGCTGTTTCATATCACCCATGTATCAGATTTGTGTTATTGTTTGATTTACTTCAAAATGTAGAGCAGTTCAGCTGGAAAGCAAATTAAGTTATGTCACATTTAATCTTTTAAGTTAGAGGAGGGGTGGGGTATATCTGTTTGCCTTGAAAATCAACATTTAAATTATTTTTTTTTTTCCCATTTTGTTTCTTAACCAATCTCAAACATCCACTTCAATCTCTGTCATCCAAGAAACTTTCCTCCCTCATGAGTCCTGTCTATTTTATTGAGCTGCGATCTACAGGTTTGGGTTGAATTTTAAGTCTCAATCTACTAGTTTGTATTTTCCTTGTTTTTTCTAAAGTCCATTGCTTTTTTTTTTTTTTTTTTTAGACTCTCTTCTTAGGGACTCTGTTTTTGTGAATCATATGCACCTAATATCCTTAATAAATTTTATTGAATTCAATATTAAAACCCCTATTTTGTTTGTTTGATTTTCATTTTGTATTCTTTGCTGCCAGATTATTTCAGATTTGGATGACAGTGAAGAAAAGGAAGGTTATTTGAATCGATTAGAGGAGAACATTTGTCGAATGCAGTTTCAGTCGGATACATTCAAGTCTTATGATCTGTACCAATGTGGGTGAGTAATTTTACCTTTGATTTTCCTAATTGAAAAATAACAGAAATGAAAATGTGATTTGAAACTCAACATGATCTCTTCAGTGTTTTAGTAACCATCAATGTTTCACTGTTTCCATGGTTATCGTTCTTGGCCTGGCATCTTGACTTCTATCGCTTTCCCATCACCTTATCATAGATTCCTTCTGTCTTGTCTATAAATATTTTCATGGTAATTGTTCTGATGAGCTTGCCTCTTTGGTACCTTGACTTCATTAATTTAAGCACAATACTAGGTGGGCAGTTAGGTCTCATCATTTTACTGTTGGAATTGCTAGATCTAACTGCAATTTCTATTCAAGTAGTTTCTCTCTTCTCACTGGAGGAGCTTTCTTCTGGCTTTTTGATTTCCTGTTAACTATGTCTTTCAAAAGTTCAAATGTAACATTAATCCCCTTTATCTTCTGTCTCCTTGAAACCTGTTCTTTTATTGTCCTCTCTCTCTCTCCTCATTTTCTTTCAGTCTCATCAACCCCTTACATCATAGTAGCTTTATTACCTTGTTTAGGGAGAAATGATTAAAAAAAAAGAGAAAATTATTGAATTTCATTTAAGGTACATCTTTTTGATAGTTATCATTGCCTTTGTCAATATGAATTGATACTTTTTCTTGCCCTCAGCCAATTTTCAAAATGAGTTTGCTCTCTTTCCTCATCATATTTTCTGCCTTTTAATATTCTTTGAATGCAGATGTTCTTTTCAGTTCAACCCGCCTGCACTGCACAATATCTGCACTGTATTTAATCAAGATTATGTTTAACACCCGGTTCTTCGTTCAGAAACAAAATTTCCTTTTTCATGGAATCTTCATGAACTTCAGAGATCTAATTCAACAACTTTAATGTTGCATCTTGAGCATTTCAGACTAGAGTTAAAAAATGTCTGAAAGATGAAAATTAATAGAAAAAGGCCAAAAAGCAAATCACTTCTTGCATTACTAATTTTTAAATGTTTCTTTACTAAGCTTAATCTGAAATAAGGCCATATATACATTTGCACTCAGTGAGGACTGACCTCACTACTGTAGTAATCATCTGCAAAACTAACCTGCTGCTACTGCTGCAAGGTGAGGTAGCCATAAATTCTTGATGAAATACAAATGCTCATCAAATTAGTAGAAAGATTTAATTTACAAGCAATTTTTTGTATTTTTTCTTTTTAATAGTTTTATTGCTTGAGACTTATGCTCTGCTTGTATTAAAATCATTTGTGTGTGTGTGTGTGTGTTTCCCTTTATCAGCTGTTATTAACAATAAGCTTATATCATTTCTTTTTTTGTATGAATACCAAAGTAATAAAAAAATGAGCTGAGCTGTTTTCAAACAAATGAAAAAGGCTGAAAAAAAAAAAAATGAAATCTCCCTCTTGTCTGAATAATTCTTTTTACATTGATTTTTTTTTTTTATGACTTAGAATTCTTTTTATGGTTTTTAGGTCATTTTCTTTTATGGTGAAATGTTTCTCTTTTCATTACCCAGTGTCTCATACTCTTATGCACAAGAAACTTTTGGCAGTGATAAGCAAGAAGTAAGTTCATAATAGTTCACATTATAAAAATGTCTGTTTTATTTCAACGAAACTTTATAAAACCCAAATTGACATGCTTGTAAGAAACTGAAGAACAAACTTTTTCTATTGTATTTTCGGCATCAGAGAATCTATAAATTTGATAGTGGTGTTTTCCTTGAAACAAAGCTGATGTTGTGTTGGGGGAGGGTGCTTCTATTTATTCCCCTTTCCCTCCAAGAAAATAGTCTTGGATTAATATCTCATTCAAGATATTCACCTACAAGATGAAAAGGGTGCATCTTCAAATTTACATTGGATTGATAGATTGCGAAAAAGTTTGAAAAAAACCATGTTGAATTGGTTCATAAGATGAAGAATTGTTCCATGTTATGTATTTTCGTGTTCTTTGATAGAATGTGTGTGTAATATTAATTATATGTCTTTTCAACTTGACTGTTATGCTTGCTTTTGGGAAATATCACAGAAAGGTGACAAAATATATTTAATAACAAAGTAGAAAGAAAGCATACTGAAAGGGAATACGCATAAAAAAAAGTACAATGCATTGTGAAACGGCTTCAAAAAAAAAAAAAAAAAAAAAAGCAAATGTAGGCTAAAACAGACAAATAAAATTTTCTATGCAAGACATTGTGAATAGTAAAATAAAGACCCTTAATATGAGCAACATAATTTTGTGATGCATTTTAAGAAAAATGGCTGGGACAAAAATTAAGTTTTCCATGAAGATATGTTGCACAGAATTTTCAGAGACTAAAATATTAAATTAAAAAAAGATTTAAAAAGTATTTCTTTTTGATAAGCATAGAGGTTAAATGCCAGATTGAGTGAAGAAATCTCTGAGATTTTAGGTGCTCTGACATACATGTTAGCATCATTTAAGACAAAGAAATCTTCTCTCCAATATGGTTGGGGTGAGGGCTGCTATAGACTGAACCCACAGAAATAGAAGCATGCATTTCTGCCTGTGCAGATTTTTGCCAAAAAGATTCTGAAATTTTTGATTTTTCTAAATGTTAATGAGCTGAGGCTGTTTTTCAAACAAATGAAAAAGGCTGAAAAAAAAAAAAAATGAAATCTCCCTCTTGTGTGAATAATTCTTAAATTAAGAGAGTAAGACTGATAGATCATAATTAGTCTGTTGGTAAATACCAATTCAGTTGGTATTTGTTTCAGTTTTAGGATTAATCACCAGGAAGTGATTAGGTTTTACACACTGATCAGTTCAACCAGAATTTGAAGAGGAAAAGACACACAAGTCAGAAAGTGAAAGCAGGGGAACTACACTTTGCCATGACACCGGGAAGCAGGGGTGTGGGGGGGGGGGTTCTAATTAAAAAAGATGTCTGAGAGTTTGTACTTTGCCTATAAGCCAAAAAAAAAATTAACAAAGACAATGTCTATATGCAGGCTTTTATACAGAATTCACAGATGTTAGAATAAACAATTTGAGTCAAGACAATTTTTAACAAGACAGTTCCTGGAATTTTTTTTTTTTTTGTTGTTGTTTTTGTTAACTCCTATTTCTTTATTTTAAGGCCTAATTCTCCCCCGCTAGCCAGGTATGTGTTAAATAGCAAGGTAGACTAAGCTCTTTAGCCTGGAATGACAGCCAATCTATGACAGGGACTACAATAAATTCAAAATTTTGGAGAAAGCAACAGGAAACAATTCCTTTATCTTTCTGAAGATAATTTATGGCAATTCACAGATAATAAGTGAAAGGAAGCTGTGGAGAGACTTAATTTTTTTCTTTTTAATAGTTTTTATAGTCTTTAGTTTTAATAGTATTTTAATAAGAAATATAGCAACAAATTTAAAAACAACTAATCTAATTTATAATTGGGTGGAAAATATCTTACTATCAAATCTATAAATTGTGCAAATTTTATTACTTTATCAACAACTGACACTAATCAGTTAAAAAAAATAGCAAAAATTATCAACTTAGGTCAGGCTACTATACATGTAGTTATTTTGATACATGGTTGAAATGATGTAAATAAAACTGATTTCCTCCTATAGATTCCCATTTCTATACCTATATCTACTATACCTACACAAAAGTAAATTTATTTTCTAAAAAAGTTATTTTTTAATTATAATACTTGAATATAATTATAAGAATTAGTTTTGTCTGATTGGCCAATAAGCCACAACAAATTCAGTAAAACTAACATTGCATTCAAGACATTAATGTTCAATGTTTTATCAAAATCTTAATGTTAATGAATATGTTGTTTAAAAGAGGAGTAGATAATTTTGCCTATCACCTGGTTCACACTCCTTCCATGTGTTTTGAACAGGGGTTTATCACTTGTTTACTGTTTAGGATTAAAATCTTCTCATTTTCTTTCACTCCCAGTAACCCCTTAGTGGTAATATCAGCTTGCTTGGGTTGAAATGATAAAAAAAAATATTAATACAAGTTGATCAACAAATGCTTTTTTGATAGAATTGTTAGGGTTTCTATTCTGAGGATTTCAGTCTAAATATGTTAGAAGCAATGTACAAAGTCTAACCAGAAAAAAAAAAGAATAAGATTCTTACTTGATTTGGAATAAATATTCCTCTCTAACATGTTTTCCACTTTCTCTGGTATGCAAGTGAAAATTCCTTTCTCATCATTTCTCTACTTTGTTTAACTCCTCTTTGCCTGACTAGTCACTAAACTATATCAGATTTTATTATGTAATTGTTAAAATTTTTAAGATATATTTATATCAACATTATATCATGTGAGTTTCACCTCATAAGATCTATCGTTATTAAAAATATTAAGAACTTGTTTTAGGTTTGTAAGATTTTATTATGCAACATGCAAAGAATGTTCCAAATTATACAAGCCATAGAAATATATATATATATATGGTTAACACAATATCCCATATAACTGAGTAAATTATTATTCTACATATTATTATGGACTCCTTGACATTCTATAACTTTCATCAGTCTTTCTACCATTAATTTTGTTAATTTTTCAATTGTTTCAATTTCAACATTACTTTTTTTTTTTTTTCTTTTTTTTTTTTAAGCAATTTTTATTGCTTCCCAGGAGTCTTCTTTACTTGAATATTATTTTCCATTCTCATATATGTCTCATTTAATGATGGGTCACACATTTTCTATTGGATTAACCTGATTGAAGATGGGGACCATTCTACAATTTGCTGTCTTTCATGAAACTGTTTTTAATAAGGAAGACAATAGTCAGACTTGTAGAATGTGAAGGAACATTGTCTTGCATGAATATATTTTTACCCATCCATTTTTAGTTCCATCCAATTCAGTTCTACATTCAATACTAATAATTACTGTTGAGAAATCAGTTTTCATGTACTTCTTCACCCATATTTCATGTTTCTATTTGTTTTGTTTACTTAAAAGTGGTAGTTTGGTTACATTCATATCATTTTTTTAGCCAATCATCTTAATATCCGGCATCTTTTTATTCTGTTTACATTTGCAACACTTGCTTCATCAAATATTTTCTTGATGAAAAATCAATTTTTCTTGCTTGTTACCTTTTTAAATTTTCCTCAGATTTCCTTTTATGACATTATTAAAGATACTTTTCTTTTCTTATTTTACTAATATTTTCATATTTTTTTTTTAATTTAAATAAGTGTAAAACTTCTATTCCTCCTCTTTTCACTCAATTTGAGGTGTTAACATATTCTGCTGATAAATTCTCTTCTAGTCTTGACTCATCTGGAGTAACTTTGCCTGACTTTCCACTTAGAACTGAGTCTCTATTGACTGATATGCATATAACTCTGTCCATAGTTTCTGCTATAATTTCTAAACTGAATCCTTACAAAGCCTGTGCACTTGGTGGTATCCTTGCTAAAGTTCTTAAGAAATGTGCTCCTGAACTGGTTCCTGTTCTCTCTAAACTCTCCAATAAATGCCTTGCTACTTCTTGCTTTCCTGCTTGTTGAAAATCCTCTGCTATAGTTCCAGTGTTTAAGAAATCAGGTGAACCATCGGATTCTTCTATCGGTGCCTTCTACCTCTTTTTGGCAAAGTACTAGTGGCTCTAATTAACTCCGAATTTGTTAAGCATCTCACCTCGTAGGGTCTTCTTTCAGATAACCAATATGGCTTTCACTTCTCTAGGTCAACTGCTGATGTGTTAACAATTATTGCTGAAAGTGTTTATCAAGCTTTAGATAAGATTGGTGAAGATCAGGCTGTTGCTTTGGATATCTCAAAGGCTTTTGACAGGGTTTGGCATACTGGGCTTCTTCACAAGTTGAAAGGTTATGGTATTTCTGGACAACTTTTTTAACTGATTCAGTCTTTCTTCTCAAATCATGAAATGAAAGTTGTCTTGAACAACCTCACTTCTAGACCATTTTTGCTTAAATATAGATGTTCTCCAGGGCTCATAACTTTGGACTTATATTGTTCCTAATTTTCTTAAATGATCTTTTCTGATATCATCAATTTTCAATTCTTTTTACTCCTGTCTTATTAGTAAATCTGATTGGCAGCTGATCTCAAAAATGACCTGCAATATGTTGTTAAATGAGGCAAGTAGTGGCTTGTTAATTTTAACACCTCCAAAATTAAACTGCTCTCTTTTAATCATCTGAGAGAACCTTTTTTGCATGGGTTATGCTAACCTCCAGAAGAGTGACTCATTGTGTCTTCTTGGATTAACATCTTCAGGGAAGAGAGTATATTGAATCAATTGCTAAATCTGCAGCTAAGAAAGTTCACTGTTGTGCTAGACAATTAATCTCACCAGAATCTATCTTGCATATTTATAAGTCTACTATTCATTCTTGCTTTGAATATTGCTGCCACACTTGGTCTGGTGCTCCATATCTAGAGATTCAAAGACGACTCTGCAATGTTATTGGTCCTGACCTGGCATCTCAGTTTCAGTCCCTTCCCACTGCTGTTATGTAGCTTCCCTGTGGCTTTTCTATAAATACTTTTCTGATGAACTTTCATCTAGGGTACTGTGACATGACCCTCAATGTTAACTGTTAAATCAGACATACAATCACTTTAATAAGAGATGTTCTGTCTTTGTGTTTCTTCTCCTCATTCATTTTTGTTGGTTTACTTCCTATCTGGACTGACTCTTGTTTCAACATAGAAAAATCAGGAAATGGAATTTGGGGTCACTTAGCAACAAACAGAATAACCTCCTAAGAAATGGTAGGAAAGGAATTTGGGATTGCTTGACAACAAACAGAATGACATCCTAAGAAACAGAGTAAGAATTGGTCAATTATGCTCACATGACTTACATCACCAAGTGGGATTTTGGTATTGTAGTTTTTAGTTTCTCAATGACCTTCAATGACAACAGTTTACAAGAAAAATAGACCCTCATCATGCAATCATAAGGGATGAGAAATGCACCCACAAGCCTATTCAATTACTTGTTTTGTAGGGAATAAGGAAATTTTATCCCAGAGATGTTGGATCTCTTTGACTATTTAATCATTAATCTCGGATGCAATCCAATTAACCAAAAGGAAACGGGACACAAACATTATTCCAGAATTCTATATTTCACACCAACTTTGTTTGTCTGTCATTACAAACATTCAGACTCCAAATTCCTGAAACACAAACATTTGAACTGACATCCAGTATCAGTTAGTTAAGTGTTCATTTATTAATTGTACATCTGTCACTCCATACTTTTCCCATATTTTGTATTTTGTTATATAAAAATTATTTGAAAATATTAATCTTGTGTTTGTTGTTCAACAGTAACTGTTTTTGGGTTCCTATTTGAGCGAACCCCAACATTTTTTTTTTTTTTTTTTTTGGGAACCTGGGGTTCATACCTTTATATGTTGTGAATTCATAACAGTACCTAGACTTTATGAATTTAAGCACACTACTACAGTCTTATTAATTTATAATTGAAATTGCTAGATGTAACTGTAAGTTCTATGTTAACAGTTTCTTCTATCATACTTCTCACTTTTGAAACTCTCTTCTGGCTTCTTGATTCCCAGTCAAATTTGATCTTCCAAAATTTAAATGCAATGTGAATTGTTTTCTTCTGTCTTCTTAATTCTTATTCTTTTATAGTCCTCTCTCCTTAGTAGTAGTTTTTCTCATATTTTCTCACACTCAGTAACTTCTTTATGTCTTAGTGGCTTTATTGCCTTGCTTGGAATGAAATGATTAAAAAAAAAATTCTATGAACTCAACTTTTTCTGTTTCCAAAGTTTTGTTCCTGTCATTCAATAATGTTACAATATCTTGTTTCCTTTTAAGATTATATATTTCTTATGACCCATGTCAATTTTTATATGTCTCAAATTAAAAAATAAATATCACTAACTATATTATTTTCATTTACAATGATATACAGTGCACAATTTGCATAATCTCATACTACCAAATAAATTCTTGTAAATATTTTTAATAAAAACATATTAAAAGATGAAATTGACATGGCATATTTATCATGCAAGTATTTTCTGAAACTTCTACAAATATGAATTGATATCAGTTTAGCCAAAAAGAACAGGTCTGGTTATTGACCTGGAGTGAGCCAAGTATTTTAATATTTGTTTATGAAAATCAGTTCTGTTTAGTAATTTTGCTTTCTTGCCTATCTTTGAGAGTTTTGACTATTTCTGTATTTAGATTGAAGTAATTAGATTTAAAAATATTTTGCTCAGTAATTAAAGCCAAAGTTTCCCCAGGAAATCTAATTTGTCTCTAAGGTGATAAAAAAAGATTTTCTTCTCAGTTATCAAGAATTATTTTTACTAATTTACCTTTGTTTGTTATTTGGTTTGTTTTACTTGTGAAATGATCGGTGAATACAGTGCATAAGCAGGTGGGTGAGAAATATGAATGACACAATACACACACACATATATATATATATATAAAATGTATATGTGGGAGAAAGAGAATTGACACAAAATGACTCAAATCTAATACAGAAATTTTTTTTTCTTTTCAGTGCACCAAATTTGTTTTTCTTTCTCTTGATCCCTCCAGCTGAGTGACATTTTATATTGTCAAAATCTAAGCTGGTTTAAGGAATTCTCTTTTCATTTATTCTTCATGTTCACTTGGAAATTGGAAGATTACAGACATTGGTCAGATTCATTTTCTTTTTGCTATTTAATAACAAACTATTTCAGCCTGTAAGTTCTATAAAATGGTGACATTGAAAATTAGTAGTGAAAGTGTGGCAAGCACATGTCAGTAAAAACACAAAAGAGACATGCTTATCAACACCAAATACACCCGGGTTTTCCCTGTTAGCTGGGGGATGGTTTAGCATCTCTGCAACTGGTCAAGATTTGAATCTTTGTAAGATGCCCCATGTTAATGGGAAAACCAGCAGCCAGCATTTGGCAAGATATGGTGTCTTGTGAGGTTGTTCCTGTGAGCATTTTGTTCCTAAAGTTGCTGTAATTTCTGAGGTAGTGTTATTTTTTATTAACTCCTGTCTTTCTTCTCTTTGCCTGTTATTCCCATAGTTGGTGGGAGAGCAATTGGTTAGGTGTTGTTTCGGATCTCAACACACTCTTGCTGTACATTACAACAAGCTTTTTCATCACTCATGGCAAAAGGCAAGTTTGACCTGAGGCTAATCCCTTAATTTGATGCTTCAGACCAGGGTCTTTCTATCATTAAATGGTTGGAAAAGACTGAACTAGTCTGTGATCTGTGTGGCGTGAAGAATATTGCTAGTGTTTTACCACTCTGATTGACAGGAGGCTCATTTGCTGTGTTCCAACAACTTAGCAAGGAAGAAAGAAAAGATATAGGCTGTATCAAGGACACACTCTATATATGACCACTTCATAGCTAGGCACTTGAATTTAAACAAATCTGTGAATGTCAACTTGGCAGAACTCCACAGGTTGTCAACCTTATATAGTGGTGGTGTCTGACCATGGACTTTTGTGTGCATTTGTAGCATGGTTGTCTGTGCATGTCAGGAGGTTGCTGTATGCTTCCTCTTGAATGAATGCACTGGATATCAACCAGCTGTCAGAGCAGCCATACTGAAGGATAATATGCCAGTGGTGGAATTGTTTATGGCACTCATGAAGCTAGAGCATTGGGTAAAGATTAGATTTCCACTAATGATACACAGTGCGATATAGTCTGTCACACATGTTGGTACTAATCATTTCGTTAGATGTTGTTTGAGTTGATGAGCTAGGCAAAGTGGGAGCCTATGATGAGACAAAGCTTTACATTGCTATCGCTGTGACAAACTGAGCCATATACCGTGGAAATGCCCAGGGAAAACAAATCAAGGAAACAGGTAACTGCACTAATATCATTCTCCATCCAGACGTAAATGCGGTGCTACCTGTAATCAATGTATTGTTTGTTAGGGAATGATATTCATCTCACATTGACTCTGGCTACTTATGATTGATCATTAGTGCAGAGCGATGCTAGTCGTGGACTGGGAAGCATGTGGATGCAGAGACAATCAGTGGCAGAATGTGGGCATGCTGTGGTGTCAAGACTATTAATATCTGCACGGACAGTGGAAACTCAGCCAAAAAGGAAGTCCTTGTGATGCATGACAAACTGGGGTAGGCTTTGACTTAGTTGCCAAAATCTATACAATAACTGCATTAGGTGGCATCTCCATATCACGCAGACACGAGCCATACAGTTCTGCAGCAATGAAACACTAACATGTGTGGTGATCAACCATATTGACCAACCTGACTTTTCTGTGGCATTCAACCACCAGCAAAGGGTGCCTGGACTGCAAAAAGGAGGTGGACAGCAGGTGCGGCACCAGCCCAGTTACACGACAGGGTGTCAGAGTACCCTGTTTCCAAGGATATTAGGGATGCTTATGGACAAGAACTCCAGATATGGATCAGCAATGGTTGGCTAATACTATACTCTGAAAATAAATTGGGGCCACCCAAATGCTTAGTGCCATTAATGGCTGTTGTTCAGCACAACAAAGGAAAGCTGAGAAACTGTGAATATATCAGCTGGTGAATTACAAGAGCAGAATGTACTGTTTAACAAGATTGGGATTATGGAGACAATTTGGGGCAGGATAAATAGTGAAGTGGTTTGCTAAAGCCTTCATAGCCAATACATTTGATGAAGGAAACAGGAGATGGCAATAACTGTTATAATTGATGTTTTAAAGAAATTTAAGTTCAATGCAAACATCGACAATCTTTGGAAGGAAGAGCAACTTTGGGGTTCAGATTGAAAAAAATCCCCAAGGATTGTAAGCTGTTTTTTCAAAGGGTAAATAAGGTCCCAGAATTGAATAATAATCTGAATATGCAAGAATTGTTCCCTATATGCTTTTAAGACACTCTATCCAATTGCTTGATGATTCAGAATTGCATGTAGCTATTTTAAGAACTGGCATGATCTGGGCAGATAACATAGGAAAAAAGGAATGAACAATTGGCTATGATTGGAGAAATAATTGTGGAATGGATGAAAGGAGGAAACTGGTATGTGCCTAAATTGGAAAACGGGGTAGTGGGGGGTTATATGGTTTCATGCTACTAGTGTTATAACAGGCATTGTTTAGAGATAGCCGAAAAGAACATATTATTACAATCATATTAATGTCGCTAAATTGGATGCCATGTTGAAGAGCATTAATTTGGCTTTCAGGTGAAGATTGCATGATATCGAAATTCAAACTGATTCAGCTGCTTTGCATACATGGAGGCAATCAATGATTAGCAGTGAGAAGAGAGTTTGAACAAAAGGAGGAATGGAGATGGTTATTGAATGATGTGTGACAATCGTAGGAGAACTAATTACTGAATTTAACTTAAAGCTAAATGCCCTTGGAGAATAATAAGGCAGATGCTCTTTGGAAGGTAAAAGAGAATCTGGTGCTAGAGGACTAAGAGAGGAGAGTGACCATGGAGACTTGGATCTACAGAAATGGCACAGCATGTATCATTTGCTTTTAACAATAGGATTGTTTGGAGCCAGGAAAGTTATTGCTGATGTAACTAAGGAGGCTGTTCAGTGGGTGATCTGGGTTTGTGATTAGTGTAGGTTAATTGACCCCCACACTGAGTACACATAAACAAGAAGGAATCAAGATGAAAGACAACAGGGAAAAATTTGTTATTGATGTGGCAGAGGTTGTATCTTTCAGTGACTGTGGACCCAGACAAGTAGCCATAGGCAGGGAGATTAGGATGGAGACTGCAGCTGAAATTGCTGTGGGGTTGAACAGGATACTTTTGGAGAAGAGACCCATGGATGAGGTAGTAATGGATAATAGTGTACTGTAATAGTATGATAATAATTTCGATCAGTATAGTTGGAAGAGACAGTTGACAGTTGAACATCAAAAGCTATTTTATAGCGACATGTAGACAAATTGTTAATGGAATTGTAGAGAGAAACCTCTGAATGAGGAAAGCCATGGCTAAAAATGGGGCAGATAACACCATTTGAATGGAGTCATCCATACACAGTATCACTGGCCATAGGGGAGGGACATACATCTATTCAGATTAGAGATGAGATATGGGTAAAGCATCCAGATGTCATTGAGGGAGATGAAGAGTGACAGACATTCATCCTTGGAATAATATTTCAGTCATTAGTGTGGTTTGTCATTTTCTGGTTATTAATAAGTTTGTCAGATGATGAGAAAGCTAGTGATGGTGGATGAATGGAAGATGAGGTATATATACTGTAATCATCTGAAGATCAGAGAGAGAGAGAGAGAGAGAGAGAAAAAGTGACATCTCTGTGAATGGACAAATAACAATGAAATGGTTAGTTGATTTTGTTTAGTAGCAGCATATCAATCTCTATGGGTTATTTAACACTGAAATCTAAATATTTTGAACACAATTGTATGCCTTTACTATAAATATGTATTGTTGGTAATTTCTATAAAAATGTATTGCTGGTTTTTTCATACTTTCATAGTTTTGTTTTGTTTGGGGGTTCACTATTTACCCATAGCTGGGATCCTAACAGGTGCTACCACCCTGGTCAGGGTAAACCTGGGAAGATCAGCAATTAAGAGGTGGTTCCACACCCCTCAAAACCTCCAATCTCCCAATCAGAGTCCTTGTTGTTGAATATCATTTACCATCATACACAGGACTTCATGGAAATGGTACAATTATGATTAAGCTTGGTTTCTTTATTAGAAACAAGTGTAAATAAAAATGGGATTTTTTTTTCTCCGTTCATTTAGGGTGCAGTGATGTTTTTTCTTATCAAAGTGGTGTGTAAAATGATTGGTGAAGATGGCACAAAAGTTGGCAGGAAGTAGGAGCGATGCCATTTAGATGTAGATGTGAGTTGATTTCCAAAACTCATAAATCTAATTTCTCGTTTTTTTTTTTGTTTTTGTTTCCTGTGTATTTAAATTGTTTCCTTTCTCTTGGCTACTAGAACTGAGTCACCTTCTTTCCAAAATTTAAGCTAGTTTAAAAATTCTATTTTTACTTATTTCCTCTGTTCACTTGCTGAGTGAATCCCGTTCAATGGAAGAATACAGATATAAATAAGATTTGTTTCTTTTTTTTTATTCCGATGTAAAATCAATTTATTTTTAACAGCAATTTTACCATCATACACAGGACTTCATGGAAATGGTACAATTATGATTAAGCTTGCTTTCTTTATCAGAAACAAGTGTAAATAAAAATGGGATTTTTTTTCTCCGTTCATTTAGGGTGCAGTGATGTTTTTTCTTATCAAAGTGGTGTGTGTAAAATGACTTGAGCTGAATATCAAGATTAGAGGCATATTTATGCATTTATACATTGCAATTAAAGAAATAAAGATGGAAATTTAAGGAGTAGGATTTTGCATTTGTTGCACAAATATGAAAAAAAAAGAACTGCATAAATTAAATGATGATAAAACTGGACTTTTCTGTCACCGACTCACTTTGACTTTGTAAACATCTTGAAAGTAATTCTCTATCAAAATGTTGGTGAGATTCCAATTCGTCTTAAGGTCTTGTCAGCAAATCTCTTAATTGATATTTTAACCAATTTAATCTAAGATTATTTAATTATTCTTCCTTGTTTTTACTTAAGATTTTTATTTTTGCAAAAGGATCAATTTCTGTATTTCTTAAGGCAGCACTGTAAAAGAAAACTCCAGAATAAAAGCTAGATTCAAATATTGTCATATATTTATTTTGGCTTTCAACACTTCATTCATATTTTAGCATATTAGACTTTTTATTGCTCCTTGTCTTGTACACTTCAATTTTCTACAATTATTTCCTCATCAAACTACTGCTGTTCCTTATACTGATCATGGCTGTATTAATTTGTTTTGGATACTGACAAAACAATCTTGCTGACAGAAGTACAAGTACCAGTTGAATGAAACAACATTTGCCATTATCATTGGGCATTGCAACATCTCTTGACAAGTATCAAAAGAGTTAAAGCAAATGGGCATCAAATAAATGCCAATTGTTAACAGGCATGATTCTAATTCAAAGTTCAGATTATAGGAAATCTGTTCAATTGTATTGGGCACACTATGTATTTTATTATCTTCCATTGTCACAGCTTGCTCTTCTCCCTTTGTATCTGCAAGGTGAATGAATGGTGGCGGGGGATGAGACTGCTGAGCAAGTACAATGATCTCATTCACAGGCAGAATAGGCAAGTGGTTTAACCAGGAGTGCATATGTGGGGGTGCAGACAAGAATGCTAGCTTTTGGAATATTTGCATCATTTTGTTGTGGAAGCCAACTATTTTATAGATGATCCCCCCCCCCAATCTGGTGATATAGAAAAAAAAAAAGAAAAAAAAATGGCAGGTGTTAACCAGACAGTGCTCAAATGCTTGTGACAGATGACAAAAAATTATTGAAAAAAATGTGTGAGACAAACTTCAATGAAACATTTTCTCCTCCTCCAGGCACACTTGCCATCCTCACCAACACATGCTCTCTAACCGGGACTCTCAAGCCTCAGAGTTCACCTGTTTTTGGAGAATGATTAGCTTGGGAAGCCTCGTGTGCCATGCAGGTCCCTGATATTCACCCATCAAGATGAAAGTAGCTAACAAGCAAATATAATTTTCTAGAGAAATTTTTTAGATTGACAAAGAGTGAGAGTAAAAAAAAAAAATGGGGAGAGAGGGGATGCTAATAGTAGGTCTCTTTGGTAAGAAGAGATGCAAATGGTTGTGACTCCACCTTATCTTTTGTGTGTGCATTCACCTACAATCCCTATATTGACCCCCATACTATTTGTGGGTGGCAAGCAGAAGGATGCTTATCAAATGATCACAGTCAGATTGAACACAGCTGCTCTGCTCGAAAGCAGAAATCTCTCATAATCCTCTGAATTTGACTGTGCCTGCATGACTGATAGGAAAAGATATATGATACGTTATGTTTCAAGTAAAAAAAAAATCTCATCTCTTTGCGCAAAATAAATGGTTATTGACTGAGTTGGTCACTCAAGTCTTTACAAACAAAAAACGAAGAGGAACACAAAAGTACAAATCTATTTTTATGCTTTTGAGACATTTTGAAATCTGTCTCTCCTCCCAATATGTACAATGCATGAATACATTAAACAAATTTATTTAAAATAAATTGGTGAATGAAAGAAATTAAATTGTTCTATTCAAGATATAAATAATCTTTGCCTCTGGTAATAAAGCTGAGGAATTTCCTCTTTTGAAATTGTTTTTGGATGTTTTTCTTTGCCATGTGTTGTATGAGTTTCCTTGCAGGCAGAGAGCAACTCTTCCTGTCTTAGCCTGCATTTCCTTTTCTCCTTCTCTAAGGTTAGTTAGCCTGTTCTTATCTAACACCATTGCTTGACTTCCGATTCCAAACACGGATTAAGGATAATTTTAATATTGCTAATATTTTTCAAAATGTGTAGTAACATCCGATATTATAGAACAAAGGTTTAAAAATCAAAAATTTCCAATTCTATAAACTTGATTGTCATAAAGATTGCAGTAAATATTCTTAAAACCTTGTTTTACACTTTGAATTCTTATCATTATCACTGATGCTCTTTCAAAGATTTTTTCTGCATGTATTTGTGAAAGAATTCCACATACCCAAGTAAAAATCTAAAGTATTTTCTATTTGAAATATATACATACATTCATACATATGTAAAAGTATACATATGTACATGCCTTTAATATACATGTATAGATATATAAGTATATTATATACATACTTACATATATAAAATTCAGGTGCATTCACACATAACGTAGCGCTCAATATTACAGAAACAATGCTTACAATTAAAAAAGGGGCAATTCTATAGATATGATCATCATAAAAATTGCAGTAAATATTCTTAAAAACTCGTTTTACACTTTGGTAAATTTGTATAAAAGAGAACCAAAAATAATGAAACAAAAACTGTTTTTATTAAAACAAAGTTCAGCATGCAAAATTCTAGAACAAAATTGTCAATCCACATCTGAATGAAATCAGGGACATGAGATTTCAATGAAGTAACAACACGTTCTTCAATAATATTCTGCAGCATTTATTTTGTCATGTACTTGAATGAGTAGGTCAACACCAACAGCAGAAAACATTCCCCACATCACTATGCAACTGCCTCGAAATTTGATTGGCTTTTCCTCACACATCTGGGAAGCAATCTCTCACCTTTATGCCATCTGATGTACTTCTTAATATCAGAATCAGTCAGACTAAACATACTTTAATTGTTGAAGAACACTCTTATCCAACTTTTCTCAGTCCAGACAATATGCTCATTCGTAAAGGCTAATCTAACTTTTTGGCTGGCTCTTCTTGCTGATTAAAGGACTGATGCCAGGAGAATGTGCACAAAGGTGTCTGCTTCAGATATAAACAATACAAAACTTGCTGAGACGCTTTTGTGCCAAATAGTTTGGTTACTTAATGCATTTTGCCCATTGTTATAATAGGTATTCTCTCTGACAGATGCAGTCTCATCAAGAGTAGATAACTCTCCCATAGGTATAGCAATACTGCTTTTTATACACTACCTCATTTACATATCAATACACCTCCCTGACCCTAAGAGGCTTTATACTTTTAGTTGATCTTTGACTTCTATGAACAACCTTGGGAGAAATGATCCATCTCTCAGAGTGAGTCTCTTTATTTCTTTTTATGGCAGAGCTAGGTCTTAACTGATTCTCCTCACTTGAATCATCATCATCATCATATCTCTGGTCAATTTCATCCCCAGATTGTTCATCTCTACTACTGGATACACTCATTTCTCTCCTCCTTCTCCTGTCCTTCACTTTCATATCTCTGGTGGTCTTCCTGATCACTTTCAATACTGGATTCATTCATCCTTTCTTACGTCATCGGTTCTTCTGCTTCCTCTTCATCCTTCTTTTCCATAACTTCATGCTCTCTTGTGGTTATAAATAGGTCTTCATGAGCCAGATTGCCCTGGCCCTTCTTTGTTAACACAGCTGTGTTAAATTCCTTTTGCACCACAAAATTTGCCTTTTCAGGACTTGAGTCTTTGTCCTTGCTGTACCATACACTTTCATTCATTGTAAACAACATAATTGGAGCTCTTATTTGTCTTCTCATCAATGCAGATGGGCTTTGTCTTCTGCCTGCATGCACAATAGTTCTATAACTTAGGAATAATCTGTGTAAATAATTCAAAATTTTTCAAAAACACTATCCTCAACACCCAATTCACATTAATGGCTTTTCTATCTGCAACTTTAATAACTTCAGACCAGCCTGAATACAAGTTTACTAATATCAGAAATAGTCCTATACCTTTAATATAGGCATGATTCATATATACTTGTGTCCACGGCTCCATTTCCTTTGGCCAAGAGTGAACTTTAGTTTGCCTAAATTTCTTTATGCACAATTTGGACATTTTTTAACATGCTCTTCCATGTCTCTCGAATAACTTAGCCCCTATGTTTGCAACTTTAACCTCATTTGCATAACCAGTATACCTCAATGTATATTTTCATGCACAGCTTTAATTACTTCTTTTCTCAGAGACTGTGAAGGTACTATGATATCTCCATTACATATAATTCCTTTTTCTTTTGTTAATTTGTGTCTTGACTCTTTATAAGGCCTCTCAGCCATAGAGTAATTACTCCATGTATTTCTCTTTATTCTCTCCATAATTCTATTCAACACTGGATCTTGCCTAGTTCCCAACCTAAGCCAATTTCAGGGTAGTACGTCCATTTCTATCCATTGCAAAATCCAATCCTCCCAATTTTCACTTGCTTCAACATTTTTACTCTCAAAATTTAACCGAGATAATGCATCCACATGCAGAATAGTATTTTCTTTAATATATATGATACCAAAGTTGAACGCCATGAGTTTGATCAATCATCTTAATATCCTGGCAGTTCTGGCCTTTGCAACTCTCTTATGTGGTTGAATATAAATTCTAAAGGCTTATAATCAGGTGTTAATAGAAATTTCCTACCCAGCAAAAAATTTCTTGGTCTTTCTGTGCTCCACACAATCACCAATGCCTCTTTTCAATATTTGAATAATTCACCTCCACCGATGTTAGTTTTCTGGATAAGTATATTACAGGGTGATCCTCCTGCAACAATATTGTGGCTATAGCATAGTCATTGGCATCAGTAGTTAGTTAACGTCAATTCTTTTTAACAATTAGTTTGTTTATCAGTGCCGCCTTTAATTTCTCGAAAGCAACCTCCCGTATTTTTGTCCATTGAAACTCGGTATTCTTCTTCATTATTTCATTAAATGTTTCTGCAAGGTCACTATATCGTGGCAGATATCTGTTATTGGTTAATCCTAAAAAAGATTCTCACTCTTTTTTTTATTTCTAGGTGCAGCTAGTGCTGATATCTTATTAATGATTTTATCATCCAGCGATTATACTGTCTTTCGATATCTGTTGTCCTGAGTACAAAATTTTTCATAATTAAACTTGCATTTATTGTGATTAATTGTCATACACACACTATTTAATTTTTTCAAAACTTGCTCCATTTTACTTTTGAGCTCTTCTGTGCACACCAATGCCAATATCATCCTGATATACAATTATATTTTTAATTCCCTCTAAAACTTTTTCAATGGCTTTTTGGAAAATTTGACTCAATGTTTTTACTCCAAATGGCAGACATGTGCATCTTATTAATCCATTAAGGGTGTTCATTGTGGTGACATTTTGAAACTTGCTATCAATTTTTATTTGATTATATGCTGACTTAAGGTCAACTTTAGCAAAGTATTTCATACCAGCAAACTCATGGTACACTGTTTCAATGTCTGGCAATGGGAATGAATCCAAACAAATCTGGTGATTCACATCCACTTTATAATCACCACAAATTCTTAAATCTCCATTGGGCTTGCATATCGCCACAATGGGTAAAGCCCAATTGCTACCACTCTGGCTGACTTTTCTAATATTCCTTGTTCCACAGTTTTGTTCAGCTTAGCAACCACCAAGGGTAACATGTGAACAGGGCTTAAAAATACATGAGTTGACTTGTTTCTTTAAGCCAAAAACTCGCCTCGTATCCCCTTAATAATTCAACATCTGGTTCTGAGTATGTTCTTTGGTAGATCGTTAATATAAAGCAGAAAGAGAAGGGAGCCTTGGTGAATGCCTGCATTGGTCTCCTAGGTTTCAAAAGACTGGCCATTAATAATTACCTTTTTTATATACCTATCTGTCAGGAAGGACTTGAGAAAACTCTTTCAGCAATTCCATAGCTGAAGAGTTTATATAGCAACCCCCTGTGCCAAACCTTGTCAAAGCCCTTTGATATCTCTAAGGCAATCACTGATGAATTTTTTGCATAGTCCTTCACTGATCCTGTGTTTAATGACAATTAGGATAGCAGCAGTGGATTCAACAGGAAAAATCCATACTGTTTGTCAGTTAGGAGGTTGTTCCTGTTGAGATCGGGATTTTATCCAGACTGTTAGCCTTCTTATAGTTGAGGAATCTGTAAATTTTTCATGCCATGTTAAAGATATTACAAAGTTTGTACTCTGTGAGAGACAGGAGTTTGGTAGGTGATGGCACTTGTTATCTGATGTGGACAGAGACAAAATACCTTGCAAAGAGCCTTGCCTTGTTGACAAGGATAAAATCACCCCAGAGCCATTTATGACAGTAGGCACTGATGTTTTGCCTTCATTGAGAATTATGTTTTAAATTTTCCAGAATTCATGGAAAGCAATTCTTTTATTTTCAACTTTGGTTTGGACTGATTGTGCAATTGTGATTCTTTGCATTTTCTAAAACTTTCTTGCAATGATTATGGGCATTTCCTAATGCCACAAGGGTTCTACTATGCCAGTCTCCATGATAGAGATAATAGTATTGGTTATGGTGCATTGAGGGCAGGCTCTGACTATAGTATTAGTGATTAAAATCTTCCAGAATGTTTTCATCTATGATACACAAGGTTAACCCCTGACATGTGGTTTGGTGCCATAACACCATAATTCAAATTATTGCTTGCCTTTGGTGGAGGAAACATTGAACATTACCATGTATATCCAATACAATATTCAAGTTATTTTACTGCCAGTTCTGCAATCAGTCAGTTATGTGCCATGCGTGATACATGCTTAGGCAATCATATATTTTTTTATACATGACTGACGAGGCAGATTTTTTTTTCATGCAGTAGGTTGCCATTTCTTTCTGCAGTACACCAGTTGCCATCCAATAAATGGGCGAAGAAGAAGAGGATTCATGCCTTTCCCAAGGGTATTAGCACATGAGTGAGTGTAATGGATTTGACTCGGAATTCAAACTCGGCTCACAGATTCCTCAATCTGAGCCGCTATCCATTACTCCACCATGATCCTCCACTGCAATAGGAAAGCCATAGACTGTTCTAGCAGAATAATGCCTACCAACATGATACCTGTCTTACTCTAAATGCTCATTTGCTGTAATCTAACTATATTATATGAATGTTTAATTTTAAATAAATTGAAACACATTCAGGATTTTGGAATTTAATTTCCATATCAGTAAATATTTATAATTGATTGCATTCATCTGAATCATTGATATAATCCTGTCAGATATATGAACTAACAATTCAGACAGAACAATGACCTTTTGTACTTGGTTTGAGCCTCTAAATGGTTTTTATTCCAGAAACTGTTTCCCTTTTTTATTCATTGACACAAAGTGAGTTGATGATTGAAAATAAAAAGTAAGTGTTTTGAAAGAAAAACACTTTGGCAACTTTTCTTTTTTTTTTTTTTTTTCTTTCACTTTTTCCACTTAACTTGTGGCAGGCAACTTTGTAAAAAAAAAATGGCCTTTTCTCTTGCCTGGCACCAATTCCTGTCTTTCCTGCCACTCCAGCTGGGGGCAAGGTTGCTATCAGTTATGATTGTTGATATTTGAAGAATTCCTTGCTTTGCTCTTTTGCTTTGAAATGATTCCCTTACCCTATCAAAGCAACAATCCTGCATATCAGAGACATTAAAATAAAGTGCACCACCCTTTTTATCCCAGTGTAACCCGATAGGAAGACATAAAATGTTTGAACACCACCCACAAATGTCTTTATTATTCGACTTCCTCCACATAATTTCTTTCTCCAGTCAAGTGGGAATCAAAGTTCTTAAATAATGACATTTTCATCAACATGGAAGCTAACTTTTAATAATAATCTTCATAATTACTTGGATCCACAGAAATTCCCTGGGAGGTGACAATTAGGATCAACCAGTATTTCATGCCACAGCTTACCCCTTGCCTGTAGCTTCTCATTCTCTCCCTTTTCCCTTGCAATCAATGTTGCCTATCAGTGTTTTTTTTGTGTTTTTTTTATCTAAATGTCATACAAAAATAGAATATTTCCACATATTTAAAAAAAAAAAAAAAAAAAAAGGAATAAAGAATGAACACATATTTTCTACTAGGTCCTCTATTTTATCTTTCTTTTACTCTGTAAAGAATTTTAATTTATTGCAGTTTTTACACCATTCCATCTCTACCTGCATTTCAGACTTTTTCTTTGATATTCAGCCAGAAAGTCTCTTTGTCTGTCTTTCATTTCTATCCTTTCCCTCCCCCTGTCTCCCTCTCTCTCTCTTTCTCTCTCTCCCTTCATATGATTTTCTTTTCTTTACTCCCCACTCTAACTTTCTTACCTTCCACTTGCCCTCAGTCCCCAACTCTCCTTCTCTTTTCCTCCACTTAATATAGTTTTCCTTGGTAAGAAAATATAGCTAATTCTTGCTCGGAAGGGCTAAACATTGGACAGATGCTACACTCTGATTCTAAATAGAAATGTCATAGCTGTACATAGAAACAAGCAGAATACCTGGCAAGAAGATTTCTCTCAAAATAAAGGCCAACCCTTTAAAAAGTCAGATTAAGTGTCTCTTCTTCATGCTCTACACAAAGTGCCTCATTTTCAGGGTTTTTTTTTTTCTTTTTGCAACTCTTCAATTTTTTCCAGTTTTAAGACACATTTCTCTTTGTGGATGATATGCTTCTAAACTCAATCATCTGGCCACATTTGAAAAGTTGGTTCAAATTTGAAATTAGCATCCCAATTCGCTTAAAAAAAAGGTAACTTTTAATTCCAATAAAATTAACTTTTATTTATTCTTTTATTTAGTGAGAAGATATTACACACTTTAGTTTTATATTATAAATTTATGAAAATCACAATGATTGGAAGTATCAGGTGCTGTAAGATTGGATGTGTGGGTGGTGTAATGGATATTGCTAATCAGAGAGCAGAGTTCCAACTCCAGCTATGTTATTTATAATTAAATGCTTGCAAGCACTGTTGGGAAAGGTATAAATCCACTTCTTCCCCCCCAAGTATGGGTTAATTAGTAAAATTTGTATCACTAAGCAATTATTATCTAAAAAAAGAAAGTTCTCATAATCTAAAAATATTCCTGGCTTTAGATAACCAGCAAAGGGTTGATAAGCAGTAAAAAAAACAAATCAATCAATCTGCTTATGTTATTTACTCAATGATTTCACTTAAAGAATTAGATGCAAGTGGTTGGAATAGTTTGGAAGTGTATGGATCTTGAATATTATTCATGAAATACATTTTATTTCACTGATAGTTAAGCAATCTAAAGCAGATCACTTGAAGATGGCTGTAAAATAGGCTGATTGAAAATACTGTGAAAGAATGAAAAACAAATGAACATTTCTGTTGATGTATTGAAAATATGAAATTGATATTTGGGAATATATTGGAATTGTGGACACATCTCTAAATTGTAACAGAAAGTCGGAGATGCACCAGTATTACTTAGTACTGCATGACCCATGTAGTTGTTGATGTGTTTAATGTATTCCTAACAATTACATATCCATGCAAACATGCAGAATGCTAAACACAGTTGTGCAATGAACATGCATATCTGCATGACTGTTGTTATAACAAATGGCACACACTTATCAGCGTGCAAGAAATCCTCAAGTACCGAGAAATTGCTATTCTCTGCACATAGTTACATATTTGTGAAGCTTTCTACCAATATATATATATATACATATATATATATATATATATATATATATATATAACTGTGTGTTTATAATAGCAGATCTTATCTTCTTAAAAGAAACGTAGGAAATTATTTTTGCAGAAAGACAGCAGAGGTGGGCTGTGAGGCTAATTTTTCTCAGTGCAGTCTGATTGAATTAATTGTTTCTAGAGTAGCAGCAAAATGCCTTTCACCTTCTAAATTTCATTCATGTGCCATTTTTCTTTTTGTTTTTCCTTTGTTTCATTTCCCAACCCAATTACTTCATCCCCACCACACACCACACATCCATTCTTTGTCATTTTTAAATCAGTTGTTTTCGTCTTTTTTTTTTTTTTTCCTTTTTTTATGCCCTTTTTAAGCCTCCAGATCTGGTTGAGCTGTTTATTTCCATAGTCTTTTGCTTTATATTGATCACTGGGGCACATCGGTGGCAGAGGATGAGGAGGAGGAGGAGGAGGATAGGCTTCTTCCTACCCACTTACTCCCCATGATCCTGCCTGATGAAGGAGCATCTACAACTTTATTGTCGCACCTCTTTCAATGATCACTTCTCGTGAATTATCGATGATTAGATCTTGCCTTCTCGCTACTTCTCTACTTCCTAAATGTATGCACGGAAATTATCTTTGACTCCTATATACTTATATATATATATATATATATATATATATATATATATATATATATATGTGTGTGTGTAATTTTAAATAAGAATTTGTGTATATAAACCTTCATATATATATATATATATATATATATATGCCAATGTATTTTATGTTTGTATGTGTATTTATGTGTACCTATGAATTTTGAATATATTATGCATGAAAATATGAATATAGTGTGAGTATGCATGTTTACAAAGATATATATATATATATATATATATATATATATATATAGGGGGGGTATGCACCTAAAATGTGCTTGTTTGTTCTTATTTCTGTGTGTGTGTGTGTGTCTGTATATATATATATACTTTTTTCCTCTCCATATACTAAATATGTATGTGCAAATGAATGTATAGATGTGTATATGATATTGGAATTTGTAACTTCTACATGTAACTTGCTTTGCATTTAGGTATATATATATATATATATATATATATATATATATATATATATATATATAGTTTCTTTTCAATAGCTTGAGATAAAACCAGCATTAAATGAGTTAGTTTTATTAACTTGCAAAACTGCAAAATATGCATATATATATATATATATATATATATATATATAGTGTGTGTGAGAGACAGACATCTAATAAATTCATAAAATAATTCATATATGAGTCTGAATTTCCAATCTGTAGCCTGCCATGTTGTTATTAGCTAAGTATTCAGCACATGATTAAGTGCATTACCAAAAGTGTAGATTGTCGAAAAGTAAAAATTTGTTGTGTAAAATAAATGCTTTTTTAATCATTTGGCTATAGACAAAAAAAATTTCTGTGTGTAAATATGTGTATGGATTGGTTATGTGTGTTCTGTATGTGAGTTATATCCAACTCGCTCTCTTTCTCTCTCCCTATATATATATATATATATATATATATATATATACGCACACACACACACACACACACATGCACAAAGGGTACAGGAAAGTTTTTGTTGTGACACACACATCCCAAAATCTAACCAAAACTCTATTCTTTTTTTTTTAATCCCTCCTTGGTTAGGCTGAGAATTTTTCAGTACTGCTATTGATAGAAATTCATCTCTTTCCACAATCTTTTGCATTGTGTTGCCATGTGGTATTGGCTCTTCTAATGACAAGTTGGGAAATAGGGGGAAATTTTGAAATGCAACAAAAACAGTTTTTATCATCAACTGAGAGAGAATGAAGGGTGTGTTTTAATGTAATTGTGTCAACTTTTGAGATAAGAGATTTCCACACATGGCACGAGAAACTAATCGCGATTTTTACTTTCTTTTCTTCTACTTCTTCTTCTTTAGTTTTCTTTTTTCTTTTTCTTTCCTTATCTTGTTTCCGTCTTTTTCCTTTTCACGTTTCATTTTTTTTTTTCTTTCTTTTCATTAATTTCATGTTTTTTCTTCACTTTTCATTTCTGTCGTTTCCCTACTCTGCTTTTTCTTCTATTGTTTTTCTTTCTTTTTCTCTCATTCTCAATTTCCTTTCTTTCTCTCATTTTTCTTTACATTTTTCTTTGACTTTTTTTTTTTCCATCTTTCATTCCTTCTCTTTTTTTTTTTTTTTTTTTCATCCACTTCATTCAAACCTCTCAAGATTTCCAAATTCAAATCTTGTATTTTCTGTTCATTCCAAATTCTTTGAAATCCATTTTAGTCAAAGGGGTAAAATTTTACTATTTATTTCACAGCTGAATAAGTTTTCATCAAGTTCGCCATGAAATTTGCAGCATGTTACATTCGTTCATAAATATTGTATATCAGTGCATATAAATCACTTTTTTCTTCTTTCGATTGAATACAGTTTTCTTTGTCTAAGCAAATAATTTGGACATTTTCTCCATTTTTTCCTATATCCATTCTTCTACACTGTCCTTATTATGACAATTCCATTCAACATTTTGCTAAATCCATTCAATATCTTGTATGTTCTTCAGCATCATCATCTGCATTTATCTTTCTTGTCTTTTTCTCTTGTTAAATTTATGGCGAATTTTAACAAATGTACCTGCATCAAAATGATGTCTTTTTCTCTTGATACTCTCTGCTGTCACAGTATACAGCAAGTGTACATATACAAAAGACATCCTTTTGTTACATCTTTTATTTTTGTGTGTCCCTTTGTTAAACTTTGCCAGACTTACTTTCCTTATTTCTGTAAACTTCATCATTCACCTCTAAAAGATCAAAAGATGATAAAAACAAACGAAAAGATGACAAGAATGGCTTTTAAATTTATATAAAAATCAATAACTAAAAACTGTCAAAAGTACTTCTCATGTAAAAAGTTGCTTTCAAATTTAATACAATCTTTTCACTCGTTCTCTTTCTATTAGAAGACCCATGAACATTCAAGAGATGTAAAATCATCACTAGATTACGTTACAGAAAAATCTTACATTTGCTGGTTACTCCCCACTCCTTGATATGATTCTTAAAGATTTATTCTTATAGATTTTCCAGATTGCTTCCATCTACAATTATTAATAACACCCATTCTCTTTGTATGGATTGTAGAAATTAGTCAAGTTATTGTTTGAAAGAGTTAAATACTGAAATATTCTTCAGTAACTCTTCCCAAACTCATTTGGCATCGGGGTGCTGGGATTCATCCCCAATGAATTGAAAGGGGCACATGAATAAAACTGGCCATTGTGTGTGTTGCAAAGCAGGTCATGTTTCCAAAATGCTGTTGTCCCTGTTTCAGGGTGCCTGCCAGAAATTCTGTCATGGTGAGAGGCAACAGATGTTGGCTGTTGCAAACAGGGAAATGGCTAATGCCAGATGGTAGTGCCACAAACTGTGAATAAACTAGAAAAACTTAAATCTTGGCTAGGTAACTGAACAAACCCCCCCACTCCATTCTTTTCTCTGACATTCCTTCTCCTTCATTTAGGAACGAGAAGCTGTTTGCCTTCAGGTTCATTACTTGGCTCTTTGAAATCTGGAACGGCAACTACCAAATCATATTGGCTTTCAGAATAAAAACAAATATTTGATCTCTTCTTCTTAAAGTCTTTGCAATTGCAATAACAATACTTATTCTTTCTGTAATGATCCTTGCCATTACCGATGTTGGCAAGAATTTGTGCTGCTGCTGTTGCTTTCTTTCTTGATTCTTCATACCTTCAGCTGTATTACATCTACCCTAAATAACACTCTTGTTAGTTTTCTCTTTGCAAATAACATCATAAATTATTTGTAACTAACAAAGGTTGTAATATTAATTTTATTTCCAAAAGTTCAACTTTTACTATTTCTGTTGTTTGTTTCAGGATTGATTTTAAAAGACTTGATAGCAGGACTTGACATTTGTCATTGTTTAAGCTTCATTAATTGGAAATAATAAATGTTTGAAAACAATTTCAAGAGACAGAACACACCATCACCCAAAGAAAAAGCTTTATTAACTTTGTCTTAGGATTTATGAGAAATACAATGTTCATAATTTAAATAGATACAGGCTTTGTTATTTTATGCAAAAGAAACAGTTCACATTAAACATCAGTAACTTTCACCACTGGAGATGGCATTTTAAAATAATTTTTTTTAAATTTAATATTCTTGCCTTCAAGCACTGTTAAGTTTTGTGACCATTAATGGACTAAGAAAAAAAAACAAAAAAACACTTTGCATGTTACATCAATTGTATATAATGCATTTATATATTTAAATCAGAATTATAGCATTTTTGAAAAAATGCCAGGTTGAAGCTAACAAAAACTTTCTTCCCTTATTCCTAATACAGATGAGAAATATTTCAAAATACATTACGAACTTTGAACATTTTATCCACAAGTATTTAATCTGGATATGTGATGGCTTCTCAGCAAACTTAAAAAGTCATGAAAAATGAAACAAAACTTGTTGAATTTATTAAAACTTGTTTGAATGAATTCCAACTTCTTCAGTATTCATACATACATAAGATACATAAAAATATACATATGTATTAGGTTGGTGCAAAAATAATGACGTAATAATGCCGTTCTTTGACGTATTTTTAACGTCAAAAAACGACATTATTACGTCATTATGTTTGCACCAACCTAATAATATACATAAAAAATATACATACATAATAGCTAGCTACTCATTTGCAAGTACATCAGTCTGCTAGGTCAGCTAACCAGTCCCTATTGCAGATGCCCACTCAGGCACATTTTGTGTTTCTTCAACATCAACAGAGCCCGCCTGTGGTTTATATTGCAGCTATGCTGAGTTACATTTGGATTTTCTTGGAAAGTGATCATCTGATATAATCAACATTTTTTGAACAAGGCCTTCAGCCACGATGACTTGTGACTTTATGATCATCAACAGCTTCTAAACAGTTTGCTTGGGTTAACCTACATTATGGTTTTTCAGGCACATTCCAGTGGGTGTTGCACACTGGGATCACATCCCATATCACTGATGACATCATGATGTCACCTTCCAGAAAAATCAACCCTGGCGAGATTTAAACCCTAGTCTCATTGTCTGAAACTGAATGTTCTAACCACTTAGCCACATGCCCAAATGCACCTGAGCAGGTAGGGAAAAGTTCTTGGGCTGGTCACTTCACAAAATCTGAATAAAAATCAGATTGGGGTGGGCAGAAAAGATTGTTGGTCAGACTGAAAATTAATCAAAAATTCCTTCTATTTGTTTTCCTTTGTATATATCTATGTGTGAATGTGCACACTTTTAATAATACCTGTATTCAGACATGCCTAAATGCCACCATCTATAAAGGAGTGCTTCAAGGCCATTCTTCATTTGATGTTAAAAAAAAAAATAGATTTTGCCAGAATTAATCTCTAAACTGATACCTAAATGCCAAGGGATCATGCTTGACTTTGCTCCT
This sequence comes from Acanthosepion lycidas, assembly GCA_963932145.1. NCBI lineage: Eukaryota > Metazoa > Mollusca > Cephalopoda > Sepiida > Sepiidae > Acanthosepion > Acanthosepion lycidas. Next base: position 67,224,772 of record OZ010593.1, read on the forward strand.
GGGCACCTGATATTTCAATTTATGGACCTTTTTGTACAGCATATTAGCAATAAGTCATTTTGAATGTACATTATGTTCGTGTATCTCTATAACATATGAAAATAAAATAAAATGTTATTCTTAGTAGTGGACTTTATAGACCCTTTTGGGGAGAGAGACCAAGTAATTTCTTTATTTTTCATCACTTGATGGCAATGGGGTGAAACCCTTGCAAACATTTTTACTGACTTTACAGTCTGGATTGTTTATTTATAAATTTCATCTTTACTTGCATCACAATATTAACAGCAGAATTACTTTCGAACAAACACATCAAAATTCAACAGGCTCTCTGATTTTCTTGTTAAGCAACATTCAACCAAACAAAATGAGTAACCTAACAACTAAATTTATATAAATTTATGAATGGTTTTCACCCAAAATCTAATGACAACAAACTATTTAAAAACCCCCCTGTGTGTGTGAGAGAGAGAAAGAGATTACTTCTCAAACTGAAATGCAGTAAAATAATCAGGCACCTGATGAAAAATGGTAGAAAATCCCATCATCTCCACACCTTTTGAACATTAAAGTTTTGAGAAAAATACAAATTCTTCATTCTCTCAAACTCTTTCCCCAAATTATTGTTAAATGATACAATTTATGTGTTTTGTAAATAATATAAGGCATTCTTCCTTTTTCTGAGATTTTTTTTATTATTTGGGGTCTGCTCTTTAGTTCCTGATGTGAACAAGGATGAAGTCCTAAGAAAAATAGGAAATACAAGGAAACTGATGCTATCAATCAGCAACAGAGCTGAAATTTCTACAACACATAATGAGGAAAGTGAGTGTGAGAATTAAACACTCAGAGGGCATATATTGAAGGCAAAAGAAGAGCAAGAGGAAACATTGAGTTTGCATGAACGGATGAAAGAACAGTGACAATGAAAAGCTGAAAGTTACTTAAATCAACAAAGGACAAGTTGTGGATAGTGCTATGATTGCCCACAACCTGAAGAAATATGACACATATTAAGAAGTGTGGCACAGCAGATTGAATACCTTCTCTGATAGGATTTGCATTTTCTTGTACACATAGTTTTTAATCTAATTTTAACTGATGTATTTAAACAGACTTTATTTATATATCTCAACATCTATGTACTTTTAGGGAAACGTTAGCAACATAGACTTTGACAAGAATATATGTAGTAATAAATAATCAAAGCATGTAAAAGAATATCAAATGGAAATATCAGTTAATATGATCTGAAAGCAAGCACCTCCACAAATTGGGTGTATGTAAGGTTTAGAATATTAGGTTGGTGCAAAAATAATGTCGTTTTCTCACATGTGTGAAAACGACATTATTTTTGCAACAACCTAATAATTCTTAAAAAGGAAGAAGCTTTCAATTTATCTTTAAATAAAAGCTAATGGAATAAATTTACTATAACTGGTAAGCAAAATACTATGGTGTATTTTAGACAGAAATTATATTGATTGGGATAGACTTGCATTTTTTTTTTCAGTAAAATCAATAACGTCAGCCATTTTTTAGACATTTGTAAACAAAACTTACTTTTCCATTTTAAAAATCTTGCAAAAATAAAACATTTCTCAAATATCATTTGAGGAAAATTAGCAAATTTAAAGATAAGTTAATCTGATTTGAAACAAATATTACTTATAGCATAAAATGTTTTTCTGATGTGTCAATTGATTTATTGACAGCAGTTGAACATGGTCGTAGTTAAGTATGGTTTAGCAGATGATTTTCGTTATAGTTTTTTTTTTTTTTCTGTGTAAAGTGGGACAACCATTAAAACACGTGACCTTTTAAAAATGGATTTATTGGTTTTGTACATCCATACTTCAGAAATTCTGCATCTATATATATATATAAAAACAAATCAAAATTCTTTTAAAAATAGTCATGGTGTTCAGATTGTAATAAGCTTTACAATATATGATTAGTAAATATAGTTTTACTTAATAACAATATTCCCTAAGAATTATTTTATCGAAATTAAACTTTAAAAGATCCAAAATCTTTATAAATTATTCAATTTTAAATTGTATAAAATGAAAGCAAATCTTGTAAAAATTCATTTTTCATTAAAAAAAAATTTTTTCTTCAAACAATATTGTCTTTAATATATATTAATATATATTATTCATAAAAGCAATTAAAAACCTCTCTAATTAAATAATGTCTTAATTTCAAAAATAATTTCATTCATTTTTTAAAAAGACCTGAAAATTTCATTAAAATCCAACAATTATTTGATTTTTGCAAGAGTTTCCAAATTGATGTGTCTGTCACTGCAAAAAAAAGAGACAAAACTTTGCTATGCTACAAGTTAGTACAACCACTGACACAAGAAAAACTAAAAAATTTCAAATGTTCTAAAATGGAGTAAAAATATAATTAAAAAAATCAAAAATACTTTGATCCTTCCTCTTCATAATAACAACAATTTTGACGATAAAACTATGTATTCATTACATTTGGAGCAGATTTTCATCATGGTATGCTGATTTTTTAGCGATTCTAATGGCAGTAGCTACTGTATGTCTACATGTCTATTGAATTAGAACAAATGAACACATTTATCAAAATGTATACAAGGATGATGATGATGATTGGAAAGAGGAAAGGGACTCTACAGCACCCCATCATACCTATATGCACCATTATATGTATATCTGCATTTGAACACCAGTTGGTATAAACTATTGTTATACAGGGGGTGGCAGAAGTACCTCCCATGTAATGGTAAGATTAGCTCGCTTGATGAAGACATCATTGCCACTAATGTCTTATATATGAGACAGACATCTTGTTATTCTATAGAACATAATCAATAATAAAATAATTCTTTATATTTTAAAGCTTTATAGTAAAACATCTTCCACAGTTTTTAAAAAGGAGCCAGAAATGGTTTACTTTTGATTTTCATTCATTTTTTGCAAGGTATTATGTGTAAGTTTGATCTCCCTATCTGTGGAAGGGTTGGGGATTCTAAACCTAATTAAGGATATTTACATTTATCTATACTTAAATTCTTTCACACCTTTTTAATGCAAATCCTTCTCTCCCCTCTCTCTCTCACTCTATTTATATCTCTATCTATATATAGTGCCATTCAAAAAAGTGTGGAGTGTATGTGAAACAAATTTAGTATGTACTATTACCAATTTCCATGGTGATCTAGCCGGATATGTGCCTAAGGATACTACTTTGGAGAATATGTTGGAAACTATGTATTAAAGTAATAAAAAATGTTTTGACTGTCTACCTGTTTAATCTGTATATTTGGTGGGACAATATGGCCAAATAACATGAACAGTGAATTGGTGAGATTTCTTGTGATAGTCACTAATGCTCTTAGAAAAGGCATGAATCCATTTACCCTTTCACTCTACCCTGTTGCCAGGTATCTTTCATCATTTTTATCATGGAAAAATTTTGCATGATTACATTTGATCCTTTGCCAACCTTAAAAGTTCTTGTAGCTTAAGCAGTAGAGCAGCTGTTATGGGAAAACAGGCTTCGAAAGGCAAAAGTGAATTAAGTCTCATCAATAGTGAATTCTTTATTTCTGGACCCCATGCTATTTACTCACTGCCATAGATTTTGATGCTTTGAGTCGCCTTGATGAATAGCAAGTGAAATAAAGATGAAAGAAATAAGAGTAAAAAAAATAATAATTGCTGAAAATGTTTCATTTAATGAAAGTGTTGCTGAAGTGATTATGGACAGAGAAAGACAGAAGAAAAGCAAAATAGAGAGTAGCAAACAGCCAAAGACAGAGAGGATCCTTTGAGTAAATGTAGATATTTTATTGGGGAAGAGAGAAAGAGATAATGAGTGAGAATTTAGAGTTGGACAAAATAGAATTGTCATCGAATGCAAAGTTGTGAATTTTAAATTACATTGCAATAAATTTTGTCAGCAAACATTGGGATCTCCGCCATTTTTGCTGTTTTTGTTTGCCCAAATTACAGAAGATTGATCTTATACATATTAAAGGCAGCCTTCATAAGACAAATGTCCAAAGTTTTGCATGCAGGTGGAACTGGTGACATGGAATAATCTAGGTGCAACATTATGTAAATGTAATAGATGGGGAGAAGGGGGGAAACTTTTAGCTATATTTATGCAATTGCTCAAAATGGCTGTCATTTTATGAAGTTGATCAGAGATTCATTGATAGAAAACAGGTCAGTGGGAATTCTGAAGAATTCCTTTCTTTAGAACTGTCCCACATGTGGCAAAGCATAAAAGACAAAAAGAAATGAACAGAAACTCTGTTTGTAATGTTTAAAAAAATAAACAGCTGACATTTTAATAATCTGGATGGACCTTAGTTTTTATTCATTTTAAATTTAAATGAGATTTTTGTCTTTCAAGTACAGAATTTTAAAAAATAATACAAATGAATTATTCTGTCATCAATTATCTATGAATAATTAGGTAATTATTGATATAAAAAGTTATATTGAGGTATTTTTATTGATACAATACGACATTTAAAATCATACTCTTTTCTTATTCATTTGTACGAGAGCCTCAGCATCATTCTGAAACTGATTTTGCATTCTTTGGCTTTCTTTATTTGATATTTTCTTTTAAGGGCCCTAAGTGGGCATATAATTACAAATACAATTGGAACCTGATGATTGTCTAGTGTTTTTGACAAAATCCCCCATTTTCAAATTAAATACAATTTTGCTATTTTCGAAGAGGTGTTTTTTTTTGTTGTCTGAATCATCTACATATAATTTTTTTTATATTTGTTTACTTGAAATATTTTAATTGTTTTGTTTTTTTTTTTTCATTTAAATAATTGAAGTAATTCTGTTTGGATTGTATTCTGGAAATTACGTGAACAATTGTCATTAATTTTGACATCCAGATAAAAAGATCAGACATCAAATTAAAAAAAAAAAATCAGTTAATGGCGCTATAAATCTTGCTTTCTATAGGAGGAAATTGTCCTGAACAAAAGTAAACTTGGAATAAAAAGGAAAGACAACTGATAGAATAAAGAGGGCAATTGATAAAAATGGATAACTGTTAGAATAAAAAGAAAGGACAATTGACAGAAGAGGACAACTGATAAAATAGATCAAATATTTATTGCTTGTTTATTGCATGTTTCAGATTATTTCCTAGAATCTTGTATTTGTAAGAAGGAAATAAAAATATTTTTGCACACAAGTTAAAATCTTGTAAGAATTTTTTTTCTTTGGATGAATCCCGATAAATTTTTGCCTGACACTGAAACAATAACGATATAAATATTTGTCACTGATTTCTCTTGTTTATTCTCACATTAAATAAAAGAAATGACTTTTAGAAATATTTTAATGTTGGCGAAACTTATTGAAATGTTTCAGATTTGACCAAACTTGAAAGTGTTTTGCTTCTGACTTGTAATTGTCATTAATTTTCTTGTAAATTTTGCTTCCCTTCTCCAGATTTTTGGCTATAATTTGTATTTTGATCAAATTTTATTATCAATCAGCAAAAGTGATGACTAAGTTGTATTTAATGTTTTAAACAAGCAACCATTTTAAAACTTTTCTCTTTGTTCATTTTTCTTCCTATCAGATTTTTACTACTTGGAGATGCCTTGGATCTACTCACTATACGACTAGGCAAAATATGGAATGGACTCTATGTGGGTGAGTAATTGCAAGGGATTTGTCTTGATAACAAATTTATTAATTGTGACCTCTTAATCCTTAATCATCTTAATCCTTTACTTCAAAGGCAAGTAATCTAATGTCTGCAATGGAATTCTAAGTTTTTAGCTTTTGTGTTTTGACCACCAGTCCATTGCTCTATGACTGAATTCTATCTGCATTTGCTAGAGACAGCATTTTAATCTTATGTGAACTGTTGTCAAAGAAACTGGCAGAGACTAATTTTGTTGTTTAACATTTTATGCACCATAATAAACAGTTTTTCTTTTTATCTTCCATTGGATTCTTTGTGCTTATTGGCAACATGTTTAATAGGGAGTAAAAACTCTTCAAAATGTTTTTGTTAAATCTCAACAGCCATCATTGCCACCAATGATAACATTCTTTATTTCTCACAGACCAATGAATTGATGAAAATTTTCATCTAAATGATATGCTTAAAAAACCAAAAAAAAAAAAAAAACCTTTTTATCTTGATGTATTTCCTACACTGATCTTTTGAAAGGTAATTACTAAATTATCTATCCAATACAAACAGGGATTGTAAGTTTTTAATTAGATGTTTTACATATGAGTGCGCCCATAGCAGTGAATATATTTCCCACCCTGGCATCAGGTTTGCAAACATACTTTGAAAATTTCCTATGAAAGCACAATTCAGCATTTTATTTTCAATTTTGTGTATATTAAAATATATCTTTTACAGGCTTTGTTTGAGCAATAGCAAATATTGACAGTTATCAGTCTATGGTACTGCAAATACTGATGGTTGCCAGTCTCTATGATACTCTACTGTAAACATTATTGTTCAGAAAGTATCGTCTAAGCTACAATGGGGCTGCATTTTTGAAATTGTCAATAATTTATTTTGAAACGTCTTTCCTAGAACAATAGGGGTCTCCAGTGAATTTCAAATTGACCACACCTACAAATTCACTCTAGATAGACAAACAGGTGTTCAATTATTGAACTGCTAAACTTTTATTTTTGTTTTTCTTTGCCACCTTGACTGTTACCTTTAAATTGAGGTTAGCAATTTTACAATTTGATTTTTCAAATAAATCCAGGAAATGAAAAATGTTTTTTTTTTATTATTCCTTAGCTTTCTTAGAATTATTTTCTTCATCTTTGTTATTTTAGGCTCCCAGTTTTCTCTGAGCCATTCTTCTGTCTTTTTCAAGTTCATGTTGCTTTCTGTAATCTTGAGAATTTGTTTACTAATATTTCTATTGGTTTTCTTTCCATCAGTTAAAATATACAGCAGAATCACAGGACTGGTTATTAAGGTCTTATATTACTATTATTAACAACAAAAAAGCAAAACAAATAAAATGTAGATTTTTCAGACTATATGAAAGCCATTGATCAGAAAAAAAAACTTTAGCAGAGGTCAGTGAAAGGTTGTCAGCATTAGTATTTCAAAACTTCTTCCAGCAAGAGTCAATCAGAGTAAAGTTTCCAGTTTCAGCTCTTTTCTGACTACATGTTATTCAGATATTATTTCCTTTCTTGTTGATAATACTATCCTCCTTTGATTTTGCTGTATTAATTAAACTAAATTAATTATTCCTCATCCGAGGAGATGGAAAGAAAAGAGAAAAACTGAAGATCATTGAATGCAATGTGAAGATACAAGTCTGAATAATTAAAATCCCTCATTGCACAAATTTGGAAAATAGCTGAACAATGTCAACCATCTTAGATAAAAAAAAACAGAGTTGAATTAATTTTAAAAGCAGGGACACATTTTCAGCAATTTAATGATTCAGATGTCCTCTTGACTTTAAAAAAGGTATTTTGTAAATAGAGCAAAAATCCAACAAAGTGAAACTGACATTTTTCTATTTTGTGCATGAATGAATAGTTGAGAGTAACATTTTCTGTATCCTGCTCCTTAATATTTACACTCCTTTGGAACCTGATTATCATTTGCTTTCGTTTTAGCCCAAAATATGTGTGGCACCCAAACAACGTTTTACTCCCATTACTCAGTAGTTATATCAGACAAGCTTGCAGCAGAACACCCCACAACCACACACACATTGCAGCAAAAATATTTACATACAAATATCAGTTTGATGCACCTTTTTCAAAGCACAAAATTGTACAATTTGAAAACATGAACTAGAAATTTTTTTTTTGTTTGTTTGTTCTTATTAATATGGAGATCTTTGTTACTCATTTCTGTTAATTTTCAGATTCAGTGCAACTGAATATCAGTCACTTGGTCTCGTCTTGACCAAAACTAGGCTGTCCTGGGTAAGACGATAAACTACGACCGACAGCAAGGCCTCTGATCAGGAGGAACCACCTCTTAATTGCTGATGTTCTCAGGCTCACCCTGACTCGGGGTGGTAGCACCTGTTAGGGTCCCAACTAGGGGGTTGACCCCAGTTTGGGGGTTAACTATTGTGTTTTGACCCCAGTTTGAGGGTTAACTATTTACATAGTTAACCCCCAAACTGGACTCAAAACACCAGGAAAGTGTAAAAATAGGTTTTAATACCAGAAATACTTTGTAAAAAAATTTATTACCAGCAATACATTATAAAAAAAAAGGACCAGTTATACATTTAAAAAAAAAAAAAAAAAATATTACCAACTATACACTTTTTGAAAAAAATATTACCAGAAATAGATTTTTGAATGAAAAAAATATTACCAGCAATAAAAATTTTGTCAGCATTAAATAACCCATTGAAGTTGATATGCCGTAAAACAAAATAAAACAAAAATTAGGAACCAAATGATGACAATTTTGATGATATCAGATAAGGATTTTTTTTTTCCTGTGTTTGCTCTGCCAATTGTTGGAAAAAGAAAATGGAGATTGATATATAGAAAAATCTCTCTGTGATTGTAAGAACAAGGCTGTTCTGTCTTCTGTTAATTTCCCTGTATTGTGTCCTAATCATTCTGTTGATATGCATTTGATTAGAGTAGTCTAGAGGCTCACACCACTGTATATTAATACCTTATCTACAGATATTTGGCGGCAGAGTGATAAGAAAAGAGAAAAAAAACTCATTTGTTGCTAGAGTTTTATTTATTGATCAAAACCTGTTGGACACTTTTGAATTGCATTCAATCAATGACACTTCTTTCTGGATGATTTCATTTTCATAACTTTAAAGCCAGAGGGGAAATTATTTTTTTAAAAAAATAAAAAGAAAGAAAAAAAAAAAAGTGAAATGCACATCTAAATTGATTTGATTTCATAAAGAAAAGTAATTGCCTGTAGCACTAATGTGTATTCTGAATAGTCTCTTCCTGAATCTCTTTCTTAGTCATTAGTTTTATTATCCCCCACCTCAACATAGCAAAATGTTGCTGTTAATTGGCTGAGCAGTGGGGGGGTGCCACAGGTCAACATTTGCAGAGAACTGCATCAAAACGTTCACCTAATATCTACATAAACGAACATTAAAATAAGGAATGACTTTCACTATGGACGTAGAAGAGTCAGAAACCTGATCAGGCTCACAGTGTGCTCAGAATTTATGAATGTTGTATCAGGCTAGTATTTCATAATGCATTGAAGCAATCGTTATATGAGGTGCTAGAGCCCTGCTCCCCAAAGAAACCAATTATCAAATTAGACTTGACTCGATTTGTCCCCTTGGTGCCAAATTAGGTAAATCAGGTCTGAAAAATCATCCATTGATTTGGGAAATTCTGCAAAGTCCAGGGTTGATAAATTGCATCTGTCAGTGGATCGGCAAGCAAAAGCGCAAGTCTCGCCTGAATGTCTGTAGAGGGTGCCCACGAGGGATGTGACCAGATCGCACTAACTCTCTGGCCAGTAAAGGAAAAAACTTCCATTGCAGCAGGAAGAGAGTTTTAGAGCATCAGTTTCCCTATGGAACCAGGCCGATCCATTGGTCAGTTAAGGAGTGCTGGTCATTTCTCTATAAAGTGCTGCCCAACGCTATTGATCTTTCACGCCTTTGGTTGCGTCCGGTACGCACATCCATCTGCATGTCTGTCCCAGGCTGAAGAATATCTGTTTGGAATGCTGTCGTCTAACCATATTGCCTCTCTTTCCTTCTCCCCTATCGTTTTATTATTTGTTTTCTCTTTTTCTCTCTTTCACTGAAAACTGCTCATCATCATCATCATGTAATTACTGCTGCTTCTTTCACGTGTGCGCATGTGTGTGTGTGCGTACCATGTCTCAGAGGACATTTTAGCAGATCCCTTTTCATCTTCTTGCCAACATTCCACTTTCTCCATAATTCTTCACCTCCTTTGAACCAATCACAAATCTATTCCCTCATCATTTCACAGACAATCCACTTTTCAACATTTACCATTGCTGCTGCTGCTTCTCTCCTTTAGAAACTCTCAACCCACTGATGATTGGACAAGAAACACACATTTTAATATTACATAGTATTTTAGAAGATTTTAAGCAATACATTTTTATTTGGTTTTTTTTTTTTTACGTTATTAGTTTTTCTCTTGTGTAAAATAAGTGTTTGCTATTTTCATTCTTACCTTTTCTTGAGGAAGAAAAATTCATTTCTTAATTTTTATTTATATGTATAGATCTTATTTGAGCCAAAATATCCAGCTACCCATTTTGGCCATGAGAGACCATCTTGATAGAGCAAATTTATCTATTTAAGGAAAACACATCTTTTGCTGGGGTTTCTATCTATATCTGCTTGCTTCATTTTTGTACCCGAAAGGTAACCAACAGAAATTTTTTTAAATGAAGTTTTTAATCCCACATTATTTCTTGTTACTATAAATGTTATTTTAGTAGGACTTCTCAGTCCAGGCTGCTTGATATTAATTTCACTTTTTAAGAAAAAAAAAAAAAAAAAAAAAAGGATTTTAAGTCAAACATGTGCACCCACTAAAAAAAAAGACATTTATAGTAATAGGAAATAATGTGGGATAAAAAACTTCATTTAAAACCTTTCTGTTGTTTACCTTTCAGGTGCAAAAATGAAGCAAGCAGACATAGATTCATAGAAGTCTCAACAAGAGATCTGTGTTTCTTAAATAAGTCAATTGAATTTTCCTTTATCAAGATGATCTCCCTTGGACAAAATGGTAGCTGGAAGTTTTGGCTGTATGAGCAGTTTCTAATGAAAAATGGACACATGATCAATGTATATGCATGCATATATATATAATATATATATTCACATTATAGGACATTCAACGTCATCACTTGATAAGACACCGAGGGTGTTGAAACAAAATGGCTATTTTTGTAGTGATTTTATAACATATTTATGTTATAAATTTTTTTTTTTTTAAATAAATAATTATATATATATATATGTGTGTGTGTGTGTGTGTGTATGTGTAGGTGATATTTTTAAATATGTGCTTAGCTTAGCAGAGCACATGTAAAATCCTGTTCTTGAAAATTAATATTAATAATCCTGTTTTTTATCAGCTGACCTCAAAACATCATTTGAGAAAAAAAAATGATATTTACATCAACTACCAAGATTTAATGTGTATAATATATATAAGTTGACATTGAAGTCAACACTGAGAGGCAACAATCTGTTTCAGGCCTGACGATTGCGTTTAGCATGAAACAGACTGTTGCTTCTCAGTGTTTGCATATATTTACATATGCTCTATCCCTGATATTGAGCGCTATAACCCATAAATATAGCATACCTTAAAACTATATTTTATCATTTTTTATATATGTGTGTGTGTCTGTGTGTTGAATTCTTGAATTAGCTAACCAGATAAATCACTTGAATTTTTCTTAATTTACTGAAAATATATATATATATATATATATATATATATATATGGAGATGAAGGTCAACAGCAAGTGGCAACAGCCTGATCTATGCATGAATGAAATCTTCAGGTCATTACCATATATGACAATTATGCTGTTATGTTAAGAAATTATTTGTTTAAATATTTTAATGCTTACAAATGAGAAAGGAGGAATACAGATTTTCTTTCTTTCAAATGTCAACAATGAAGACCCATAATCTAATTTTGAGGATTTTGAGTGAAAATGTGTGAGACTTTCATGACATCATTTGAATAATTGATTATTGACTCTTGTATGCCTCTTACAAAACAGTAACTGCTAATAGGAAAAAAATGTCATTCTGTATTTATTTAGTAAGCTTAACATAGGCTAGCACAAAGACAAGTTAATGGGGAACCACATTGTACTGCTGAATAGACCTATGTTAAGCAACTTGGCCATCATTTTCAAAGAGGTTCAATCTCAGGATGCTCAGTAAATGGTTTTCAACACAAGCATGTTATCCTGCTAGAATGAGGTCCATTTGGTGCCAGCTGCCATTTTTTTATTTTTTTTTTTTGCTAAACTGAACAACTGAAATTCTGTTTGTCTTTATTTACCTGAAAGTTTTTTTTTCGTCTTTGATGAAATATTCTTTCAAGTTTTTTAAACTTGTCAAAATATTTTCCAATTGTCAAGCCTGCCTTCATCTGGCCCTCATCTTTACCTCAAGTAATTTAACTCTTTCAAAAGTAACATTTTTACTCTCCAGCAAAGTCACTAATAATCACAACATTTTTTTCTCTTTCATTTTGAGATATGAGCTTAAAACATTTTTCTTGGCTGAGCAGCCATCTTGAGAATGGCAGGTTAAGCAGAAGAAAAATTATGCAAATGTTAAAAATTAAATAACTTAAAAAAAAAAAAAAAAATGTGGGGAAAATGTTTCAAATTCTGTGAGAAAGCAAAAAGGTGTTGTAGATATTTCTCAAGTTCTTTTTCATTTCAGTTTTGAGATTTTGCTCTTAGCAGGCTATCATTGAGCAGCAACACACACAACCAATAAGAAAGAAGTTTCTTCTTCTTTTTTTTTTATACTGTCTTCTATGATTTTGTTTCTCTAAAATTAGTTGATACCAGAAGGAACACAAGAATTGCCCTGATACCTGACCATGTTAAAAAAAATAAAAATAAAAAAGAGGCAGAAAAAACAACCAGCAATGACAATGTCAGAAGGCAAAATGGAGCAAAAGTAAACAACCGGGGAACGTTTTCTTTTCTTTCTTTCTTTCTTTTTTTTTTTTTAAAAATCAACTTTTTCTGTTTGAGAGAAAGGGTCTGAAACTCCAATCTGATGTCTATAAATGTGTACAATTGCCATATTTTAAAACTTAATTGTATTCAATGTGTCTGTATTAAATAATTAGTAATTGTAAAATAAGCTTTGTTTTTATTAACAATTGACAACAATGAAACAAACCTTTTTGGTTTGATATGACAAAAGGAAGCCCAACATTTATGGCTTTCATTAAATTGATACACCATCATCATTAGAGTTGGCCTTGAAATCCAACTTCTAAGCCAAGTGTGTTTTTAAAATGCATGATTACGGAACTGCTAATTCCTCAGACTGGCAGATATTGTGTCAATTAATTTTAGGAAAAAACGAAAATAGGAAAACATTGTGTTATTAGATAAGATTGGATTTCATTCACAATAGCTGATAGTAATGTTAGTCCTTCTTCAAAATACATTATCAATAAACCATATCCTTTAAACTTGTGCATATAGTAAAAACATGTTAGACTAACAAATGAAGTTTGCAGGATATAAATTCATGACAATTACTTAGTGAGCAGCAGAACTGGTTTTGGTTTTATTCATTTATAAAATTCCATTATTCTTACATGTTTCTCTTTAATGGAAAAGTTGTTCTTTTTTTTTTTTCTTTCTTCTTCCTTGCCAAATTTAAAAATGCTGATACTTCAAATGGCTGTACAAGAGAAATACTTGTTGCAGCGGCTTTCTCTTCATCATTGTCTGCTGAACCCTGTGAAGATTACAAATCAATTTTTATCTCTCAAGAATGTACAACTATTATTGTTTACCATATGTAAGTCTTATTATTAAAGATTATTTTCTCCGTTGTTATATGCTTAATATAAAGAATAACATTTTATCTTAGCAAAAAAATGTGTAATGTATCTTTCTATATACATATTTGTATAAATGTTGCGTGAGAGTCAATCTAGGAAAAGATTTTCACTTGTGTTAGGTAGTTGTCAGACAGTTCAATTTATTTAATCAAGCCACCCAGTTGTGATGTTGTTGTAAAGCCACTAAGATACAAGGGATTACAGTGTGTGGAAGAATTAGGAACAGAAACATTAATAATGAGCATAAAGAGAAAAGAGTAATCAGGAGGAGAGTAGATAGCATTTAAATGTTTGCAGATTAAAGTTTGTTAGAGTACAATGTGGATACAGTTATCTCCCTTTCTAAGGAACTCTCTAAAAAAAAAGGGTTAATTTTATACTTCTTGTATTTTTTCTGTTGTATGTTCAGTTGATGAATAACTCTGTTACATTGTACATCTCTTGTTCCTTTCTCTTTTCATACATACTTCTTGTCATTAAAATATGTTGACTTACCACTGCAACCCAACAAGCTATGAGCACAACTCAACAGGAAACATGGGACCAGAACACAGAACATATTATTTGATGGAAATGAAAAGAACTGTGGGAAGTAAAATTTATGGGGTACCTCCACGTTGAAATTAAAAAAATCAAGAAAGAGGACATGGATGTGGAAAAGAATGAAGACTTTTTTGCTGAATTGATTCAAATACTCGACAAGAGGGGTGTAACATTAGTGATGAGACATGCAAAAGACAATGACAAAAAGCAATACAAATTTTAAGAGAACACTACATGGGTCAAGGAAAAACTAAAATAATTGCATTATATACAGAATTATCAACACTAACAAAAATGCAGGGCAACTAGATACTTCATGCTCGTAAAGCAGCAGCAGACTTAATAAATTCTGGCAAAGTAATTGCGGATTCACTTTTGATAGCAATGCTACTTAAAGGCCTTCTAGCATGTTTCAATACATTTAAAACTGTAATAATGCAAAAGGACAACCAATCAACTCTGCTGAAATTTAAAACTTCCTTAAGTGCTTTCGACAAAAGTGAAGACCTCTATAAGGAAAAACAAGTCAAAACCAGTCACCATGTGCTTCAAATGCAACAAAAATGGCCACGTGGCAAAAGACAGAAGATGGTGTAAATTTTGTGAATCAAAAACACATGACACAAAATTTTGTAGAAGAAACAGAGACAATATTAACAAGGTTAGAGAAAATGTAAGCTTTTATTACAAGGTAAGAATAAATCCAAATATTAAAGGAGTTAATTTTTAATTACTTGCTGATTATTGGAGTGACCACACATATCATAAACGATGAATGCAAATTTATAAAATTTGAAGACAATTTCAATCCAAATGAATTTTATTTTATTGAATTCGCAAATGGATCAAGAAATAATAATATTGCCCTGAAAAAGAGTACTGTTAAATTAATGTTATACAACGGGAAAGGCATTTGAACACAGCAGGTATTTAAATAACATTCCAAGCTTTAATCAGAATATCTTTTCTGTATAAGATGCCCCTGAAAAGGGGAAAATTTTCACAAAACTCAGCTTAACTAACCACCAGAAATGGAGTCAAGTTTAATATAAAGAAACATGGTCAACTATATTATTTAAATACATGTGTAATAGGACACACAAAACAAGCCAAACAAAATCTCAAAACATGGCCTAAAATATTAGGTTACTGTACATTTTAAACCTACCAAGTGCTGTGAAAGGAATGGACATCACAGATAAAACATCTTTGTCACCATGTGAAATATGTACTCTATGTAAAATGCCTGAATTCAGATCATGGGAGCCTGATGACAAAGCAAAATTACCCTTAGAACTTGTACATTGTTATTTAGCTGGCAGAGTAGAACTGACTAGCAGGGATGGATACAAATATGTTTTGATCTTTACAGATGATTATTCTGGATTTAAAATGTTGTATTTTCTTAAATATAAAAGTATTACAGTAGAAGTCACTAAACAATTCTTGGCTGACTGTGCACCTTTTGGAAAAATTAAAAGACTGAGAAGTGACAACGGGTCTGAATTCATTTCAAAAGAATTCAAGTCTCTTTTAACTAAAACCAACTCCATATGAAGTATTTACCGGAAAAGAACCAAATATTCAAAATATGAACATCCTTGGAACTATTTGCTATGCATATGTCCAAGATAAGAAGGAAACTTGATCTCAGATCAGAAAAAAGAATTTTCGTGGGATATGACAAGTGTATTCGTCTACATAATTCGTCTACCTTGAACACAAAAGGCTCTTATCAGGAAAATTAGATTTGTTACTGTCACAAATACATTTGTTATTGATGAAATGGAAAATAATTTTGAAAAAGAATTTCATCCTTGGATAAATCATAACCAACCCAATAGAAGAAAAAACTAATGTAACTACAAATGAACGTAATGATTAGACTGATAGGGAAATCACACCACAATGTGAAGAAATTTCTAATGCTGGAAATGATAGAAATTCTAGATATCTGATCATACAATGAAGAATGCCAGATTATCTAAAGGACTACACTATTGGTAAGGAGTTGAGTGACCATGATTCTGCATATCTTAATGTAGATCCTTATCATAAAATAATGGCTATTCCTCAAACCTATACTGAAGCCATAAATTCCTCAAAATCGCAAGAATGGAAAAAGGCAATGGACAAAGAAATTAATTAAATCCTTAAAGAAAAACAATATCTATACCATAGAAACCTTACCCATTGGTAAAAATGTAGTTGGTGGTAGTTGGGTGTATACCATTAAGGAAAATACCAACAACACTATGGACTATAAAGCAAGACATGTTGTCGTCAAGGACTTAAACTACGATGAAACATACACACCTCCTACTAAAGTGACTACAATCAGAACTTTGATGGAATAGGTTGCACAAAATAGTCCACCAAATGGATGTTAAGTCTGCATATGTTAATGCAAAAATTGATTGCGAAATTTACGTAGAATAAGCAGAAGAATATGAAATTTCAGCAAAAGAGAAAGAAAAAAATAGTCTGCAAATTGAATAACTCACTGGATGGACTAAAAGAAAAGTGGAAAGAATTGGAATTGAATTATATTAAGCCAAGAACTTGTTAAAGAAAATTCCAAGCAAAGCATCATTGATTCCTTGTAATGCTTGTGAAAAATAAAGACAAGCAAGAAATACTTTTAGTATGGGTTTGATGACATTCTAATAGCTTCAAATGACTGAACAATGTTGAATAATGTAAAAACTAAACTTTCACAAAATCTAGAGATTTAGGAGAAATATCACAATTTCTTGGAATAGACGTCGTCATAGTCAAAACGAGATGAAGTCAGAATGAATCAACATGCATATATTGAGAAGATATTAGCAAAGTTCGAAATGAATAATTGCAAACCCAGAATAACACCTAGTGAACCAAAATTAAATTTCTCTAAGGACACTTAACCTTTTGATACAAGAAAGTATAGAAAAGCCATAGGAAGTTATTTGACAACATGCATATGACCAGATATTACATGGATTGTCAACAAATTAACACAGCACAACCAAAATCCTGGCTTTGAACACAAGAATGCAGTGAAACGTGTGCTAAGGTATGTAAAAGGAACCATAGAGCACAAGTTGCTTTTTAAAAAAAACTGCAAAGGTAAATTACAACTCATAAGATTTACTGATGCAGATTGGGAAAGCTCTGAGGATAGAAAAAGCACCCCAGGCTATTGTTATTCTTTATGTGAAGAAGGACCTGTTATATTTTGGAAAAATAAAAAAAAAACAGCCTACTATAGTCTTATCTACATGTGAAGCAGAATATGTAGCTATGACAACAGTTATTCAAGAATGACTATTCCTAATCCATTTGCTGAATGAAATGAGTATTGACAAATCGATAAAATCAACAAATCTATACTCAGACAATCAAAACGCAATATGTATTGCAAATGACCCTATCACAAGTCAAAGGACTAAACAGGTTGATATAAAATATCATTTCATAAGAACTAAAATTGACAATGATACCATAAACTTAAAATATGTATTGACAGATGAGAATATTGCAGACATTTTCATAAACTCTCTGTCAAAGACCAAGTTACAGTTATTGGTACCAAAATTACTTCTATCCCAAATTTAAAGTGGGAATATTAGAGTAAACTGTGGAAACAGTTATCTCCCTTTCTAAGGAACTCTCTAAAAAGGGTTAATTTTATACTTCCTGCATTTTTTTCTGTTATATGTTCAGTTGACGAATAAACCTGTTATATTGTACATCACTCATTCCATTATCCTTTCCTACATACTTCTTGTTAAAAAATGTCGACTTAACACTGCAATCCAACAAGCTACGTACACAACAAAGTTGGCTAGAAAGCATGGAGCCGGAAGCAAGTTCCACAAGCGAGAAAAGAAACTGTTAGCATAGAACTTACAGATTCATCTAACCAGCTCAACTGTAAATTGATGAGATCTCACCGCCAGTATAGTACTGCGCGTCTAGGTACCGTAGCGAATGGTTCATCCGAACAATTACCATGAAAGTATTTATAGAAAAGGCACAGAGAGATAGCCTTATGGTGGTAGGAAAATGACAAGTCAAGCCGCCAGATCAGGACCAATAATATAGCTGATTCATCTTTGGATTTTATCAAGGAGCTAAGGTAACATCGAAACAATTGCCATGAAAGTATTTATAGAAAAGGCACAGAGAGGCAAACTTGCGGTGGAAGGAAAGTGACAAGCCAAGCTGCCAGACCAGGACCAATAATATAGCTGATTCTTCTTTGAGTTTATCAAGCTGCTAAAAGTAAATAGCAAGGGCACCAGACACGATGAGACAGTAATATTCTAAGCATGGACGAATGGTAGACTTATAGGTATGCAAGATAAATTCCGGAAAGAAAAAATGCCTCACATGAAACAGTGAAGCAATATATATATATATATATATATATGGAGAGAGAGAGAGAGAGAGAAAAAACGAGATCAGTTTTACCTAATGCTTTTTCTTTACATCTCTCAAACTTTAAATTGTTTCCCTTCGATTTCCAGCCTCTCCAATAACTATTTCCCCGCTCCCACGGGCTAGATGAAGAAGATGTCGACAAGATGTCTTCTAGATAAATAGTAATTTGGAATGAATTTACGCTATTTGTTGCGTGGAGGGTGTCTGCAGTTACCATCTCCTATCCCTCATCTCAATTTTACCTGACTTGAGCGAAAGGGGTTTGGTAGCTTGGCTCCTTATTGCCATTTGCCGACCAGAACCTCCCCGCTCGCTCCTCTCTCGCCTTCAACCCTCTCGGGGCAAAATGCGAGGAGAAGGGGTGCGAAAAAAAAAAAAAACAAAGAAAAAGGTAGAACGTTTTTCTTCAGCCAATTATCGATGGTTATATTCGATAGTCGATTTCCCGTAATTGATGGCAAAGTTTGCCTCCGCAAAGAAGAACACACCTTTTGCTTTGTGTTGCCACCGCTGCTCCACCCTTCCATCCCGACTCTCCCCGCATCACAGTCATCTCTAGGAGAGCACGCTCGCGACGGCGTTTCACTTTGACACTTTCTTGTTTGCAGCTAATTCAAGGCTCACGAGTTGATCATTTCGGCAAATGATTGTCACTCTACAGAGATAATCATCACAATAATGATGTCGCTTTCCATTCTTCAGAGTTTTTCTTCTCGTTCTGTTGCACGTCGTTTCCTCTCCCTCTCTCTCGTCATTTTGTAACTCGCTCTTTATTCTTTCTTCTCTAGATTCATTCACCATTTGTATCTTCAATCTTCTTTCTTTCCTTCTCTTTCTTTTTCAAACATTCATCCTTTTTCTCTATCGCGTGTCCTCCTCCCATCGCTCTTTTCGTTCTTCCATTTTTGACTCTTACAGTATTTCTACCTCGTTGGCTTCTACACTTTATCTACACATGTATATATGAGACAGCGTTTTATTTTCGTCTCTCCATTCCCACCTGAGACCTTTTAAAAGTGTCCGCTGATTGAAGCACCTGTTCGTTAGTTGAAACGATAGAACACGACTCTAGTTTTTCCAAGCACTAATGATATTTTTTAAAAGACCTGTCGCAGTAATAATGCACACTCACACTCGTAGCAGTAAAAGTGCCACATACATCTTTTTTTAGACGTCTACACGATGACTCAAATTTACATATAAGCAATACACAGTCATGCAATATATTCGGAACGCATAACGTTCACACACATTCTCCCCGACTCATATACTCAAAGATCATGAGACGCATGCACTACGCGGTTCATTCGAACCCAAATAACGATCAAGTGTTTCGTTTAAATCCGCGTCAATTCGCCATCTTTACGATTTGCTGCTAGTTTCATAGTACGCAACGTTTGTAAACGAAAGAAAAAAAATACAGGAAGCTATCATAAGTCAGATGAGCGTAACAAAATACGAACTAAAACTATCAAAACAAAACTAAACGCATTAAGAATGCCATAAGGGTAGCGACACCGGCACCCCCATTTTGGCAAAAAAAAAAAAAAAATCGAAAAGTAAAACTCTTTGTTTCAAACATTCAACTTTTAACTCTTAGTACCCATCCTGTGAATCGGTAATTAATGGTGTGTGTGTGTGTGTGTGTGTGTGTGTGTGGAGGGGAGTCTGAGGTTATTCCACAGTGAGATAATAAAGTTGACCAAATCAGCAGTTAAACGGAAACTTTGCAATTTGCATTTACTAGCCCATAGTTTTATGATTAATCTACATAAATAAATACATGTTTTTTTGTTTTTTTTTATTTATGCTCAGAACGATTGACTAGTTGAAAGCGAGATTTATTCTGATTGGATACCATTTTTTATTTTATTATACAAAACAATCCCCCCTCTCTCTCTCTCTCTCTCGCACACACACACACCGAACATTTTAGAAAGTAGGACCAGCCCTCTACTTTTGAGTGATATTTAATTATTGGGTTTCATATGTCATAACTGACAATTGATATGACAACGATTCTGCTTATGTAACTCTTCAAGTCTATCAAAAAGCACAATCCAATGTGTGATGACTGGCAAGAAAACATAGCAATTGACATTGTATTTCCACTTCTTTCAAGAACATTTAACAAGAAAATAACTTTAACGTCGAGGCAGATCAAGTCTGAACTTGGTTACGTAATTCATTTCAAGATTTTCCAAATTTTATCGCAAACAAATCCATTGCCGTAATAGTGGATCAATATGCATAGATATTGCAGATTTTACAAGTATTCGACTGGGTATCAATGCTTTCACGCCGTGAATAGAGCCTAAAGCCTTCAAGATTGTGAGATGTATGTGACACTGACTTCTACCCTTGTGGCTACTTATTCCTAACTATTTTCGATAGTCATTTTTCAAAATACTTTTTTTAATCGTTGTTTTATTTCTTTGATTTCTTTTTTGTTGATGTGTGAAAACCTGTAAGAAAGGAAACAGATATTAGGTTGGTGCAAAAATAATGACGTAACAATGTCGTTTTTTGACGTTAAAAAATACGTCAAAAAACGACATTATTACGTCATTATTTTTGCACCAACCTAATAAAATTCTGGGTTTTTTTTTCTCTCTCGAACTCTTATTTTGTTTTTCAAAATAGTCAACTGGCCTGATCATTTCGAAGACTAACCACTTGTAAAAGATTTGTTTGACGATAAGACAATCGAGTGTCTTCTAATGATTGTTATACAATTGGGATCGAGGTGCTGGCATGAATCTGACTACTTTGATACGTACGAATCATCAGCACAACGTCAATGAAACAATGTCTAAATTCAATAACTTCAATAATCACAATGTTTCAATGATATATTTTTTAATAAAATATTATCATCTGCTCTAACAGCCTTCTGATGATGAAAGGTTCTTTTAAGATGACAATGGCTGCTGCAGTTGGTTGTCATATTATTGAATCTTCCAGTTTAAAACAAATTTCGGGAGATTAACACGTCTTTATTGAATAGAGATTATGACCAGAGTTTATTAAATTGTTTGCTAAATTTATCTCGATATTTATTGCCAAAATAAATAAGACGAATGCAAAAACAAATTTAAAAGATTGCTGTTTCATAATCTTTCAGTGTTTCGAAAAAAAAAAAGAGAGATATGTCATTTTCGGGGAAGAGCATTTTATTTAAACAAAAATCATTTGAGTTTGTCATCTGAACTCATTCTCCTAAATTAAAAATCTTTTTATTCATAATTCTGACAGGTAAAAATTGGCTGTGTCTTTCACCTAAATTCAATCTATGTATGGGTACATACATTTTTTAAAATGAAAAAGCCTTTCTTGTAGCTTTCGTTTTATTTTTAATTTCAAGCTTTTATTTTAGTTTTAATTCTAAGTTATTGATTAAATTTAATATTTTCAATAAGCAAAATACCTTACTGTATTTAAATTCGAATTTAAATTGATTGGAATGATTTTTTTAATTGCTAAAAGTCAACAATTTTAGCGAATCTGTCATCACAGCATAATTTTCTTTATAAAAAATCTTTCAAAAATAAAATATACTTTTCTGAAACTATTTGAGAAAGATTAGTTTATCTAAAGTTTAATTGATCTAAATTGAAATAAATATTTCCTAGTTTAAAATATTGCAGAAGAGCATTTTCTACTACAAGTGGGTGTTTTTATGAAGTGTTGACATAATTTATAGTTATAATTTTTTTAAGTACCCAGTAATACTAATTTTTTAAATATTTTAAACATTCTAATATTTTTTGGTATTTTGACTTTAAAGTCTTACTTAAGAAGACGCTTTTCGAGGAAATGTTAGAAAATTACCAATACATTTTAAATTTACTATAGTTTCCGCTCTTATTTTCTGATATCGTGTATAGACGTCCGTATTTACAATAATCGACATATTTAAAAAAAAAATAAAAATAAATTCAAAACTCTTTTTTAAAAAAATTCGTTGAATTATAGTAAGTTTTTAATTTATGATTAGTAAATATAGTTTTTATTTAATAATAATGTCACGCTACAAATTAGGACAGAAATGTAAAAGGTTTAAAAGTTTATAAATTATTCTAATTAAAATTCGAAAAGAGTGAAAACAATTCTTGTAAAAAAATCATTATTCATCGAAAAATGTTTATTCTCGAAAGACAATAGATACTTTATTCATAAAAGCAATTAAAACCTTTTGTAAATAAATAATGTCTTACTTTTATTGCATTTTTTATTTTACGATTCAGAGCAGATTTTCTGTAATAATTTTTTTTTTGGTAAAACAGTTATCCCTAACTGTTTTACCAAAAAAAAAAATTATTTAAATTCTCCAAAGACCTGTGCTTATAACTAATATAAACATTAAGCACTACAAAAATGAATTTTTCGAAATTTCATAAAATTATCTGTGGGGTGTAACAGATGTAAAAAAAAAAAATGTTAGATTTTTTATAAAAGAAACATTTTCAAAATAATTTACTTCATTTGTCCTGAATGTGTCATTAAAATCCAACAATTAATAATTTTTGCAAGAATTATCAAATCGATGTGTTGTTCATCGAAAAAACACGCTAAATTTTCCATATTAATTTATGGTCAACCGCTGACGCAACAAAAAAGCAAAATTTTTAGATTAATTAAACTTTAAATCAGCTATTTTTTCTCAAGTAGTGTTTCAGAAAATTATATTCCACTTTTGAAAGATTTTTTAATGAAGAGAATTATGTTGTGTTGACAGATTTGTCAGTATTGATAATCAGAAAAATCATTCCAATCAATTTAAATTCGGTTCTGAAATACAGCAAAGTATTTTTCTTGTCAATATTAAATTTAATCTATTATCTTGAAATCAAAACTAAAAGCTTTGTAAAATTTTTGTAATGCATTTTAAAACTTAGGTATCACTTTTGGTGGGCATTACCTCCCCATATATATATATATATATATATATATATATATATATGACACTTCACGCGAGATATCTCGTCGGCCGATTCTGCGGAAATTTAAACCAGCGGAGCATTCTTTAGAGTGCAGGGAATGGCGTGTTCAGTCCTTTACTGAATACTCCATTTACCTCGCTTTCATTGACTTGAGGGATGTCATTGATTTTGTGAAAAATATACAACAATGTCACAAATAACTATAGAAAACTACAGAAAGTTTGTTTAAGTTTGCAGAACAATGGTTTGGTGATTGAAAGGTGTAAACATTCTTTACTAAAGCCAAATGGAAATCTAGAGTTAGAAAAGAACCTTTGCCAAGTCGTAAAAGAAATCAAACCGTTGTCCAAATTTGTTTGGGTGCAACGTAGTCTACACCTCATATACTCTCTCTCTCTCTCTCTCTCACACACACACGCACGCATTCACACACAACAGGAGATATTTTGAGTTCCAGCTGGAGACCAGTGAGAAGTGCCAGCGCGAGATCATTTGCCAGCATGATTGTCTTCTTACCTCGGGTACCGACTTTACCAGCTGAAAATATAACAAGCTAATTTTCTTCCATTCCGGTGGAGAAAATTGATGGCAAGGAAAGAACAAAAGCTGTAAAGATGATTATGGAATTAGCAAACAAGCATTTTTTTTATTTAATATTTTTGTCTCGTTTGTGTTGCATGATTAATTTTTGCGCTCATACATACAAATATATATATATATATATATATATATATATATATATATATATATATATATAGCGTGTGTGCCTTATTTTCTATATTTTTTCGTTTCTTTTGTTTTTCTTCAGCTGCTAAAATTCTAGAATGCAGAAAGCGGTTTTTAACTTCCAAAATCATTTCTCCTACGAAGACAGTACAAGAATATTAGGTAGCCACTTAAAATGAAATGACTATCACTTATGAATACGATTCTATGTATTCCTTTGTTTGATAATCTTCTATATGCCGTGTCACTTCAAGGCATTAGCGATCACGGCTCTCCACAATTTCCTGTCAGTTGTATCATTTAATACATTTTGTCTTTTCGCTATCTCTCTTAAACCTCGTTCCACTATCCATTTACTCAAGCTCTCGGGGAAGGGGTTATGAGTTGCTTTCCGCTGTCCTCTGGCATTCAATCTGTCCTGTGAGTATCAAATTTTCCAATCCCTCATTCCTCATTATGTGCACTAGAAATTTTAACTGACTCTTCCTGATGTTAAGTAACACTTTAGGAAGATTGGTTTCCAATTTCTAAATACTCAATCATGTTTCAAATGTTAAAATACTTGCGAGTAGAGTTCAGTGGGTTGGCAACAAGGTGTAGCGATAGGGGGGGGGGGTCACCATTATTGTTTATTTCTGACGGGATCACCAAATATGTAGCGGTAGTATTACCATTGTTGTCGGGAACGTCGAACGATGAACGTCGCGGTCATCATTATTGTTGTAAATGAGTTACCAATATTTAACTTTGGCTAAGAAAGGAGAGATTAAGGACAATGCGTGGACGCAATGCAATTTATATTTGACGTAAATAGCACAGTATAAAATACAAAACTGAACGGAATGATTTCAAAACATAACAATTAAATTTATTAATGTTTGATGTACATGCATGCGAACTGAAAAGGTAGGACAGAGTCGTGTCCCTTTGATTAGGTAATAGTTGTACCGGAGTTCATATTAAGAAGAAGTAATATTAAACTGTAATTTAGAAGAATAAAAGTTTGGAATTGTGAGTTGTAAAGTTGGTAAAAGTTCAGAAGTAATTTCAGAGTTTGTGAATATTGGTAATTGTCTTTAACGTCTGGCCAGCAATGGCTAAAACGGGAGTTCTTGAAGGTTACATCTTGGCACTTGGTAGCAAGGAAATGAGACGTGCGAAAGAGATGAATGAAAAGAAAACTACTCGAGGTAGTTTACACGTGTTGGGTTTTTATAATGGTCGTGAGGCTCCCAGCATATGAGCGGGAAAACAGATTGGTCGCGTGCAGGCGGTTTGATTGGTCGGAACTGACCAATCAACAAGCTGGAGATGATTGACCAGTGAATACTTGTTATATTTGTATGAAAGTAGGATGTTACTTACCAGATAGGAAAAGTGCATTTCCTAAAAAGAGGTAAGGCTGGTTTGTTGTGGAAGATCCCACAAAGGCATAAATTTCGTCCTTCGCCCATAACATCCTTTGATTTTTGTTTCCCTGGCATCTTTTTACTTTAGGAATAAATCAGCAATATTGTCTTTAAACGACTGCCTTGGAATCCAAACATGCCTTCAGTTTTCTGCTTGCTTAAAAATAGTTTCTTTGCTGAATGATATTCGTTTTGACTAATGAATGAACGTTTTTGACCACGTGTGGCTGTTTCTGTATGAAACAGATAAGAAGAGTTCGATAGCTTAAAAAAAAAAAACGAAAAAAATAAACATGAAGAGACAATTCATTCAAGAAGAGCAGACCTCCGCTTTCCATCTTGCATCTGTGGCTAAATTCAATAATGGAGTCCAATGTTTTATAATTCTGCTTAACGAGACATTTTGAAAGCAAGTCTCAATCTGTTTGCAGTATGACCAATCTCTTATTGGCAAAAAAATGGTCAAATATTGGAATAATCTACACAACTTTGAAAAATCTACCAAAAATCAATCGATTTGAGTGAACCTTTCGCTATTTACGCATTGAATACTGAAGTTAGTTAAGAAATAGTCATTTGGTAAAAAGAAGTACTGAAAGTATTTTTACAAAAATAACATCTTCATTTTTAGTTTTATGACATTGAATATTTTCCGAATCTAAATTTTTATCATAAAAATAAATTCTTTAAAAATTGAGATTCTTTAGTTTAGTTAATATTGAAATTTTTAGCTCAAGTCATTTAAGCAGATAAATATCAGAAGCAAATTCATTTATTTTAGCAACATTCTAGTTTGCAAATGTTCAGTTATATTTTAAACTGAGAATATGTAAAAGATTTTTCATATTTATCTCTTTTCTATAAGCATGCAATTGTTTAAAAAAATGTTTTTAAATTGTAATAACCAAAAAAATATAAAAAGTAAACAAACATTCTAATCCGCTCTACTTTTACAAGAGTTGATAAAATTGTTTAATTAAACGATATGCAATAAACCGATACGGAAGCCGCTATTTTACACAACGCATTATGTAATTTAAAAAAAATGGAGATGTCATCAATAACAGTTGCAGAAACTTCTTCGCTGAAGATTTTACTTTCATTATGAATTAACTACAAAAAAACACGTTTTTTCATTGTTTTTTGTTTTTGTTTTTTTTAACAGTTTCTTTGTTGCTTTTTAGAAAAGCCGTAAAAAAAAATAATTTCTTCGTTGGCGTTTTACTTGTTAGCAGTCTGTGTCGACAAACGTTAAGCTTCACTTCCATTATTCAAGTGCAACGAAATATATGTTGACTCTTCTGAGGATATTCAAATCAACGAAATGCTACTCTGTAGCTAAAAAGGATCATACTCTGGTTACTTACTCATTTTAAAGATGGGTAAATAACCAAAGCATACGAAATCATTGTCTGGTGTTGACAATGTGGACGCCGTTTTCATTCTTTTCCGTTTTATTGTCGGCCACTTTGAAGCGCTCACAAATTTAAGCGAGGTTTTAAAATGTTGAGCTCAAACTGTTGACAAACATAAAACCAAAACAATTTATAAACAAATGTATTCTGTAATATATATTTTTAAGTAAGAAGTAAATAATATTTTGTCAATATCCAGTTCAAGTCATCGTTAAATAAACTAATTCTCGTTAAGCTTTTAGCTATTTTAATTTGAGTAGAATTTTAATTTATCTTTGACAGGTGTTGATATATCATCAATATGGGGTAATATTTGGGTTCATTTGTGATTTTTTTTATTTAAAGTATTGAATTAAAACAGTCTTTTTTTATTTTTATGGATGCAAAAGTATATTTTTAATGGCGAACGTTTTATTTTCTTTCAATTAAAACTTATTATTAAGTTATTGTAATACGTTCTAAAAAATTTACTTCCTCAGTTCGTACGCCTACGTAATTCTCGTTAACCCCACCACCACCACCACCCAAAAAAAAATTATTAATGTCTCGTGTAGCAACGTTGATAATTTGACAGTCGTAATTAATATAAATAGACTTCCAACAATTCGAATAAAATTTTAAAATGTAATTTACATTTTTATAACAAAAGTGTTTCATGTAAACATGTATGTGACTTAATTTTTTTGCAGATTTTTTTTCTTTGTTTAAACAGTTTTATCATTTAAAATGTTCGTAGAAATGATTATGTGTATCAATCTTTAACCTTGGTGCCCACAAAAAAAAAACAAAGTATCAAAAGGACAGTTTTTCCCTTGACACTGCTACTGTTTTAACTATCTTCACTCTTCGGCAACGTTTATTGTTTTAAAAAATAATTATTAAAATTGCAATAAATCCTAAACATATGATGACAGTGAATTTATGCCTCTTTTTTCTTCTCGAGAATTTACAACAAAAAATATTAAACACTTAGATTGTTTATTTACAAGAATAATTTTTATATTAACAACATTCTAAAAACTAATACAATTGTATTAAGACTAATAATGCAATGTTTATCATTTACCAATTTATAAAGAAAGAAATATGAAAACCATTTTTTATGAACATTTAATAAATTATTAAAATATGTGAACCAACTATAAGGAAATCTTCATTATTTACCATTTTATAAAGTTTGAATCGTATGACAGCCAATGTTTTGCCAACCATTCCTATAAACATTCTAATAGTGTTTATTATTTTTATTGTCAATTCTCAAGAACAAAAAATATATAGATTCACTTTAATATGTCTAGATTTTATTAAAATTATAATAATCGCTTTTTGAAACAATAAACATTGCAAGAAGTTACAGTAGATAATATAATCACGGTGTCAAGGTAAAAAACCGTACTTTTGATTACACCGTATACCGTTATTTATTTATTTATTTTTTTTGCAGGCAGAAAGGTTAAAGATTAACAAAAAAAGTTTTTCTTCTTCTATGTGCCGGGTTTCATTCAGAACGTTGGCGATAATGGCTCTCCACATTTTTCTGTCTTTTATAGCTCTTAATAAATTTTGTTATCTCTCTCAACCCTGTTCTCCTATTCATTTACTCAAACTCGTTGTGTAGGTTACGGGCTGTTTTTCATTTTGCCTTCAGTCTGTCCTGTGAGTGTCAAATTGTCCAAGCTATCTTTCCTTATTATGTGCCCTACAAATTTCAACTGTTTCTTTCTGATGTTAGATATAAGTGTCCTTTTTTGTTTCCGTTTTCTCTAAAACTTCGTCGTTGCTCACATGTTCGCTTTCTGTTATTCTCAACATCCTTCTGTAGAACCACATTTCTGTTGCTTTCTTTTTCCGTAGGGAGATTGTCCAGTATTCACTGCCATATAAAAGTACCGATATTACGTGACAAATCAGTAATCTTTTCTTTGTTTAAAGTTTATAGACGCACTTTAAGAAAAGGTATTTGATTTCAATGTACTTTCACTTGACGGTGAGTCTTTCGATCTCTTTAGGATAACGGACTTGCCTGACTTCTTTCATTGTTTTTTCCTTATTTAGTTATGTTTTCTCCCACCTTCGCAAATTTAAATTCTTTTTTAGATTTTATTTTTCGGTGTCTTTTTTTCCCCTGCAGCCTACCGTTTATGTGTATCTCCATTTTGTGTGTGTGTGTGTATTTATTTGTTTTTGTTTTTTTTGTTTTTTGTTTTTTTAAAATGCCTCTGAAATCTTTACTCGTTGCCATCTTAATTATTACATTTTGACATTTCACCAGAATGGAAATCTGTGTTGACAGAAGTAAACATTGCTGTAAAAGGACAACTAATCTGATCAAACACGGAACTGTAATTTAGCTCAAGTTTTAAAAATATCCATTTATGAATGTAAAAGTTGAAAACTGTTGGCATTTAAATTTAATAAACTAGTCCAAGAGTATGAGTACTTACGAGTACAGAGATTTTTTTTTTTTATCTTTTGAAAAAGAAAAAGAACAAAAATTCGTAGCGTTTTTCAATAGGGAGCGTTTCGTACATATGATTTCGTTTCACACGTGACTGAAATTTATGACATATATGCAAAAAAAAGTCATATCTCAACATGTTTTTCTATACGATTTGTGTGTGGGTTGTGAATTTTAAAAATGCTATTACGTTAAAAGTGAAAATGGAGAAAAATTAGATGCATTTTAGTCATTTGGTGCTTTTTTATTTCCGGGAAGAAAACACTGTAGAAAGAGCAAAAAGGTAAGCACCGTTTATGGAAATGATGCAATAGCTGAAAGGAGTGTTCGTAAAGGAGAACGTTCCAGCAGGCCTACAATCGTTGATGATGATGGCAAAATCGGAATGATGATTAAAACTAATCCAGATCACATGACATGGGACATTTCAGAGATACTCCACATCTCATATGAACGTGATGTAAAGATTGAATACGTGAATCGCTACGGGGTTTGAGTGGCTCAAGATTTAACGGTGCATTTCATCAGTGATAGCTCAAATGCAACAAAAATGACCGGTCTTTTGAAAAGAACGGCCACAAGTGATGAAAAGTAGATTGTTTACAACAATGTAGATAAAAAAAAAAGATCTCGAGGAAAACGAAAAGCCGGTCTACATCCGAAAAATGTTATGCAGTGTATCTGATCGGATTGGAAGGGCTTTACGTCTTACGGACTTCTTCCCAATATCAGACATTGAATATCCAGACAAGTACTCTTTCTAGTTGAACCTATTAAAGGAAAGGGGCACCAATCAATGAAAAGCGTTCGGAATTGGCCAATTCTAAAACTGTCTTCTTCCATAATGATAACGCCAGACGTCACGTCTCTTTGAAGGACCGACAGAAATTGGTACAACTTGGCTGGGACGTCTTATTACACCCACCGTACTTAGGATTACCGTTTACTTTGATTCCTACTAAATTCTCTTAATGGGAAAAGTTTCAGTTATCTGGAAGCCTGTAAAAAATGAAACACTTAGAACAATTCATCACTAAGAAAGGCGTAATGTCCTGGGAGGTTGGAATAATAAAACCGCTTCAAAGAGGGCAGACGCTAGTGGATGTGATTGAATAAATCCGTGTACAATTTCTAAATATTGTTTTTTTTTTTTTGTTTTTTTTAATTAAAAAAAGAAATACGACGAACTTTTACTCCAAACTAATATTATTTGTTCTAAGCTAATATTGTCTAATCAGTGTGTTTCAATGAGATACAAAATCTAAAAAAGTAACCATGAAGTTTGGTTAGATATTTATGTATTAGGTTGGTGCAAAAATAATGACGTTTTCTCACATAGTAACATATGTTAGAAAACGTCATTATTTTCGCACCAACCTAACATATTAGACTGGCCACTGATCGTAAGAGCTTCGTTGTTCTTGTTTAAATGTTTCTGTAAATGGTACTTGCTTTCAGAATTGTTCCGTTTTTATTTTCGCACCAACCTAATATATTAGACTGGCCACTGATCGTAAGAGCTTCGTTGTTCTTGTTTAAATGTTTCTGTAAAAATGGTACTTGCTTTCAGAATTGTTCCGTTTTGAATTCTCAAATCCAATATTCCCAGTGCCAGGAAGATATTTCGGTCGTTGAGAATTGTATGCCTTTATATCTTCAGCTCTTATCTTTCGCATTGAGAAAAATCATTGACACGTATTTTATTGTTTATTTGCACAGATCTTGAAAGTTTGCAAATTGTCTTTAGAATCACCACGCCACCTACGTGTGTATTTGTGTATGTATACATGTATGTGTCTCTATACGTGTCAAACTTCGACATTTCAAAATAAAATTTAAACCGTTGATTGATCCTTGCATCTGGATGACTTAAAATCCTTTTCATAGAAATTTTAAGATGACAGATTTTGAACGTTCGCTATTAAGCTTGGCTTAGCCTTGTACAAAACAGCTATAGACGAAGATTAAGTTAACTTGTGGCAATTTTTTTAAGTGAAGACATGGTCTGCCTTCCTTGAAAAGAAGTTGGATACCAGGGTTCGAACACTGACCACTGGCACCGATGAGAAATTGCTCTTTTCTTTTTTAAATTTTCACTCTGTCACTTTCAGATGGGTGATATTTCTTGTCTAAAAGAAAATGAAAAAAAACAAAAAACAAATGTATTTTTGTAATTGAAAGAATAGTCAGAATTTATTGATTTTTAGATAAAGAAACTTTCTTTGACATGTCGAAAGAAAATAATTTTGAAAAATTGGCACTCGTTTTTTAATCTGAAACTTTTCTTCAAAGATTTATCTTGATACGTAAAATACTTCTTTCATCACTTGTTTGAAGTTAATTCTTGAAAACAGTGTTAAGGCTAGTTTTAAATGTAAACAAAAAGTATTCAACTTGACATAATTAACAACTTACAAAATATCGGATATGAATAACTTCGAAAAATTGGCTTCTCATTTTCTTTTCTTCATTCATTGTTTTAAATTCTGTGTGGATTTTTCGAAGATGGTTTTGATTTCTTTTTTTGACTGGTTTCTCTGTCCTCATTTAAACAGGTAGCTTTCTGAACAAACTGAAATAGAGATATATAAAAAGAGAGGGAATATGAAATGCTGAGAGAGATGTAAGATTTTGATGTAAAGTCGAGTAATAAGGCGGCAAAAGGACGATCTAATCTAAGTGCTACAAAGTGTAAAGGAATGACAGACAGTGTAAAGGATAGCAGAGAGGGAGGGAGGGGGTACGGGTAGATAACGGAGACTTTGGTTGCTTTTCTCAAGGAATCTTAAGTAAGTTACGGTTGTGTCAGCGAGCATCCTTGTTGACCACCCTGAATGCAAACACAATGCATATTCACAAATTCCAAGGGAGTTTCGCTTATGCCGGTCGCTCTACCAACAATCAACATTGGGTTTGGCTGCACCCCCTCTCCTCGTCGTCCCCCCCCCTTTCACAATATGTACGAGCGGGCGGGCTCAGGGTCTGTTTTTGTCAGCGACCTTAATGAAAAGTGTTCCTGCAACCTTACCCAACCAAAACCATGCATCAGGCCGGACTGGTCTGTCTCTCTCTCTCTCTCTATCTCTCACACTCTCTGGCTCGTTGAACACACATCCTATTCTTGACTGTAAAAGATTGAACATTGCGATTTTCGGCTTTTCTCCACTCTTTCTTTCTCACTCTCTCATTCTCTGAAACTTTGCATAGCTAACTCTCGACTCGGCCGCTCTATTCCGAGATGATGATCAGAATATTAATTACGAACTGTGTTTAAAGGAAAACGAAAGAAAGAAAAGCAATACGAAACGAAGAGAATAACGACGGTGAAAAAGAAACGAAAGTAGCCATTGATGATCGGAACAAAGAAAGAATAAAAATGAATAGTGAAAGTGAAAGAAAAGGTTTTAAAAAATATAAGATTGGAAGATGCGAAAATAAAAAAAAGCAATGAAAAATATATTGAGACAAAAAAAAAGCTAAAGTTGTCCATATAAAAGGGGAATGTAAAAATGGATGTTGGTAGGTGAGGAAGAATGACGACCCGCACTCTCGCTGTCCGCCAACGCTTTTCGATTATGAACTCGGAATCAATAGGATAACATTTGAGGGAGAAGATCAGCGTCGACAAGCACAAAGCAACATCCGAAACAGAGAGAAAAGAGTTGGGGGAAGGGTAAAAGTGGTAGCAAAAGGGTATATGTACTGGGTGGGGGCTTTCAGTCTGAGTTGGTGATGGGGACACAGACGAGCGTGTGGTCAAAGTTTTTCATGTCAAAGGGTGCATTTAATTGGACTTAGGAGTCTGCGAGCGATGGCGGCTGAACAGCGCCTCCATTTAAACTCTTCATCTTTCTTTCTTTCTTCGTAACTCGTTTGATATGTTGCTGACCAACGTTCCAGACAAAACGTCTCCGCACAGCAATGGTCGACGGCGGTGGGCGGGGAGCGGTGGTCTTTGTTTAATGGTCGGTCTGCAGTAGGCACCTCTCTTGTCAGATATTCATAAATTTTATGCCACCCCCCCCCCCCGCGTCTAACATCCAAAACCCACTGTCTACTGCTACTACCATTAAGTCCCGTACTACGATTTTATTTTAACAAGGGTGGAAAGTACTCTTTTCCTACCTTTTTTTGGATATGTACCCCCAAACCCCCCCAATTCTCTTTATTCAGCGAACTTCTTTCTTTCTTTCTTTCTTTTTTTTCAGTTAGAAAAAGGCGCTCGGTGTGTAGGGGTGCACGCACGCCACTTTTTTTATGTTTAAGCAAATTTTGAAATTTGAAATACCTATTTCTCACGTCTTTTATCACCTCCTCTTTTGTCCGCCACTTTCACTCACACACACACACACACACACAAATGAAAACTCCGAAAGTTTTGCTCTCTTTCTTTTGCGTTAGTCAATTCAAATTTATTTTTATTTTTTAATAAACAATATTTTTTCTAACTTACTTTCATCTTGCTTTAAAATTGTTTGATGGCTATTTATTTGGATATCAGTTTCTTCATATCTGTCTCGAGGCCTTTTCGCATCAATCTTTAAATTGGCAGAGGTACTTGATCGATTAAAGCAGAAATCTTATGCCTATCTGTATATGAAGAAGTTAAACATAATTCCTTGTAACACTTTCGTTAACGATCGTCATTTGATCGATTAATAATGATTTGTTATTACTTTTGTAGCCATTTTGGAAGTGAGAATGGAGTCGGAATTGTTTACTACCGCGGTTTTGTTTGTTTTTAAAACCGAACGCATTTGAATGTCATACAAAAATTAATGATGCTTAGTATTTTTTTTTCTGGGCCTGCTTATTCATCTGCCAAAAATATTAATTTCCACACCAATCATTGTAGCTGTGTTTGTAAAGTTGCCCAAATGAATTATAAATAAGTCTTTTTGTCATTTTCTTTTCATTTACCTCATGTTTCTGTCTTTACATATTTTTTTTTACTTTATCCTCTCTCTCTCTCATAGATCACTTGATTCTGAATGCCGTCTTTCAAAAGGTCTTCGCTTCCTCTAAATATCTGAATTATTTGATCTTAATTTACACAGCTTCATCAGTTGATGAGTACAGACAGTCTTCTTGTTGGTATCGGCTTTCCGTTTCTAAAAGGATTACAATCTTTCCGAAACCCTCTTATTCAAGAACAATGTGGAAAATATGAATGACAATGGTAAAATTTATATTAGAAAATGATTCGTGCGTTCTTCGATGTAAGAAGCGCTCTTTCTGTTGATTTTTCTCTCCTTCTCTGACTAACTAAATCTTAACGTCTTTTAGCCAGTCATGTTTGAAAAGTGAAAAATTTTAAATGTCGGAAGAGAATAAATTCCTTAAAACATCGCTCAAAATAGTTATGCACAAATTTCAACCTTTTTGCTTAAATTGAATTCGGTTAAGAATTATTTTCGGCTAATGAGCTGCTCCCAACCACTAGTGATACCATTTTTATTTCACTTGGACGGACTTGTCTTTAACTACGCATTAATTCTCGCGTGCATAGTAACGGTTTAACATTTAGAAATTTTCAAAAGATTTCCTTTGTTTATAGATTTTCAGAACTATAAAAAAAAAAAAGAAAAAAAAAAAAAAGGTATCATTAATTATGGAAGCAGTTTGAAATAAATTTCCAAGACTGAACATAGAAAGCTGTAAAACCCTTGACACTTCGCGTTCAAAAATCATATTAATAATTTTTTTTTTTTTTCTGTCTCCGAAAAATAATTATGTTATATTTTCGGAAAGAAAATGTCTTGATGCGTTATTTCGAAGCACGTTTATATTCACATTCACTGCTTTGTAATGTGTTCATTTCCACGTCCTTATTTGGCACAGTGGGGTAATGGATTGGGGAATCGGAGAGCCGAGTTCAAATTCCAGTCGAGTTCATTACATTCACTTAAGTGTTAATACCCTTTGGAAAAGGTATGAATCCGTCCCTTTTAAATAAATAGCAAGACAAACTGGGTTGTATAGCCTTGAGTGGCAACCGGTCTAGAAGAAGGAAAACTCTGAATTCAAACCAACCTGGAAAATCCGGAGGGAGGGTCTCGAAGGTAGTTAATAACTGAGTAGAGCATCTGGCATCCCCTGGGGCTTGCTTTCTTCCCCCCACCCCCACCCCTGGAATTGCAGAATTAGGAAGAGAGGGATTGATGTGGCTCAGCGGAAACCCTAACCCCAACCTGCGCTGTGCTAAGTTGGGTCATTAAAATTTCTATTCTTATTTCGGTTGTATTTTAAGCCCAAATTGTAGCCACTGGAAGATGCTGAACTTGTAGGGCATTAGTAACGCGCGCAAACATATTTATGATCTTGTGCCAAACTAAATAGCAGTAATATGACCCTGGAAGAT
Organism: Acanthosepion lycidas; assembly: GCA_963932145.1. Taxonomy (NCBI): domain Eukaryota; kingdom Metazoa; phylum Mollusca; class Cephalopoda; order Sepiida; family Sepiidae; genus Acanthosepion; species Acanthosepion lycidas. The sequence continues at coordinate 67,260,644 of OZ010593.1, forward strand.
TGGGTTGTCAATAAAGCAGTCGGTGAGACGAGAGAGATTGTATGAAAATGGTGTGGAGGTCTTTTCGATTTCCCCTAGTTAACCTACCCACGTTTATTCCATCCGTATCTACCTTTTTGTTTTTGCTTTCACTGATTTTATTAAGAGACGAAATCGGATCACCAATCGTTTCATTTTCAAAACCCACCAAAGTAGGTAGATCCTTCCCTGCTACTCATTTTTTTTTTACTTTCTTTAAACATTTCGTTTCCTGGATTCTGTTTGCCTTTCATTTCAATTTTCAGTAAATATTGACATAAAAAAAATAGTATTCACTTTATTTTTTACTCATGGTATTTCTACTATAATTACTCACATGAGTTGTGTGTCTGTGTGTGACTTTTTTTTTTTTTTTTTTTTCTTTTAGATGGCCAAGTCTGTTTTTGCTTCCTATTCAGCTTTTTATTTTGTTTTATTTCAGCAAAATAACAATTATCCTTTGCAGATGAAAATCTCAGTAATCGTCGTCTTGATAGAAAATCTTTTACTTACACACATGGCATTCTTACATTGACCCCTTTGTTGTATTTCTTTTCAATTTTAATTGTTTCTTATTATCCTCCTGGAAAATCGGTTGTGAGATAATCAGAGTATATTGTCGTTCATCATCTTCACAACGCGCCTCCAATATTGACAGCATGTCCTCAAATTTTATCGTCTTTCTCGAAATCTTTTTTGCATTTGTTGTACAACGGATATCATTTCGAAATATGACTGAAAATTTAAAAATGAAATTACTACATTAAAAATTTTTTATGATGTATTTCAACTGAATTAGTAGCTTTTAATATTGCACTTGGATTATCCTGTTACGATTGTGCCTATTACTCCCTCCCTCCCTCCGTCCGTCAGTTAGCACGACCGTTACAGCTTACCAATTACTTGGTTTCAGTGAGAACATGTAAGAAAGGTCGGGAAGATAGGAGTGGAGGGAGAGAGAGAATCAGATTAAGCTGATAAGAACAGATACATCACTTTCATCTTAGCCAAAATGTCGACAAGCGAATGTGTTTTCTTGCTACCCTACGCTGGCGGGATGTGACACAAGGTCAGATTAATGTGAGAAGCCCGAGCCCGTGGATCTGGGTCAGGTCTAAAAATAGCCTTCACACACACACACCTCGCAACCGTCGGTTGCGCTGGTATCAGTATTATTAACAATCCCGCTCTCTTTAGTGCCATGAGGGAGGTACTGCAGCGGGCAGCTGTTTCCCCGAGACCGGCCACCTCTCAATAATATTTCAGTTACTCTCTACCGAAGACGGAGACACAACTGAGAGATCATGAAATGTAGTTTATCCGCCCGAAGGCACTTTGATCCCAGCCTAAAGGCCGAGGCGACCGCATTAAATGCACTATTTTTCAGACGGACAGTATCGAACAACGGAAACTGAGTAAGAAAATCCCTAAAAATCCAGTTACCATAAATAAATTAAATATTAAATTATTAAGAGAAATGTTCCTAAAACGAGGATTTGGCTAGAAAGAAAGAGAGTAAGATAGAAGTGTCTAACGTCTCCTGCCAATCAATACCTCATAAATAATCGATTTTCCTTTTTGGTTGCGTAGAAAAAACAAAAGACACACATGACTTAGTTCCAGTGAGAAAATGAATGAAAGAAAGAAGGAAAGATAAGTGTTTAACGGCTGTTTCGGTGTCTGTAATGGGAAAAAGTTGTCAATTGGAAATCTTTTCATTTGTACCCACTTCTTTATGATTGATATTGCAATATTTTATTAAAGTTGTTAAGCTCAAATATTTAACGATGTGATAAGAGAGATTTATTGTCATAGAAGTCGCCATGAACTTATTGAATCAGTAACGTAAGAATTAAGATTCATCAGAAAATTAAAATAGGAAAATCGTGACATTTTCACCGGTCTTTCTTAAATTATTAAAAATTGTTACTGACTTTATAAACTTTCTTTCTAGCATCCTCATCATCGACGATAAACTGCTGATTTATTTATAATTTTTTTTTTTTTGCATATTTTTCTTCGTAGTCGATCTTTTTTGTTTTGAATTGTAAATATTTTCGAACGATCCAAGTTCATTAAAACTTCGATTTGGACATGATGCCATCCAAATTAGCTTTAGTTAAATCATCAAAGAAACCCATCCCGTATCTTGACAAGTATTACTACTGTGTAAGTGTAAAATGTAAATGGTAAATAAAGATTCAATAATGCAATTGTAATAATGATATCATCCTACAAAAAGAAAGAGACAACCCACATAAAACACCTCTCACTCCCAGGGGAAGGCATTCTAAAATGTATTGAAAAAAAAAAAAATCGAGTGAATTTTTGCTAATATACCTTAAACACGCATAATAATAGGAAAATGAGAGATGACAATGGGGAGGTTAGTGGGTATGACAGTGGGTCAGTCTCCCCCCCCCCCCCGAAAGTAAAACAAGATTTAAGAATGTTGGAGGGTGGTGTGAGGTTGTTGGTCAGTCATGTAACCTCGTCTTAATTTTATAAAATTTCGATTCCGATATAAAGAGTGTTGCCACAAGTGACAGTTAAACACAACAGCCTGAATAAGTTAATGAATACTTTCCATAAAGTAGACTGACCACTCGGGAAAAGGGGCCCATTATTTTTGTTTAAATCGAATACACTTTTTATTATCTCCTTGATGAGTTCGGGTGATCTGAATGAAAGCTTCTTTTCAGCAACCAATTCGTTTCTCTAACGCGGATTAAGTTAATGGATCATATCCCAACAATATTTTCTCTGTGTTGGCTTTGCCCATTAATTTCCTGTCTTCACGTACACTCTTCTTTCGGCTTGAGATGCAGTAGAAAGTTTTGTCTATTAATTCTGCAACACGTTTTCCTTTTCTCGAGAGTCGCTCTGATTAAACTACGCACCTGTGAACAGGTATAGCTTTTACGACAACCCCGCCACCGGTATACACATTGACGCAAGGGAATTTCGCTTTCCTTGCGAGTCGTCTTTTGTCGTGTGTTGGTTCTGAAGAAGTTCTTCTTAGAAAACAAATCCCTTGAAACGTATCCAACATAAATTAGAAACTCATCAGACGTATAGATTTTTGAAAAATAGACAAACTGGAAAGGCTAGCATTTCTCTCGGGTTTGTGTCTGAATTGAAATCCGTTGGAAGATGCCATACACGAACTGGTCGTTCATTTCCCAGAAATACACAACGACGAAACATTCCCGCGTGTGAGCTTCACTCACCGGTTAGACCAGCCGACTGGAGGATGAAAGTTGAGGAGGCTCAAACTTGAAAGGAAGAAAAAAGATAAATGTAAAAATCCACAATATTAGAGTGTTTTATTGTTTGTGTGTGTAGAGATACATTTTTATTATTTATTCTCATATCCTGTGTGTACATACTTTCAATTTATTTTTTAAAAGCAATCCCAAAAACATTATTAGTTGTTTTTTTTTTTTGTTTAGTATTTATTTGTTCATCTTAATTTCAATTGCTTTTAATTGCAACAACCTAGACGGTTTTTCTACGCCCGTAAGTAAACAGATTTTCGATGTGTCAAGAATTCACATTCCTTTTTCTTCGAAAAGTCTGTCTTAATGTACAACAGCACTTCTACTGCAAGGGGCTAAACGGATCAACAAATCCGACCATGTAGACATATTCCATAAATGGTGGCACGAAATATTCGGTGCAAATAAGGAATAAATATGTCTATGGAGATTTGATCTTCTGCAACCATGGGTTTTGTTCTATTAGTTTTAAAATGGTAGAGAGCCGTTGTCATACATACATTGATCGGTCTTCCTAAGGCAAAAAAAGCAATGCTAGCTCAAATCTCACTGATTCTTTATTTCCGACCAGCACGATTTATAAATGGTTGTAATGATTAAAAGATGAAAGAATAAATTTGCTTATGTTTAACAATTCAAAATAAAATTACAATCGAAAAGTTGTTTGGTTAATTGCGCTTGATTAAATAAAGAATGAAAAATGACATCCAATAATAACCAGGTAACAATGACTTGTTTCAAAGGACGTTTAGTGAACGAATCTTATTCTGATACAATTTAATTCTGGAACATTTCAGTGAGGCACAATTTAAAAACTAGTTAAATTACAAAACTATCCCACTAAACATTGTAACTGTTTTCATTTGGTAAAAGTCATAATTAATTTCGTTTTGGGGGACCAATTGTAATGACCTATGTTCGTAACTAAGCGTTTCTTAAATACCATAATGGAGTACAATACAACAATGTTCAACGCAAAAGACTATCAAGCAGCTGCATGGAGGAAAGATAATGTTATGTGTGTTTCGTTTTTTTTTTTTTTGTTTGTTTGTTTGTTTGTTTGTTTTTTTAATGCAATGAAGCACTAAATACACATCTATACGTTCAGCAGCTGCAACGTGTCTGTAACATTTTGGTCGAGAAGCACTTCACGCTGGTCAACAGGACAAATGTTGCTCTCCATACCAATTCAAAGCTGCACATAACAAGAATAAGACTGAGACAACAAAAAAAAAATGTCACTCGACACCAACTGATTGTTAGCTTTTTCGATCGTTGCAAAATGCTTTCATGAAGAAAACATTTCTCTAATGAAAACAAAATTCATGAGTTCGCCGAAAAACTTTTCACATCAAAACTTTAGGAATTTTACTAAAAAAAACAAACCTTATCCAAGATCATGTATTTGTAAACAATGGTGACTAACTAATTGAGTAAAAAATAAAATGTAATTGTACTACACTACAGTGTTACCCGGATATAAGAGAGTTGCCGGGAGCGGAGAAGAAGTCTCTTATATCCAGGTTTGGTCTATTTTATATACATTAACACAGGCTCTAATTTCGGACCAGAGAAAATCTTTCTTATATCCGTGTTACACTGTATCTACTTTTTTATTCTTTGAAGGATAATGGTGACAAAAACGGAAATTATTCATGACTCAACCAAACAATGATTTTTCTCTCTCTACAACAATAATTACTTCAACTTATTAGTATTCTACTAATTATTAAACATTATTACTAATTAAAATTTCATATTCATTTTTATCATCATTGATAGCAACAACAACTGGGCACAACTAGGAATATGAATAATTTTTCAGAATATGAGCCCTGCTAAAAAGTAATTGAAAATACAATGAAATATTTGAAAAACGATTTTGAAAAAAAAAGCTTTATCTTACTTTTTTGTGGAGTGGGTTTTTTTTTTTTATCCTCATGCAAGATCGAAATTGAGGGTTGTATCATATTTCACCCTTCAAGATTTCTGCCTCCCATGCTTTCTGTACGTTCCAATCTTTCATCTCCCACCATTAACCACACAGAAATGAATTTACCTTTTCACTGACCAGCGAATCTTTTCTACCATTCATTCGAATCTTTTTTGTTTTTGTTTTTATTCTGTAAATTTTGTTGTACTTACTTTTTTTTTTATCGCTAAAATTCGCCACATATCCATTCCTGTCCGCTCTCAGAATCGATTTTGGAGCCGTATTTCCGTGTGTGGTTTTGTCAGGTACGATGAGGACTACAAAGTCGAAGAGCCAACCCCTTTTACCCTGCCGCCGACGACCGCCTTTCTACTTTTGCAAGAACTGCAATCTTCGCCCTCTCATTTCTCCGTTCTGAATGAACGTCGCACCCACTCCCTTCACCCCCACAGCCGTATTCTGAGTCCGACCCCAGCAGATCTGACAGGAACTCGTTTTCCAGTCTTCGCCTCGCTCGATAATTATTTAGCAAAAGGTCACACTCGCTATATTATATCTGTCAACGTAGGTTTTGAAACGCATGCCGGGGCCGTCTTTTTGGACCCCACTACCACCGCTTCTCAGTCAGACGGGGTGGGGGAGGTAACATCGCTCCACCCTCATCTTTACAACCCTAATCCTCTTCACTCTTTATCTCCCTTCGGTCTTCCTCTCTTATTTGATATTCTCAACTCATCCCCCCACCCCGCTTTGTCCTTCTTTCCTCGCTTTCATTTCCTTCCTTCCTCAATACACACACCACCACCACCACCCAACCCTTTGCTCTACGCCTTTCTCAAAGTTAACCTGTAGTCCAGTGTTAAACGCATCTTTTCGTTTGCCTAAAAAAAAATGTGCCCGTGCGTGTGCGCGCGTGCACGTGCGTGAGAGGGAGAGAGAGGTGAGGGTAAAGGTGAAGAGAAATATTTCTTCTCCCACCCTCGAAAATATTAGAGGAAAAAAAATCGCTAGATTAACGATACTGGAGAGTGTCCAGAAAGTTTTGTCATTCTCAATAAATTCAGGATATCTTAAAGAAAAAATAGTGTATATATATATATATATATATATATATATAAATTTTATTCCCTTCAAATATCTCGGATCTTTTGAATAAATTATGATCATCAGTGTACTCATCATCGTTAACATCACCATTTTATTCTTTTAATGGCAAATCTTTTTCATGAAAACCAAAAAAGCACACGGAACAGAATCTTCAGTTGGTTTTTGTGCATTCTTCTAGTTTATTTCCTTTTCTCTCCCAAAGAAACAGTTTTTTTTTTTGTTTTTTTTTTTAGCAGGGGTGTTTTCGTTTTGGGGAGATATATATATATTTTCCTTGTGGGATTGACATTCGTTTTTAACTTCATTTTATATCTCATAGTGTTATTAGTTAAAATTGCTCTCATTTCAGGCCTCAAGTCTTTTTCTTTCTAAAAAGATTGCACTTATTGTTGATATTTCTGTAAATGTTTTTTGTAATGATAGCCAGCACATAGAATGTTTTTCTTTATCCTATTGTTGCTTTTTAGTTTTATTCAAGTTGCCAACATCTAAATAAATTGCAAGAAGTAATGTAGACAGTATTTGAACCCAGAGTATTGTTTAGTTTTCCTGTTATTTCTTTTTTGAAATATTGATATCTCAGCCTAAAGAGATATAAACCTTATTTGTTCTCCTTTTACAAAACTATCTGGTATACAAATGTTGAAAAATATCTCAGACGTGTCTCAGTCACCTTTCAAAGTGTAACACCTGTCAATATGTTCTTGATATTTAAGATAGTTTCATCAATTCAAAAGCTCTTGCTGCTGCTGCTGCTGCTGTTGTTGTTGTTGTCAGTGGTGATTATGATGATGATTTCAGGTAACCAAAAATGATGCATTAAAGAAAATGGTTTCTGTAGAGTGTAGAAGCTTGTCTGTTTACAATGTTTTGTGTCTCCTGATATTTTGCTTCCGTCTTCAGATAACATGCACATTGACTTCAAACTGCATTGCAGGAATGTTTATGGCCAAAATGTTTTTCTCTTCTGCAGTTCAGTTCAGTTAATTCTTCCTTGCTTTTGAAATTTTCATTTTCTTACCCCTCTTTTGAAATTATTATCATTGCTCTCAGTGATCTACATAGTTTGGGAAGGACTAACATTGAAGAATGTAAAACTGAAACCCATGACAAATAGGTTATCAATGTGTATTTGTGTTTACACAAAAAACAGTCTTGTGCAAAAACACAAATACACTATAAGTTTGCATGCATGCATGCATACATACGTGTGTGTGTGTGTATATATATATATAAATAAAATGAACATTGAAGTCAACACTTAGAGGCCACAGGCTGTTTCATGCTAGATGAAATCATGGCCTGATGATTGCATCTAGCATGAAACAGACTGTCGCTTCTAAGTGTTGACTTCAATGTTCACTTTTATATTTACACACGCTCTATCTCTGATATTGAGCACTTTATCCCATAAATATAGTATACCTTAAGAGTATATTTCTTCATATATATATTATACCGTTATTGTCTCATTATGATCTTCTATGTCAACATAACAGAATATCATTTTTGATGGTGAATGTCTTTGTTGAAATGTCCATATAACCACTCTGAAGATAACTCATGTGAGCCAAAAGCTTAGACCAAGACCAACTTAATAAAAAGAATATCCAAATATTGGACAATTTTTGTCTTTATTTTCTCCCGAAATTAAAGCAACTATACAAAGTTTAGATTCGCACATGATCAAACATAATTGACATTCATTGTCTGTTATATTTAACAATATATGTTTTATATATATATATATATATGTATATAAGCATGAGATATATCTTAAGAATAATGACATGGAGGTTTCTTTGAAAGTAATGCCTCCTATTATCTTGGGCTCTGGCATAACAGGCAGACATTAGTGCTTTTGTAGTAGAACTTCCCACTAATAATCCATTATTTATCGATTTATTTTTTTACCTTGTTACAGTTGGCAGCTGAATGATAGTCTGGTAAAATAACATTTGACATGAAAACATGTATGAAGTAGATGTGTGTCATTGAATTTCTCGAAGGCAAAGAAAATTGAACCTTTTCACATTCACGTTCTCCTGATCATTTTCCTCCACAGCTTCCTCCCCAAAACAATGCTACAACTATTAGCCCTTATATAATTTTTGTAATGTCAATGAACACTCGTTGCCACTTTTTTTAATGTCAACAAATACACATCTTCACTTTCGTAATACTCATTTTAGTAGAGACTCTGTAATTGCAGATACAACTATAGTAACGCCATTGAACAATACTGGTGTCAGACACCTTTGAATAAAACTCGCAGTAATAGAACTTGCTTGATGGATTTAGTTATGCTAGTTTCTGTTATAATTTTCATAGTTAATGCTGAATTTTATGAATGGCATAAATAGATGGAATATTCAATTTTACCATTCATTTGTTTATAACTCAGTTTTATTATGCAAGTCAATTTTTATGCAATACAGTTGGAATCAATAAGCCAACAAAGGTAAAACTTTTAGGATATATTTAATATGAACAAAGTACTATTTGAGACTTAGCTTTTAATATCTCTATTCATTAAAAAATATTTGCAATAACATTCTGGTGATTTGAAATTTTATTATTGTTATGTAGTGTACAAAAAGTTTTTCTTCCTCCGTATTAGTACGAATCCCTCGGTCACTAAGTTGTTATGTAGTGGTTTCACAGTGGAGGCTTGTATTTGTACTAAGTCGGTCCTAAAATAGGTTCGACGTACAAAACGTTAGGAACTTGATATAATAGGTAATGATGCAGTAATCTAGTTCTGGTTGCTGATACTTTAATATCCGACTAACGGTCATCTGACATCAACTGACTGACCAACTCTCTGAGCGACTTGCTGCTACTGCTCCTACTTATTATAGGTGGGAGAGTCTATTAACTATAGAATAGGTGTGTTCCAGTATAACAATTATGCAACTGAATGGTTGATTATCATATTGTGTGTGTGTGTGTGCACATATATATATATATATATATATACACACATAGTTATTGGCATTTATTTTTGGTATCAGATTTCCATGAGGATAAAGAGAAACATAAGAGAAACAATTTATTTGAAAATATTTTGTTTTATTGATTGATTGATTGATTGATTCGTTTTTTATGGCACATTGAAGGTTATTTAAAGCCAAAAAATATTTTAGAGTGTAGGAATTTTTTTAGTGACAATAATGTTTTAATGACTGAAATTCTATTAATTAACCTATGGCTATTGAGAGCAGAGGTGGATTCATACCTTTTCCGAGTGATACCTTCGCACGTAAGTGAATATAACGAACCCAACGGGAAATAGAACTCGGCTTTTCTTTTAACAATTCCTAGCCATTATCTATTACACCACCCGCACATCCGAGCTTACAGCACCTGGTATTCCCAGCTAGGTACTGACCAAGTACTGCACTGTTTATATTCGGTAATCATATGGGAATCGTTGTTTCAACGCGATATGGTCGTAAGCATAAAAATTTGTGTGAGTGTTACAGAATGATGAGGATGATTCAGAATGACAAACTACCGGTTAGAAGACCAGCCCCAATAATGGATTGCCTATTTTAAATTTAACTTTTTTAAATATAAGACCATATAAGCACAGAAACACAGTGATGTCTGTAAGAATTTCAAGGATCAACACGCCTCCCGTAACTAGACTCCTTAGTGAGGCATGCCAACATGTGGAGATGGAATCCTAGAGAGATTTGGTATTTTACAGAGACCAAAGCATGGATGTGATCAGAGGTAGTCTATAAAGAATATGTGTCATCAATGGTAACAGTAATTTGTATGAAAATGTGGGTTGTCTCCACTTGGGCTGTTAGCGTGCAATGTCGGCTTGTTTTCATCACAAGTAAAAATGATCAAAGAGAGGATGTGAGCATACGTAGGCTGTGAGGAATATGTATCATCAGTGGTAACAGTGATTTGTATGAAAATGTGGGTTGTCTCCACTGGGGCTGATAGTGTACTATGTTACCTTGTTTTTATCATAAGTTAAATCGCTTTTTCCAATGATGTTGACAGTGTGACAAATAGTGTTTGATACCTAAAAAGAAAAAAAAAATTGCTCTTTCGAATGGTGCTATTACGCTCCCTGTAACTGTTGTAATTTTCTATGGAAGAAATGGCAATACATATATATATATATATATATATATATATATATTTATATTATATACATACACACACTAAATCCTCTACAAAAAAACAATGTAATGTATTAATTTACATGCCCATTCAGAGGTTGTAATAAATAATAATAAAACTGCTATATATATTGGTTTTACTACAACCACGCTCTCCCGTAGACTTACCTGTCATCTTTCTGATCTTAGTTCTGTTAAGCAACATTTCTTAGAAAATATAGCCATGTACATAATATTAGATATTAATTGATAACACAATAATACTCATACATACACACAGTAAAAAGAACCTTCAGATATTGGAGGCCATCTACATTAAAACAAAACAACCTACACTCAACAAAATTACATTTCAACCTAGTCACAAGACATTACATTGCATCTAGATATATGGTTCTGTTGTTAATACTTTGGTCTATTGTGTAGTATGACCTCATAGAACCACATTTTGAACTTATGATCTGCGTCTGCTATTCCACGACTGTTAATGTCACATACTAATCTTCTATGTTAAAATAACAAAATATCTTTGACAGTGGATATCCTTGTTTCATGTCTGTATAAACACCCTGAGGATGGCCCATGAGAGCCAAAAGCTTAGGACCAACTTAATAAAAAATATCCAAATGTTGGACAATTTTTGTCTTTATTTTCACCATAAATTAAAGCAAACATTTGAACATTAGAACGGCTCATGATCAGACATAATAGACATTCATTGTTTGATATATTTAATAATATATGTTTATATCAGGGCATAGTGGGCAGTTATTATGACAACGGACTTTCAGTGTCCTCACTCTTACAGGTTCTGTGCCTCCAGCCTGGGGTTGCAGAGTTCACAAATGAGAATCAACAATGATACATCAGCTTCATATTCAACCAATATATATATTTCTAAAGAATTAATATATATTATTTTTAATCTGATCATATTTGTATTACTTCAAATATCCTTTTTAATGAATACTCATATTTGAGTAGATGCTCTGTTTATTTTAAACAATATTTATTTCATCTACCGTCCCCTAGAAGTAATAAAAATATGTTGGATTAAAAATAAAATCCTTTAATTCTTTAGAAATTGCTCTGCTTATTTTTCGGATATGAAACTGAGTAGATATGCCTTTCAAGAAAATCTGACCGAGGGAATAGTATCTTAAAGGCAAATAGAACCTTGTTTGATTGTGGAGCTCTTTGTAGGCAAGCAGATCCCAGGATCAGATGGTGGTGCCTCCTGCATAGGGGGGGACACAAGTTTGAATCTTGCCGGAAGGCACATCTTCTTTAATAAGTTTTCTCAAATATGCAGGCCGGTAAATACTGTTTAAAATAAACAAAATGACTACTCAAATATGAATATTCCCTAAAAGTAACATTTGAAGTAATATACAGGTGTGGACAGAATTATTCACCCCTACTTCAATGATTACAGTAAAAGCTGTAATACCTCAAATTTTCATGGAAACTTCATGTGCATGTCTTTCACAAATGATGAAATAATGGATTTGAAAGAAGGTGCAGTGATGCCCACAAGAAAAGTTTTATTTTAAGGTCAAACAATAATACAAAAAAAAAAAAAAAAACATCCAGAAAAAATTTAACATAGGACAAAATTGTTGACCCTCTTGCCTCAGTAATCAATTGTGTAACCTTTATTCTTGATTATTGCATTTAATCATGTTTGATAGTTCCTTACAAGATTACTATGCAATATCTTATAGTTCCTCTAAATTTGAAGGACATTTGTTTTTACTTTTTTCTTCAAATATGCCCATAAATTTTCAATGAGGTTTAGGAGAGGACTTTGTGTGAGGTACCCCAATACCTTAATTTTACTGTCATCTAATTTTGCTATCAATTATTTGCCATGTGTTTCAGGTCATTGTCATGTCAGAACATCCAGTGACACACCAAAGACAGTTTTCGTGCAATTTGTTTTATATTAAATTTTAAGAATAACCAAATGCTGCTCTTTATCCATGATACCCTGTACTCTCACGAGTTCTCCTGGTTCAGAAGCAGCAAAACATCCCCAGAGCAGAATGCTACCACCACCGTGCCATATTGTAAGGAGTGTATTTTTTGGTTTGTGTACTTCATTCACTTTCACAACAGGAGTTCATGAAAGCAAATAATTCTAGTTTGTTTTATGGTTAGATGAAACCAAAGTTCAAATATTTACTCCCATGTTCTAGATGGCTTCTAGCATAAGTTCATCTGCATTTTAGGTTTTTAACCATAAGCAAGCAGCTAGTGACTATCTTCATCAATGCATTCAATCCTGATGCTTTTACATCATTGACAATGTCCTTTGTTGTTAAGTGAGGATTCTTCAAGACATCTCTAACAATTTTCCTTTCCATTCTCTCAGAAATTAACCATTTTCTACAAGGCCTTAATTTATTCTCAACACAACGAGTCTTGTTGTCCTTCTTGATAATGCTACGAATTGTCGATCTAGGAACATTTAAATGTTGGGAAAGTGTTGTATATCCATCACCTTGTTTGTATGCATCAAATATCTTCATTTGGAGCTTCTTGTCAAGTTCAGCCATCTTTGCCATGGTTGCAGAACAAATGAGTTATCGTGATATGTGGCACTCACCTATTGTCTTCTTCATTACCTTTTAGAATGTTATAGAATCAGGTCAATACTATTTCATTTTCAAAGGGTGTTTGTATTAAAGGTCGAATTAGGGAAAAAAAACATTACAATTGCCATAGAACAATATTATTTCATAATTAGCAGAAGGTGGGTGACAAATAATTTTGTAGCACATCAATTTTTAGAAAAATCTATAACTATGAATTGTAATAAATCGGAACTTTAAAAAATTTCATGAATTATTCAAAACTAAATGCAGAATCAACTATTTATGGTAAATTCAGTAAGACTTGCAAATATTTGCATTTCCTAAGAAAATATGCAAATATTCAGTGGGAACAAATAATTTTGTCCACAACTGTATATGAATATGTGTACTTTGAATAAAACTGTCATCAGATGATGACCCAAAGATCAAGCATGATTTCTGGGGTTAAAGAATTATTACCAGTAAACCTAGGCACCTCAGCTACACCTTATGATACTAACAGACTTTTGAGGGCTGGGAATGCCAAATCCATACAGCCTCTGCTCAATCTTGAAGTCTCTTAATATATTTCTTCTTTTCTGGCAGTAAAATAACAATCCAAGATTAGTCATGTATGTCAAGGTCAGGTTGGCAATAAAACATAAATATTTGACATTGATAGAAAACATTGCTTGTCCAACTGTTTCTTTCCCATTTTACTCTAATAGGTCTTTGTTTTTTTTTTTTCCAGTATAGATGCATGTGACCAGTTAATATTTTCCTCAAAAGCAACTTAATTCAATGATATAAGCTTTTTTTAGAATTAACTGATAAATGCTGAGCAGTTAACACAACGTTAGCTGGAAAGGCGAGATGAAATTCCAAATCTGGTGCAACACTCAGGTCCTACCAACCATCAATGATTCGTAACTATTTGCAAAGGTTATACATACATTAAATTTATTATATATATATATATATATATATATTATTTTGTTTATATGCTATAAATATATTTATTGTCATCCACAGACAGACAGTTTTGCTGTATCACAGCTCATCAAACCCTGAAAAAAGGTTTCGTAATTCACATCTTTGTGAAATGCATATATATATGTGTGTGTGTGTGTGTGTGAACTCCATAATAGTCATAGAATTGTTGGACAACCTTGGCTCAGGTATAAAGATAAACTGAAGAGCAGCCTTTCTTGTGTCAACATCCCATTCAAGAACTTTGAAGAGGTACCTATAAAGAGATCGGAGTATCATTGTAGCTGCCATGCAGGAATAATGTACCATCAAGAAGTAAGCATCATTCGACTGCGTGAAACATGAAAGCAAAATAAGCAGCTAACAGTGTTCCTGCTGCACTTGGATACAATACATTCTCCTCTACTGTTTGTGATCTATTGTGCAATTCTTGAGCCAGTCTGAAAAGTCATCCCCATCAAAGGCATGCAGATAATTAGTTTGTGGTCGTCAGACCCTCATACGTCAAACTCAACAGGAGAGTCCATCATATATATATATATATATATATATATATATATATATCCATTATTTTTAATTTATTTTGTTTAAACATTATATAAAGAAATATAGTCTTAAGGTGTGCTATATTTATGGAATAAAGTGCTCAATATCAGAGAGAGCGTGTGTAAATATAAAAGTGAACATAGAAGTCAACACTTAGAGGCGACAGTCTGTTTCATGCTATATGCAATCATCAGGCCACATATGCTGTTATTTTTCTCGGCTATTTATATATATACAGGTTAGTGGTGCATTGTGGGTATTCTATTATGGCAGTTATTTTACCAGAAGTCGTTTATTTATTTATTTGGGTCAAATTATATTGCTTGTTTTTATTTTTTATTTTTTTGTTTTCTTATTTTTTATTTATTTATTTATTAACGTAGTAAAAATTTGTTCATATCACTTATTTAACAGTTTTGTTTTGGTTTGAGAATTTAATTAAAGCTATTTGTTCAATTTTGGGGTTGATTGTTGCAGTTCATTCTAAGTATTATTTTGGCGGGAACAGTTTTTAATTGATTATCTTTATTTGCGATTGGTTTGTTTATTTATTTACTTGGATGAATTTAGGTCAATTTATTTTACTTGTATATTTTCTCTTTTCGGTTTTCGATTTTTAAGTAACATAGTATTTATTTATGTTTTATTTCTATTTTTTTATTGTTATTTTGTTTATTAGTATATTTATTTGTTTTTATTTTATTTTTCCCATTTTTCATTTTTTAGGTTACGTAGTAAATAAAATTTAAACTTGAGTTAACTTAAAACTGGAAAGATTTAGAAATACATTTAGTCAATTGAGTTTAATGAAACAATAAGGTTATTACATGTAAAATGTTGTTGTTAGGCTAAAGGTCATCATTTGGAGCTGAGAAGGTATCATGTTTTGACAAACAAAAAATGAGATGAATTGGCTGAGAAAATAGACAAACAAGACAGAGAATCATAATATAGAAATTTTTATTCTATTGAGAAATTATTTTGTAGGGAAAATTTCAAGGAATGTTTCTGAAAGAAAGTGCAAAATCAAAGAATGTTCTTAAGAGTCTTTGTAAAAGCTGAACTTTCTCTGTTGGTGCATTAAACAGTGAGTGAGGTGTATTTTCTAAACCATGTGTGTGTGCTACCCAGGACGCTAATTTTAGCATCCTATCTCAACTTTAGTCTGAAATGAAAGAGAAAGAGCTAGCTTCTTGGGATTCACTACACACACACTCTCAGTTTTTAATTCTTTTTATGCATGCCCACAAGCTGAAAAGGCATTGCTGCTGTTGATATCTAGTGAAAAGGTTTAATGTCTGCTATAATGTTTTTTAAATGCTTTTACTGTTCATCGCAATATATAATATTGTTCTACATTGTATTGAGCCCTCTTTTAAATTAAATGTTATGAACATTAAAATTTTACTCTATTTGTTCTCATCTTACCTGGATATATATATACATATTCACATACAAACTATAGGCTAAAAGTTTAGAGTCACCATCAGGATTTCAAAGAATCTCCTAAGACTTAAATGGTACTTGACTTTTTCATAACTAATTTATTAGCTCACTTTGGCTGGGATGAAGGAGGATACTTTCTCTTCCTGAAGGGTTTTATCATATACTAGCAGTAGAGCCTGGCATTGCCCAGGGATGTAAGAGATAGATCAAGTATCGACCATCATAAAGACTGAAAAATAAAATTGACAAAGATTATTGTTTAAGGTTGATGGACACGCATGTCTTAATTATTTTTTTTTTTTACGAGTCTACCGATTGAATAGAATTTTATTATAAACAATTGTCTTGTAAATGGAATTTTTAAAGCATTCTGAATGTAAAAATAAAGAAAAAAAGTGTACAAGACAATAAGAAACACTACCTGCCAAAAAAAAAAAAAAAGTGAAGTTTTGTTGAAAAATGTAGGAAATCCGATCCCATATATAAACGAACAGACACACACACAAACAACCTGGGTTTTATAATAAAAATAACTCGATATGAGTTGTCCCCCTTTCATTCTGGCGACAGAATCGTGTTTTATTGTGTTTTCAAATTGATTTCATACAAAAACAATTGTTTTTCCAATTTTTGGCGCTGTCAGAACCACTGCAAGGTAATTTTATGTAGTCCTAAGAAGTTTTGTTGAAATCAGTTGAAAAATGTAGGAAATCCGATCCAATATATAAACGTACAGACACACACACACAATCTGCGTTTTATAATAAGTAAGATTCAATAATAATGAAATTAACCCATTACTGCTCTTTTTGCTTAATCTATCTTTCTAGCTAATGGTAATCTTAATATTGAGTTAATTCCCATTCAAATAACTTAGCAGTGCCATCTGTGTAGATCTACCTTTTCCAAATTGCCATTTTGCCAAGATTTTGGATGAAAATTCAAGGAAGCCATCTCGGAGTGAAGGTGACCAGAGTGAAAAAGATAAATCCAGCAGGAGTTTAACACTTTGGACTGGTTGATTTAAAAAAAAAAACATGAAATATACATACAATTGTCAAGGGTGCTCTATGAGCCACAACTGAACTAAGTTTAGAAAACTGCATCTCCATGAAAAGTGCTTGTTCCCAAGTTTATTTATTCCTACAGTTTGATACACCAATCGACAAGCACTTGTACCTTCTTAAGGCCAAAGACAGGCACATATCCCCTGCCAACCTCATATATGAGAGTAGAAATAGATATTTTGGTTGCAGAATTTTCTTGTAATTATGTCAATTTTAATCCAATAAATCTTCTTTCTGTTGTAAAACCTTGAGAAACATCAACTCCTCACTTTCTGATGAAAGTGGGTGGTCTACGGTTTTGGCTACACTTAATTAATTTGTACCCAACCAAGTAAGCCTATTATGTTGCTAACTCTACTCTCTTCTCATCAACTGGGTATCTCTTCTTTGTCTTTGTTCCATTTTCTATTTAAAGGCAATTATTATTATCATTATTATTATTATTATTATTATTATTATTAACATCAATGTCTTATGTTGTCCTTTCTATCACCAAAAAGGTCAGTTTTTTTTGTTTTTTTTTGGGGGGGGGTATTTTTATTTTTTTTTCTCTCACTGATGCAAAGTAAGCTGTTTCCCAATTGGTCTTGATTGTTGTCAAGAAAACACCAATTCTATCTAGTCAGCATGGAGTCATCTCTTAACATGGTTGTTAACTTTATCAGACAACCATTTAAAAAAAAAAAAAAAGAACAGGTAATATTCATAAAATTTTCATTTGAAAATGTTTGTGCAAAAGGTAAGTAATTACTTACTAAAACATTTCAAAAAAGCTATATCGTCATTGGAGAAGGGGTGGGGGGGTCTTCATTGTACTTTGGTTTCTTCTATTATTTTATATATGTGTCAGTCTGTCACTTGTTATGCGTGAATGGTGTTGACTTTTTCTTCTTCTTTAGCACTTGTCTGTTTCATTTGGTGTCTTCATTTCTTGCGAACACATTTGCTCTGTCAATATATTTTACAACTATTTGAATTTTGGCTTTTAGGCATTTGAAAATGTGTGTGTATATGTATATATATATATATATATATATATATATATATATATATACACACACACACACACACACACCTGAAAAGGGCTGGAAAGCAGACAAGCTGAAATGTAACTTATTCAGAAATGAAAAGAGGAGGAGACCCATGCAAATGATGACAACACTTCTCTATAGAATTTCAAATAGTATCAAAATAGAAACTGTAACCTTATATTTCAGGGTTTCTTTATTATTCTGTATTTTGTCTTAAATTGCTTCCTATCAACAAAAGACTACTTCCCACATTCTTTAGGTTGTAAATGGGCTCAAGATCAAATCCACTTTTCTGTCCATACAGAAATGTGATGGTCATTTACTTCTCTATATTTTGGCTTCTTCACAAAATATTAGCAATTACTTTTTTATGATCTCAAAAAATTGCTTTTGTTAATAGATTATTAAAAGATGGGGGAGTGTAAAAAAATGTAATCGTTTTATTTTTATACATTCACTTTAGTCTTTTAAAATAAAGTTTTCTTCAGAAATAGTTGCAAAAATTGATCCTGACCTCCCCAGGCTTTTATGCACTCAATATTACAGTCCTACATGGGTGTGCATGTGTACAGCACTGACACACGCACACACTTGTGTGTAGGGGTGTGTGTGTGTTTTGTTAAGTGAATTACATTCATTAATAAACATGTTTGCAAGATCAGTTGTTTGAGTTAATAAATCTTAAATAAAGCTCCATCATAAAAAAAGTCTCACCCTAAGGCCATTTTTCTTTCTTCCTTCTTCCACGATTTGTACTCCCACACACCATGCCACTAGTACCACAACTACGATGATCACATCTGGGCTGACACGTCACCAAGCTATGAATTTTCACGTTCTGGAAACAATGACACAAAACAGCATGTTTATGCACACTACTTTTCTTGATTTTTTGACATCACTTCTTGTTTCTTTTTCTCAATTTATTTTTTTTTTCACAGATTACATTTCAAATATTTTCCCTTTCTCTTTCCTTTTCTCCCCATGCCCTCTCTCTTTTCTTTTCCTGTCCCTTCTATTTCCTTTCCCAGTCCTCATCTCTTTCCCTTTCCTCATCTCTTTCCTTTTTCCTGCTCGTTCTTTTTCCTTTACTTTTTCATGTTTTTGCCTCCTCCTCCTCCTTTCATCTTTCTTTCTTTTGCATTCTTTCTTCTTCATCTATTTCTTTTCTTCTTCTTCTTTTTTTTTTTTTCATCTCACCCATGTTCCCTTTTCTATAGTTTCTCCATCCACCCCTCCCAACACTTACAGAGAAAAAACAGCTTTTGTTTTTATTCTTTAATAATTTACAAAGAAATTCTTGTAATTTTCTTTAGTTCCTTTCAAATATTATTTTATTGTGTTTTTTGATTTTGTATCTTTTACCCTTTGATAATTGATTGCATTTCTAGACTCACATGTGAAACTGTTTGCATCTAAATGCACTGATAGAAAAGAACATATTACTGTTCTATATTATATTCTGCTCTCTTGAAAATACTGTTAAAATCATCAGCACATTCATTCATCACATCTCATATGTTCATTACTGTTATATAAAAGTTATATTTAAGTATAAAGTATTCATTCAAACTAGTTAGCTTAAATTGAACTGAGAAATTCTATTTAATTTTCATTCTATTTTGTATTTTTCCAATTTTCAAATGTTTTGCATCATGATCAAAGTTGTGGGTAAGTTGTTCAAAGTTCATGTTTTATTCTGACACATACAAAAGGGATATTCAAAAGGTTTTGTGTGAAATGTATACATGAGAAATCAAATATGCAAATATAATGATATTTGTTTGCAGAAAATTAAACTTTGGCTTACATGTTATAATCTGTATGAACCAGAATTATTTTGTAGTAATGCATTGAAGTTTATAAAATCTCTGTTAGAACTGAAACAAGAGCTAACATCAGATTTACAAATGGGTTACTTCTTTCAAAGAAGGATAAAATGAAGATAAGAAATGGATCAATATACCATCCTAATCATTTTGTGAAGAAAAAGTCAATTCTGTTTGAGATTTGAGGACAGCCAATGATTAACAGCACATATAATGGCTAACTCCCTAGATATTTCAACTGGTTTAGCCCCATAAAATTTTATTTGAAAAATTAAAATTGAGCAAACTTTCTGAGGCTAATTACTTTTTGAGACTAATTGTAACAGGAGATGAAACTTGGTTTTGCCAATAGAATTTTGAAAACAAAGCTAAAATAAAGTAATGGGAGAAGAGGGGGGTCCCCAGTCAAAATAAAATCAATCTTGTCAGGAGGAAATGTTATAGTGAGTTTTCTGCAAATGATGAGGACATTTTGCTAAGCTGACATTTTAGGAGGGAAAAAGACAGCAACACATGATTATGAAAAAAGTATTTTGAGAAAATTAGCTAAAACTTTAGTAAAAAAAAAAAAAAAAAAAAAAAAAAAAAAGGTTTGTCAGAGAATTGTTTTCCACCATGACAAAATTCCCCTGCCTATTCCGTTCATTAAACAAAGGGAACATTGCTAGACTTTCAATGGGAATCATTAAACTTCCACCCTTACAGTCCTGATTTATTAACATCTCACATTTTCTTATTTCCTAACCTTAAAAATAACAACAACTGTGAAACATAACCATTTTGTAAGCATTAATGACATAAAAAGGTTACTTTGACCTGGACAAATTCTTTGAATCCTCACTATGAATGATATAAATGGCTACTATCATTGCTTACAAAAATATCTTCATTTTGATAGAGCTAATGCTTAAAAAGTTATATATCTACTTCCATTTTTCCACAAGCTTTTTCAATGTTATGTGTGTGTGTGTGTGTTGTGGTGGGGGGAGCGTTACTCAGAAAGTAATATCTCTTATTTTATTATGTTGAACACATAAAATTCAGAGGTGGATGCTAGTGGGGGATAACAGTAAAAGTTATACCTTCCCGTCATTAAATCATTATTGCTTTTGTCTTTTTATTGATGGCAGAGATATATCATTGAACTCAGTAATTCAAAAAAAAAAAAAAAAAAAACAAAAACAAATTTCATCAAGCATTGACATTCGTCAATGCTTGATGATGTTTATAGAGATGAAACAGTGGGTGTGAGCATAGTTAATCAGTATGTAATGTTTTTCAGCAGTGACAACAGCAATATATAAAACTATGTCATATCCACTACAAGCACTTGTTCATCACTGGCAAAAAAAAAAACATGGCCAGTTTGAGTAACTTTGGAAAGAAATGTTTTGTATCCTGAAAGCTTGTGCTCCTTGCACTTGTTCTGCATGGAAATAAATCTGACCCATTACTTTCAGATCTCTTTGTGTGTGTGTGTATGTATAAGACAATTTATTAATATATTTTACTAAAACAAAATGTACATTAACAAAGACAGAAAAAGTCTGGATGTTTGGCTTTTATTTTCAATTTATTTATAAAAATTAGATTTTAACTAATGCCAAATCAGTTTTTTTAAAGTTTTAGTAACTCATATTGTTTCAGTATTAATTTAGTAAGAAAATGGAATTTATTGAAATAACCTCATCATAGGAGAATTCATAAATCATGTTACTTTCAATGCATCTTTGAGTAAAATATATTAACTTTTTATAAAAATGGCATTTTCCAGATAAAAATTGTGATCACAAATATTTTGGTAATTCACAAATGAATTAAGTTTATATTGTTTAAGTTTATATCCCTTTTATGTTTCTGTATTCTTTTATTTAAACACTATTTACTTCCTGTACTATCAATTATACAACACACACACACATATATATAACATTTGTCAATGTATTTTCTAGATTAGAATCTGTGGTCATTCAGGTCTGTATCTCAAGTTGTCCCATTAACATAGACCCAGTAGCAGGAAAGATACAGACTCCAATGCATTGTGATGCTTAAATTAAACCTGCAAAAATTATGAACCCTCGGAGGACACATAAAATTATCTAAGAAAAACTGAAATTGCATAAAATAAATTTACTTGTATATGGTATAGAGGAAACAATTCATTTATGGGTAAAAAATTAATTTGCACAATAAATTTATATATTTAAGAACATTAAAAGTTTTATTTAGTATGGCTTCCATTGGCATGAACTATGACCTCAACTCAATATGGGCTGGAAGAATACAACTTAAACATTGTTTCATAAGGAATGTTCTGCCTTTCGAAATGACAGTAAACTTAAAACTTTTACAAATTCATTGGCAAGATTCATAAACCAGTTTTCAACTTGCCACATAGATTCAATTAGGTCTTTGGATAGGCCGATCTTGCAGTACTGCAATGTCTTCAGCAGTGAGAAACTTCTCCATTACATGTGATATATGGCAAGGAGATCCAACATCTTGAAATATTTCATCTGCTATTTTCTGGTTATAGGTGAGATTTTAACAAAATAAAAATCTTTGCTGTTCACTGTTCAATTGAATTTTATCAACTTTCTTGTACTGCTGCTTTTAATCTACCCAGCAATTTCTTTACCAAAATGATTGTAATCATCTATGTTCGCCATTCCTTAGAAATCAGATTCTCAAGAAATAGAACAAAATGACCTATTGACTGAATTACACAATGGGGTTGGTTTTTATAACCAACATAACCATTCAAAATTAATCCATAATAAAATCTAACAGTAAGTTGGGCTTTTTTGTTCTCATCTCAATGGCCAACTCTTGTCACTTCTAGTGAAAATGTGGAAGAGAAAGGAAAAACTTGATACACATCTGAAAGTAATTCTATTTGCCATCAGAAATGGATCTATCAAGGATTTATAAAAATAAAATTTAAAGAAAGAATTAAATACTTTTAAATAAATTAAGCAGATTTTTATTTAACCTATTAGATTTTATTTGGAGGCCTTATTAGTGGGTTTTTGAGGTTAAAATAGGAGGATATGATGTATCAATTTCAATCTATCAAAACAATCTTAGGTTTCCCTATAATTTTGCAGATTGAAACCTTTTTTCTTTTTGATGAGCTGATGGCTATAAATATTGTTTGTTGACAGGCAAACAAAAGAGTGCAGTGGTCTGACTCCTTAGAGAAGAGTCATGTGGCATACAACATTTGAAACATAATTCTGCTTGTTCCTTAGCATGTATATTATGTTCTGCCATTACAATACCTCACATAAATAATGGATCATTACTGTTTGCTTAGGAAGTTAGGCACAAGGAAACCTATATCAAAGGTGTTATTTCGTTTTTAGGGAAAAGAAAAAATGAATGAATGAAAGCGAAAATAGAGGAAGCAATAACGCTCTCATGCCCTCAATATATGCTTCAGTGAAATGGAAAAACTATATCGATTTTTAATCTTTTCATTTGTACCCTCTTACTTCTTTAAATAATGACCTGTATTCATATTTATGATTGTCCTTGTAATATTTTGTTAAAGTTACTAAGCTCAAATATTTGATGAGGCAATAGGGGAATTTTCATGGATATTTTATGGAACTTTATCAAAGCTTATTTGACCAAGAATTAAAATTCAAAAAAATTCAAATAGCATTAAATTTTCACAGGTATTTCTAGTTTTGATAATTAATAGCGTAAATGCTTTCTTAGATACTTCAGTCTCAGATGAGTGTTAAACAAAACTGAGACAAAGGGAAAATAATAAAATTGTGATTTTTTTTTTTGCCAATGATTTGTTTTGAGTTATCATTGTTACAATAAAACCCTTGGCCATTTTGTAAATTTATACAGTTTTTACCAAAAGATCACCCACAGGTGAAATGGCTTTAAATGAGTGCATGTACTTGTATATTACTAAGCTGACATTGGTTTGGTAGAAGTGCACAAATGTGAAACACCCTGTAAGTATTAAGCTTGTTACAGTAGATTGAAAGAGTTTCTATAAAAACTGGTTTGTTAATCACAGTTCCATATGGTAAGATGACATATTTACCACATCCTGCTACACAAGTTCTCAAGGAATAGATTTAAGAACATGAAAAATACTGTGTTGCTTTTGTCCCCCAAACACCTCAGGTCTCAATCACATTTCATTGGATGAACAAGACCTTCATCATGTAACCTCCACTTAAAGTTGATGTTGGTAACATTCAAGCATCAGGTTCCAGCAGAAACATTTACAGATCTTGTAGTTTAAACCTGACAAGGTAAGAAATGTTTTTGGGAGTACATGATGTACCAACACCTTGTTAGGTAGCTGATCACGTTTTCCTTTAGCTCCGCCAAATTTTCCAGCAAAAATCAATTGTGTGTATGTATGTTTATATAATCAATTTTTGCTGGGATATTTTGCACACATCTAATATATACACTGATGGAAAATAAAATTCTAACCTTCTGAAGAATGATGCCAAGCCAATTTTCATCTGGGTATATTGGGTGATTGCAGGTCAATATGCTTATAAAAACGTCAAGATCTTCAGCCATCTTGCAATGTAGAAACACTAATACCATCAGACACAGACAATTAGCTTCAGATGGTGACACACTGCGATATGATTCAGTGTGGTAAAAGAGCTCAGTGTTAGGAGGTATGATGCTGCAAAGATGCACACATGCTCCTTTTTTCAGTTTGAAATGGATGTGGTGGATTGTGGGCCTTTGAGAAGTGGGAGGCTCATTTAACCTGTATATTTAATCTATGACAAAAGACACTGAAAAAAATGGTCAGTTCCCTGTATTATTCCAGTAAATACCTGACTCCTCCAATTATACTCTACCTTTACAAGAACCAAATCAAGCCAAAAATATCACAAAATTTTCACTTTCCAATCTTGATAGAGTCCAAAAGTGTCTATGCAGCCTTGTGAGTGATGAATTGTTTTCCACCTTACAACCCCATTCCTACTGATGAAATTTTGCAAGACTTTCACTACTCTGTCACTATTTCCATAGAAAATATTCAGACAAACTACATAGGGTTTAGTTTCCTCAACTCTAACCCTTCCAGCTAAGACCTGCCATGTCATGTACATTGAGGCAGACCACCCTCATTCCCTTCTATTAGTAGGGAGTAAGTGCCACTCGGTTCCAAGAATTGTTGCTTTATGGAACAGAATCCCAAGAGGATGATTTCTCGACCGCCACAATATTAACACCTTCAAGTCTAGGGTTAATCCTTATCTTCCCCCACATATCCATATAAACTGTGCCCCTTACTCTTTCTGCTCACACAACAACCATCTTCAGTAAACTTCTACATTGAGTGGCCCTTGGGGCTCATTTCAGATGAACATTAGTTAAAAAAAAAAAAAAAGAATTGCTGCAGTGTTGGCAATAGTGTTCAAATGTCAATTCTTATATCTGCAGACCAGGTTCTGGACACAGCTGTATTGTAAGGGCTGCAGCAGCAGTGGCAACAGACAATACAGTGTTCACAGCACAGATCAGAACAAATGTAGCTTCAAGAGTATCAACACAGATTGTTTACTTGTTCATATACCTCTAAGCAAACTTTCATTTACACCACAACACCATTGTGCATATTACCAGTGCTGTGTGAGAGGATCGATCCCCTAGGAGGATTAAATGGTATTCTGTTATAAGAGCAGGTTTTGCATCCATGCAATTTCTCTGAGCATGTATTCACCCTTGACACACACAGGCCTAAATCCTGACATCATGGTATGGATTACCAGAAGTTGGAATTTATGCAAATTTTTAGTGTTTATGGAGAGAATATTGAACAGCACCATGTCCAGCCAAAAAATAATTCAGCTGCCATTCCTGCAATAAAGAATATGGTAGGATGATCCAGTAGGATAATAGCTAACCATATATAAGTTCTCTGCCACACAACCTGTGCCTTTTAAAAATGTTCAAATTCCCTTGCCAGCATGGTTGTCAAACACCCCACCTGTGTATTGGATATGTGTATAGAACATGATGGTTCATCTTAGTTCATTTGCATCTCTCTTGCCTTATTGTGTCAACAGGTATGGAATAATGCATAATAATGATTGTATTTACCATCTCTATGATTGTATATAATGTGAGGCTACAAGCCTGTGTTAACAATCGGTGAGGATATACAGTGTATTAATATGGTGGGTGGAGGAGGGTGAATACTATTGATACTCACTTCTTATTTTGGAATCTGTTCACATATTGATCTATTCACATAATCATTTGCTGTAATCTGGCTATATTATCTGTATGCTTAATCTTAAATCAACTGAAGCATGTATTCAGGGTGTTACAATTTTATATTTCCTCAAGGTGTGTGTGAGGATATATATATAGATAATTAGAAATAAGGATAAGTAACTCCAAAAAGAGTCTCCTGAGATTGCACACTCAAAAAAAAGAGTGCTAAATGCCATTAATATATATTTTAAAGAAAAACCAAAACCATTAATGGAACCAACAGACAACTTACCAACAACCTAAAACTCTTATCCAGATAGAGTCTCAAAGAAAAAAACCAACAATACTGAAAAAAGAAAAAAGGCCTAAAGGTAAACCTACCTACTTAGTAAAGTGTTCAAAGCCTAGATTGCCTAGACAGAGCAAAAAACAATTAATAACATTAATTCCTATGAAAGAATGGCCCTAGTTATAACCCAGTTTCATGATCTTCAGACCCCTTGAAGGTGTTCAAGTCATTTAAAGATCATGGAGGCATGAAACTCTGGTAATGACGATGAGGACCATATATATATATATATATATATATATATATATACACAAAAACACTAAAAAGCAGTCTACCTTGCTACCTGAGTTTCAACCACAAGGTCTCTTCAGGCAAATACAAGGATGAACAATATATTTTGTGTGTGTGTGTATATATATATATATATATATATATATATATATATAGAGAGAGAGAGAGAGAGATTTCAGATAGAGGATATCTATAAAAGAAAACTTATCTTAGCTAAGTTTTCCTTTTTTCTTTATTCATATCTTATTGCTATATTACATTGAAAAATCTTCAACATCTTTTTGGAATAGGGCTTATGGCCATATCATGTTGATAGACTGATTCTCATCTGATTACTAAAGTTAAACAATGTAAAGTCAGGTCAATAACTCGATGGGTGACCTCTTGGCACTACCAGATGCTGTAAGCTTGGATGTTTGGGTGATGTAATAAATAATGGCTCAGAATTGTTAATTGGAAAGCCCAGTTCCAGTTGGGTTTATTGTATTCACTTACACACTCTTGGGAAAAGTATGAATCCACCTCTTCTCCCCACAGCTGTGGGCTAATTAGTAAGGCTTTTATCACTAAATCATTATTATCTACGTGAAAAAATTTCTTAGAATTTAAAATGATTTCCTGGGTTTAAATAACTTACAAAAAGTTGATAAGCTATAGAAAACAAATTAATATATATATATATATATATATGTGTGTGTGTGTGTGAAAAACAGTACTTAAATATCACTGCTGTCTCTAAGTAAAAGATTTCATGTGGACATAAAGGTATTTAATGTTACTGTCACAAATAAAGACATATATACATGTATTATGAATTTGGGGAAATTATATGACAGAGTGGAAAAAATTTACTTGTGACACATTTTTTTCCTTCAGGACTTCATCAGACTAAATTTGTCACATTGGTAAAACCCAAATGTGCACAACAGAGGGATGCTGAGAATTTTAGAATTTTTTTATTATATCAGCCAAATTTATTTAGAGTCTTTTTCTTTCCATCACTTTTGTAAGTAGGTATTCCACAATGTGATAGAAGATCTGCCAGGAATGGTGAAATGTTGCAAATTTACTGTAGATAACCTTGCGATTAAGGCACTCTCTAATTAAATTTTCACCTGCTTTATTGCACACCATCTGTAAGGATTGTTCGGATGATGTTTTTGTTTCTTTTCGAGTTCAAAAGTTTCAAATGAAAGTAAAGAGAAAGAACCTGTAGCATAAAACGAAGTAATTCTTCTTTGATTCATTTTAAGGCTTTTAATCAAAGAGTAGGAACTTTGGAGACAATTGAAAGCAAGAAATCTTTCTTATGCCGTCTTCTAACTATAACCAAATTCTAATGGCAAATTTCAATTAAAAAATATAGAGCAACAGTTACAATAAATGCTTGAATTGTGTGCAGGATTTTCTTGATATTCATACATATTATTGTAGTTAATTCTTTGAATAAGAATCAAATCCATTGCCGGATTTACTTGTTAACCATTGCACTCCATTAACCTTTGAAGATTTGTATATATGCCTTAATTTGCATGCATGCCAATATCTATAGTTTGAGAATGTAATCAGTTTCAATCTTTCCCCTTTCTAGTTGTCCAACTCTGAAATCTGCTTTCATTAAAAGCTTTCCATTTTTTTCTTTGTTGCACAATATTCAGAATATTTTTCATGATGGCAATCATTGAAAGATCATTTTAACAAATATCAAGTTTCCTCTCTCTCTTTCTCTCTCTTTCTATTCCCCACCTCACCTTTTCCTTCTTTCTTTACTGCTTTCTTTCCACCCTCTCTTCTTCCATCTTCCTATTTTCACTCTCTCTCTCTCCTAAGCCCCCTGTCTATCAAGTTATCTTTTACTCTGCCCCACACCTATTCCTCTAAATTCTTTGCTCTTAAAACCTCCATCTACCCAAATTGCCACAAGATATATACACAAACTAATTAAATCTATATAAAGTAACAAAAAATATAATCCCAAGTTCTGTCAAAAATTTTGAAAGATGGGGTTTAAAAAAAAAAAAAAGAATTATTTTCAACATGCAAGTTTAAGAAGATTTTTTTTTAAATAATTATGCTTTTTTTTTTTCTGAAGAGTAAAGTTTAAATAAATTTTCCGAATGAGTACAGCTTCGAAAATTTCCCAGAAAGAAAGCAAAATTAAAGTTAGAAAAAGCAAAATCTCCCAGAGCCTCTGTGAAGGAACTGAAATGTAATTTTGAGCTTTTCTCAAGTGGATTGCTGAAAAAGAATCTAATTGATTTGGGCAATTAATAATTCATTTCAAAAATGGCCTTCTTTTTCTCAAAAAGAAAAAATAGTTTTGTTTTGCAAGGAAAATTTCAAACTTTTTTAAAAATTTTATTTGGCAGAAATAGCAAAGTCTAAGGCTGTTGCTTTAGTTTTAAACAAAGTTAATAATATTTTGGAAATTAAATGCAAGCACAGTTACATTTAAAAAAAAAAAAAAATTGCATGTTATGAATTAACACTAAATGGTTTATTAAAATTGTTCCATTTGCTTGAAATGTCTAGATTGGCTCCTCCTCCTCTTCTTCATCATCTTTAATTTCATCAAGAAGTGATTATTTCAATCCACTAAATGATAGAACATTGTATTTTATGAAATCTTTTAAACTAATATCTTCATCTTTACTACTTTTTTACTACTCCCATGTTATTCAGTTTTTTTTTTCTCTGTGCTACTCTCTGCATTTGTTTTTAACAAATGTATCCTGGCTTTTGAGAAATTCTAGCACAAATGTATTCTGGCTTTTGAGAAATTCTAGCACAAATGTATTCTGGCTTTTGAGAAATTCTAGCACAAATGTATTCTGGCTTTTGAGAAATTCTAGCACAAATGTATTCTGGCTTTAAAATTGTGTCTGTTTTTGTCTTTATTCAGCATAGTTTGTCGTTCAATACCTGCAAGGTTTCAGAATACCAAACACACTCTCCTCCCAGACAGATTCTGTTGATCCCCAAATCCCTTTCATGTTGTATTTGTATCTAACATTCTTCTGTATGTTTTAAATCATCTTAGGATTACTTATCATACTTTGTACAATCTCAATTCCCATATAAAAATAATTTGAGTACACTCTATATAGAATAAAAGATATTTGTGAAAGTGTGAAAAATTATTTATCTGTAAATAAAAAAAAATATAATAATTTGTCTTAGAAATTTATTAAGTTAAAGAAAAACTTTGATTTCAAAAGTATAACTAAACTAATTAATTTTGGATATTTTTTGGCATTTATTTAATTAACTCTTTCACTGTTGTGGGTGTATTTATGTCTTTTACAAAACTTACATTGCTTGTTATCAATGTATATAGACACCAAGACTGTAGTGTTTGTGTTATAAACTAAAGAGCACTTAGTGCTATTTCCAGACCAGCACAGACATTTAGTAGCCTAAAATAAAAATGTGACATATTTATATTGGATTGTAATTGTTAGTGGGGGTCTTTTAGATTACTCTGTATTGCAGAGTATCTGATCAACACTAAGATGGTAAATACACATTAGTAATTACCTTCAACATATTTATATTCATTTATTTCTAGTCAAAGGCAATTTCCTATTTCTTTTCCCAAACTAGGCCAGCACAATCAGCCAATGATGCAGCAGTGATAGTGTTAATAGTTTGTTTTCTTTTTAACAAGATTACATTTCAAGTCTCATTTTAAATGGCTTTAATGTTATAAATGAAAAACATCTTTTCCATTAAAACCAAAATTTAATGATGTATTATGATGAAGACTTTGGTATGTGATCACCAGTAAGCTTAACGCTGCAAGAAAATTCTTTCTTGGTTTTTATGAACTGAAAATTATCTTCTCTTATGCTTCATTGCATTGAAATGCAACTTGGAATTTTCTTGTATATTAAAATAAAAGAATGAATTTGAAATATTTCATAGAAACTTATGACCAGATTTGTGACAACTGGAAGAATTGTGAATTTTGATTTGCTTGGTATTTTGTTAAATTGGATGTCTGAGATTTTAGGAGATTGGTCTGGAAATTGTGCCAAATCTTTCAAGACAATTTCTAGGCTTATTTAGGTTTGCGGTTGGAGACCAGAAATGTCTTTTTACAAGTAAAGGGAAAAAAGACAAACTAGCAATAAAGCAAAAGACATTGACAAATTTCTGAAACCTTTTTGAGAAAACTAAATAACAGAAGAGATGTGAAGAAAGCCTTTATTTGCTGGGGAAGGGAAGTAGCAGGGATTTATATATGTTCAAATATGCATGGATAGGGGGTGGATGTATTCTGTAGATATAAAATATTTTTGAAGCATATGAATGTACCAAATGCTAAGGAAGATATAGAATTGTAATATCCTGTGAAAGGTTGCTTCCCAATTCCTGTTTGAATCTTGGTGGCTTTCCAGTCAGTCTTGCTATTTGAGAACTGTATATATTGGCAATCAGAATCTATGAAGCTTGGGAAACATTGGATTTTAGACAAACATCTTCCCAAACAGAAATATTTGATGCCAGAACTTCTAAATATAATTAAAAAAAAAAAAAAAATCTGATCTTTACACAAGGACCTTCTTTTTTTTCTGTGACAAAGTTGCTTCATGCATGGCAGTAAGTCAGAA
Source organism: Acanthosepion lycidas (assembly GCA_963932145.1). Taxonomy (NCBI): domain Eukaryota; kingdom Metazoa; phylum Mollusca; class Cephalopoda; order Sepiida; family Sepiidae; genus Acanthosepion; species Acanthosepion lycidas. The sequence continues at coordinate 67,292,019 of OZ010593.1, forward strand.
CTCAGTGTGCCACAGCACAATAACTGATTAAATTTTGGAAGAAAAAGAACCGCATTAGATTTTGGATTAAAAGCAAATAAGTTATTTGTATCTTGTATGTAATTTAATCAAATGCCTTATATATATATATATATATATATATATAAATAAATGTTTTGAAGTTTGAAATGAACATATTAAGGCAGAGAAATAGATTTTAGCATCCTTTGGCTAAGATGACAGTACAAAGTTATTTTAACATGTGGAAGCCTAGATTGAAATAATTTTTTTTGATAGTGGCTTGCATTTTCTTTGGAGATGGGAAGGAGTGCCAAGGATTTATCTTATTTGATTTGCTTGCAGAGGTGAGAGGTCAATCTTTTTGAGAGAAATGTCATGCTATGTCCAATATCAATATATGTTGGGGCTATTTTTTTTTTTAATCAACAGAGACACAGAACAAAGAATTTAGGAAACTGTGTATCTGCCAATAATTAAAATAAAAAAAAAATAATCAATATAATAATCAATATATATATATATATATATATATATATATTTTGGTCATACAACAGTATAGATAACAAAGTGCTGAAAAGTTCTCAGCTTGATCTACTTCTGAAAATCTAATCAAATGACTAAATATAATTTTTTTTTTAATCTTTTCTTAGACCAAGAACTTTTCATCATGTGTGTTTCTGTCTGTGATATTTTAATAGCAGAAAGCACTTATCTTTAAACCATTTTACCTGACAATCATTGAAGAACAAATATTCACCTTTTAGGTGCTGGACGATGGGGCATCAATTTTTTCATCACAAACAAGGCTCATTTTCATACAATCTTGTAAAAAAAAAAAAAAACAATAAATAAAATAATTTTGTAACAACAGGAAAGATTTTATCCAAGTCGTTGGTGTATTATTTCTAAAATGTGCAAAATATTCAGTTTATAAATTTCAGTTTACCTTGGAGAAAGAAAATTGATTTTCGATTGACCCTTTTCTCCCAGCAGTCCAAATTGTGTCTAGAAAATGTCCAATCTCTCTCTCTCTCTCTATTATACCAGCAGACACATTGGCTTTTCTGATAAACAGTGTCTTTGAAATCACCAAGAGACAGAAATTCAAAATCAGAGAAAAGCCAGTTAATCAGATGTTTTCTCAGAGGAACTTTTCTTTCATTGAAATGCCAAGGTTGAAAACAAAGGAAACATTCTATATTCCTTTTGCGCACGCACACACATACAAATACTGCATCAGCGCAATAGAGTTCAGAATAGAGGGCAAATACCAAGGCCCATCTGATATTGCACTAACCATTTTTACCTGTTAACCAAATAAATAGGGAATATTATGGCCTTTCTCTTAAGTAATCTTGCATAGTTGCTTTTCTTCAGATTTTCTGAGTGAGTGCAGTTGCTGAGATATCCTTCATGTTCCTTTGTAAGGAGTTCACAAGAATAGAGATTCTTTTGGTCCCCATCATAGCCTTACTTTCTTGGGAATCAGCTTTTGATATGCCTAATGAGAAATTACATTCCAAGTTGTTGTAAAGTATCCACTTTTCTCAATTTGTTTCAAACGCAAAACATTTTCATTACATTTAAGTGTCCAATCCGTCACGGAAGTTAATTCTCATAGGTTGTTTTGCTCAACTTATGTGGAAGTCACACATCAAAGCAACTAACATAACAAAGCTGGTAGAGAGCAGAAAGTGTCAAGAGTCAATGAATGACTTGTCTCTTGACAACTTTGGGAGGGGGGAGAGAGAAAAAAATATATATAAATAAAAGTATTTTATATATTGAATTATACAGACTCCAAACCAAATTATGGTGTGTTGTAGCATACCTACATATGATAATGGGTATGTCCCCATTCACATAAATACAGTAGTAAATACTGTATATTGGTTGGAGATTCATTGTGGAATTCACTTGACTATGCACCACTGGCAAATCTTATATGTGTTGTTCATGTCCTAAGTATTATCATTCATTACCAACTATCGTGTGATTATTCTATTCAGTAATAGGTTCCAACATGGTGTCAGAATACAGTAGGGGTTGGGGGGGGGATAAGCTTATATGGCCAGAGACAATATATTTATGTATTTCACTCATACTTTATATTTTTAACAAGAAGTCTTTTCATTATGTGTCTATATTTACTTACTTTCTTAAATTGTCATTTGTACAAACATTTGTTAATACAATGTGTAAAGAGAAAATTTCTCCCCAATGTTATTTGCAACATAAGATTTTACTTTTTACTTGCCTAAAGGAGTAAATATGCTGTAAACATTTTCAAAATTGTTGGAATTATAACTTTTTATCTAAACGTGTGTGTGAAGAGCAAGGAAATGAAAAGAGAAGAATGTTGCAAAACATTTGTGAAAACTGCAATGCTACAAAATCTGAAACACTTAGGAGAATGTTTAAAGGTAACACAATCAATCTGTCACACAAGGAACTTGTGATTGCACATCTTGTTTTGCTTTAATTTTAGAAATGACAAAGAAATGAAACTGAAGGAATAAAATGAGAGACGAAAAAAAGAAAAAAAAAAAAAAAAAGAAAAAAAAAAAGAAAATGATTAATGTTGTTGGCCAGGTGTTAAGGTTGTCAAAAACCTGAACCACAGTTAAAGTGCAGGAAACACACTTTGGCAAGTATGGCTTTGGTTGACGGCAGAAACTTCCTCCCGGGGTGGGTGGGGGTGGGGGCTGTAGGGAGGGGGTGGTCGACACAAGTGCTTTACTGATAGAATGTAGGCTGGGGGGCAGGTAGACAACTCTCTTACTGACAGAAGCGGGTAAGGAGTGAGAAAGAGAAAATAAACAATTTTATCTAATTTTCTTTTTAAACTGGACCGACAGAAAAAAAAAAACAATATGTTAAAGAAGCCAATTCCTGTAAATGAATTCATCATTTGTTGTTAGTTGATCATCTTAAATGTACATTGTTACTTTTTTTATTCATTTTTCACAAATAAATGTATTCCTGTACAAGGAGCTTAATGAGTTAACTCTATATAAACATTATTAGTTAGCCATGAAGAAGCATATAGCTCTTAGAGAAAATTCATTTGCATATCTTAATATATATATATATATATATATATATATATTATGGTTTCTATCTCTTATGTAAAAAAGATAAAAATTACAACCTGTGTTTAAACTGAATGAATATATCATTTCCGATTTCTGTACACTTTTGTTTCTTCATTCTTATATATATATGCATGTGAGTGTGACTGGCCTCTGTTGATGTTGAGTATGGATGCAAGAGTTTTTTGCTTTTAGTGCCTACATAGGTAAAGTATTCAGAAGCCAGTGCCTAACTGTTCATGTTCATTCACTTCTCTGTCAACCATTGTGGCATGCCAGTGGCAAGTCTCTTTTTTTCTGGCGACTGGATGTAGCATTTTCAAAAAATTATAATCATTTGTTTATCACCATCATAAAATTAATTTACAAAAATAATGATGATGATGCAAGGCTCAGGCTGTGGTTTTAGATTTTTTAAAAGGTGTTTGACATGTAACTCTTTTTCACTGAATATTCAACTTGATCCAATCTTTCTATACAGATTGTGAAATGAAAGTTATGTTGAATGGCCACTCTTCTAGATCCTTTCATATTAATGCAAAAGTCTTTCATAATTCTATCCTTGGACATGTGTTATTTCTTATTTTCTCATCTCAATGAACTTCTCGATGTTAGTATTTATGCTGATGAAACAACTATTTACTCTTAATAGTAAGTCTGATAGATCCAATAACATAAAACTGATAGCATTGTTTAAATTTGAGTTGTCTTTGTATTACTCTTATACAGGATTGTGTCCCTTGTTTTGAAATATATTTCAGCTTGAATAAATGTGGTGAGCAGCTTATCTCTACATTGTTATGTGTGAAATATACTAACATTGGTAACAAGAGCTGTCTTCTTTCATGTGACAGAAATACTTCTTGTTTTAACTTGTGTTGAAACATGTTTGAAAGAAAGATGACTTCTCTAATGAAACAGCCACCTACAGTGTAACCCGGATATAATAGAGTTGTCGGGACCAGAGAAGAAGTCTCTTATATCCGGGTTTCTCTTATACCCGGGTTTGGTCTATTTTGTTTAGGTAAGTATGGCTCTAATTTGGGACCAGAGAAAATGTCTCTTATATCCGGGTTACACTGTATTTTGCAAGTTGAGGACTTGTATGCAAGAATACAGTTGGAGATATATATATATATATATATATATATATATATATTGGATGAATATAAGACCAGAGGAAGAAAATCCTGTCTGTATTAACTGGGATTGTATGGATCAGTGGGTAGAACTACTCCAAGTGAGACATGGAGTAAATAATCCAAATCGTTAAGAACATGTGATTTTGCTCACATCTGAATAAGAACAAGCTAAATATATGATTGATGCAAAGAATAAAGAAATAGAAAATAAATAAAAAAAAAAAATCACGATGCATATGAATGTGTACCCTACACAGGAGGTCAGAAATGGTATATCAACAAGATGGGCGATGAGTGAGAATTACAATGATAATTAAGGTTCGTATTGTTTGTATTATGGTTATGAAGAGGACTTTTGTAATTTAAAAACCGGCTTTCTAACATCCAGCTGTGAAGCTATGGGTCTTGTAATGTTAATAGCCTGTGGGTTATGGGTTGGCAGATTAGGACTCTTGATTTCACCTCAGTATTTCTACCGGTTGATATGCTGGAATGATGGTGGTGTTTCTTAGACCAGCATCTGGTGTGTGTCCAGAATCATAAATGTGGAAAATTAAAGAGATGCATTTATGGATTAAATGATACGGCCCGTTCATGGTATAAGAGGGTTATCCAAGAAAAAAAAAAGATTAGCAAGTGCATATGATGACAATGCTCTTCCTTTTGCATGATGCAACTGCTCACTTGATTGATATTCTGGTAATGCACGTGAATGATTTTATTTTCTGTGGAAATTAATCATTTTAAAAAAAAGAAAAAAAGTGATCCCAGAATTAAAAATGATATTCCAGGCAGGAACTCATCAAAATGGAAACCTTTAAATTTCTAAGATTGAAAATGTTAAGCAGTCAAACAATGGAATCATTATAGATCAAAATTTTTTATGCATCATCCATGTCAGCAAAAATATTAAAAAAAAAAAAAAAAAAAGGAATGGCCTTAAGAAAAAAATGTGAGTTCAGTCAAAATGAGAGAACAGAATTGAAAACATTAATGGGTCTAATGAGGTGGATATCTACTCATACAGGAACAGGTGTATCATTTGATGTCTGTAGAATGAGCAATAGTGGAAAAAAAATCTTCAGGTGAAGATGCTCTTTGAGGCCAGTAAGTCACTATCAAAGAGAGGTTCTATATCTTAACCACCATAGAGAAACTTTTCTATCCACCATCAGCATGACCACCACTGGAGAGCCATACACCGTGCCTTCTTAGCCTCACACTTTCAACTGACAAAGCGGAACTACTACATTGAATCAATAGCTGCATCTACTGCAAGGAAATTGGTTTATTGTTTCATGCTAGAAGGTTTTTCTTGTCAATGTCCATCTTGCACATTTACAACTGTACCATTCGTCCATACATTGAATACAGTTGCTATGTTTGGTCTGGTGCTACTGCTATTCATCTCAAGGTTCTTGACAAAATCCAATGAAGGATCTGCAATGTAATCGATCCTGACTTGGCATCTCAGCTTCAGTCACTTTCTCACTGGCATGATGTGGTTACCCTTTGTCTTTTCTACAAATATTTTCATGGCAACTGCTCTGACCAGCTTTTTCCCTGATGCCCTGACTATATGAATTTAAGTGTGCTACTAGATTGGCATTTAAGTCCCACCCTTTTACTGTTGAAATAACTAAATGCAACCACCATGTCTACTCCAACAGTTTCTTTTCTCACACTTCCCACATGTGGAACCCATTTCCATTTACTTGCTTCCCTGAAAACTACAATCTTCAAAAGTTTAAATGCAATGTCAGTCACCATCTTCTGTCTTTTTGAATCCTACTGATCTTTTATCCTTTTCTCAATCCCCCCTATACCCAATCTTTTCTCTCACTTTCACTCTCTGTGACCCCCTGCATACTAGTCACATGCCCACCTTGCTTGGGGTAAAATGATTAAAAAAAAAAAATCAAACACACAGAACTGAATATTGTTTGTTATTCTGATACCTCTGCTAGCCTAGATGATGGATCTTTACAGGATGCGCTTAATCATCTTTGTCTGTGGTAGGTAAAACAAAATGGCCCCTATATGTTAGTCATCAACAAAACTTGACCAGGTAACAAAGAGTCTGTTAGCTTCAGAGATTCTTGCACTCGGTGTAGGAGTTGATGCTGGTGTTTTAATAGCAGCTATGCTACAGAAGATATTTCAATTACCCAGGTTATTTGAAGTACTTTGCAAGACTGACAATTCATCTCTGGTAGAGACTTTAAATTCATCAAATCCTTTGATTGATTGGCAAGTTGATGTAGTAAGAGTAAAGGAAACTTTGACAAAACAAAAAAAAGGAGAAATCCAAACTGAATAGATCAGGTGTTGTGAACGGATTGCAGACTTTAAGATTCTGAAAAAAATTTACTTCAATAACTTTTTATATTTTTTTAGGAGTGTAGTGTTCACAAGAAGACACCAGCAATGTTTAAGTTTTAGTTGTCTAACTTTGTATGACAATTATATGTAATTGTTCCTTGTTTTGAAATGCAGTTTAGTTTAAATAAATATAGCAGTCAGCTAACATATGTCATTATCTCTACATTATTATTTGTGAACTATACTAACAGCTGATCTAAAAAATGACCTTCAATCAGCTGTTAACTGGGGCAAGAATGGCTTTTTAATTTTAATACCTTCAAACCAAAACTGTTATTTTTTTAGTCATCATAGGAAACTATTTTTGCCTTTTATCAGCATGGTTGATGCTAATCTCGAGGAGATCAATTTATTGCACCTTCTTGCTCTCACCTTTTCCATTGACATGAAGAAGAATGATTATATTGAATCAATTGCTGGAGGTCTGCTGCTAGGAAAGTTGGTTCATTGTGACATGCCAGACTTGACAGAATTCTTCTTCCACATTTTAAATCTACTATTTGTCCATACATTGAATATAGCTGCCATATTTGGTCTGATATCCTTGCTATATATCTTGAGATTCTTGAAGAAATTTCTTAACTTATGTCATTTTCCCGCTGTCATGTCATGGCTTCCCTGTCCGTTCTATAATGGTAATTCTTCTCATGAGCTTTTATACAGGGTACCTCAGCTGCATCAATTTAAGCTTAGTACTAGATTGGCAGTAAGGTCTCATCATTTTACTGTTGAAATAGCTTTGATGTAACCATAAGTTTGATTCTAATGATTTCTTCTCTTGTACTTCTCATCTATGAAACTGCGTTCCAGTTTCTTGCTTCCCTAAGATCTTCAAAAATTTAAACACGACATCAATCACCATCTACTGTTCTTTTATTGTCCTTTCTCCTCACTAATGCCTTCTCATTTCCTTTCATTCTCAGTAACCCCTTGCATCTTAGTAGCATTATTGCCTTGCTTGTAGTGAAACAATTAAAAAAACAATGATACTTTCATATCTTTAGCCAGGAGTTTCCAAGGAGGCACGGTAGAGTAATGGATAGTGGCTCGGATTGAGGAATCGGAGAGCCGAGTTCAAATTCCAATCAGACCCATTACATTTCACTTATGCACTAATACCTTTGGGAAAGGTATGAATCCTCTTCTTCTCCCCCGACCTATGGGTAAATAGCAGGACAGACCGGGTTCTATAGCCTTGGATGACAACTGGTCTATCGCAGAAAGAAATAGCAACCTACTGCAGGAAAAAAATCTGCCTTGTCAGTCATATATGAAAAGATACATGATCGCTTAAGCATGTATCATGTATAACTGACTGAATTTCCCAGTGATTTCGAACCAAGGAAATAGCAACAGAAAAGAACTTTTTTCATTGACCAGTGCCAGAAAGTCAGGAAACTCAACATTAGGTTACATCAAAAAATATTTTAAAAAAATGACTTCAGTCTATTTTTTGTATTTCTATTAAGCATATAAATTCTATCATTTCAAACAACCCAGAAAATTTTATAAATTTGGAAGATTTGTTTTTTATGTTATTCTTTCCTACTATTTACATAAGAGGTTTGGTTTACTAGTATTGCATTAGTGTAAAAATGGCAGTACCAAAAATAACATTCCTCACCAAAGACAAGTGATGTTAATTCATAAAAAAAATAAACTCCGAATTAAAATTATTATTATCTCCCTTTTTTTTCCCCTCCATCCAGGTTTTCTAGTTTTATTGATGTAGAAATCTTGAATAATCTGCATCCTCTCCACAAATTCAATATTTATTCATTTGAGCTGAGAAGCATTGTTGGTTTTCAAGTGATTATGGCCCTTACACACACACACACTCATTGTCATCTGTCCCTCCACCTTTGGTTCTTATCACATCCACTCCTTCTTTTTCATTTCTATTCTGTTATTTTCTCCCCTTCTTTTCTGAAGTCTACAAAATTAATTATGGTGACAAGTCTTTAAGATAAACATTAACTCATTCACAGAATTTTGAAAATAAGTAAAGCTTTTTTAAGATTTCAGCAAAATTTAATTTTCAACTGTAGCCATTGGGCTGCAGAATAGACATGTGTATGTGAATCTCTTTCTCATATATATATATATATATATATATATAGTGGGGAAAATAAGTATTTTATCCACTGCTGATTTTCTGACTTTGCCACCTTACAAAAATAGGAGCAGTCTATAATTTTTAGCGTAGGTCCATCTTGAAAGTGAGAGATAGAATATAAAAAAAATTCTAGAAAATCACATTATATTAATTTTTGAACATTTATTTCTTTTTTATTGAAAAAATAAGTATTTCACTGAATAGTAAAACATAACTCAGTATTTTGTGAAGAAACCCTTGTTGGCAAGCACAGCAGCCAGACATTTCCTGCAGTTCCTTACCAAGTTTTTACAGATCACAGGGGGGATTTTGACCCACTCCTCTTTGCAGATCCTCTCCAACTCCTTAAGGTTGTCATTGTGCAACTCAAAGCTTCAGACCCTTCCACAGATTCTCTAAAGGATTAAGGTCCAGAGACTGACTAGGCCACTCCATTACCTTAATGTGTTGCTTCTTGTGCTACTATTTTGTTGCGTTAACAATATGCTTTGGGTCATTGTCATGCTGGAACACCCATTCATGACCCATCTTCAGTGTCCTGGCTGAGGCAAGGAGGTTTTCACTTAAGATTTCCCTGTACTTGGACCCATCCATCTTTCCCTTGACCCAGTATGGTCGTCCTGTTCTCTTAGCAGAGAAACAGCCCCAAAGCATAATGTTTCCACCACCATGTTTAATGGTTGGGATGCTGTTCTTGGGGTCCAAGTCAGCTTTTTTCAAAAATGGCGATTTGAGTTGATGTCAAAAAGCTCAATTTTAGTCTCATCTGAGCACAGCACTTTCTCCCAGCCCTTCTCTGAATTATCCAGGTGCTCATTTGCAAACTTCTAATGGGCATGTACATGTGCCTTCTTGAGTAGGAGGAGGACCTTGCAGGCACTACATGATTTCAGTCCACTATGATGTGACTGTGGTCCCAGCTGCCTTGAGATCATCAACAAGCTCTTGCCACGGAGTTCTGGGTTGTTTCCTCATCCTTCCTATCATCAAGTTCACTCCACATTGGGAGATCTTACATGGAACTCCAGATCGAGGGAAATTGATAATCAGTTGTTGTTTCTTCCATTTTCTTATTATCGCACAAACAGTTGACGCCTTCTCACCTAGCTGCTTGCCAATTGTCTTGTAGCCCATTCCAGTCTTGTGCAGGGATACAATTTTGTCCAGGATAATTATTTCGTCTTGCCCATTGTGGAGAGATTAAATTCTGATTCGTTGAAGGATTCTGTGAATTAGTGTCTTTTATACAGGTAATGAGTACTTGATTAGGAGTAATAATTGAGTAATAGGACTAGTCTATATGCCTTCTGGTCACATAACCAATCTGTGGGGCCTGAATCATTGCTGGTTGGTAGGGGATGAAATATTTATTTTTTCAATACAAAAGAAATAAATGTTCAAAAATTAACATAATGTGATTTTTTTTTTTATATTCTATCTCTCACTTTCAAGATCTGAAAATTATAGACCATTTCCATTTTTGTAAGGTGGCAAAGTCAGAAAATCAGCAGGGGATAAAATACTTATTTTCCCCACTGTATATAGATAGATAGATAGATTTAGTAAGCATAACTTACATGTAGTACAAGACCAAAAGTATGGAGCCCCCAGTGAGGATTGAACTCACTACTCTAGCAAAACAAGCTTGCTAACTATTATACCATGTCGAAGTGTACAGACACACAACTATATAATCTCACACACACACACACATACATATAAGGAAATGGAGTATGACAGCCACAAATTATTTCCCAACTCTATATACTTACCTAGAAAGAGAGAAAAAGAAAGTCTTGTAAGTAAATATTATTCATTGAGTCACATTAATTTTGTTGCCATTGGCAACCCAAATTGTCTATCAACTTTTCCCACTTCTGAATTAATAATGGTGACAAGGTAATTCCATTTTGTCAGAATTTAACTTGTTGAAAAGATAATGAAAAGTGTTTGATGATTGGATGAGGTTGTCTCCGATAAGTCAAAGTTGGTTTCTTTGAAAAATAGAATTCCAGAAGAGAAAAGTCTCCTCCTCCTCAACCAGCCATCCCCTCACCACTGCCTCAGCTCTAAAGAGAAGCTTTCAGTGAAAGGAAGAATTGAAAATAAGCAAAAAAAGAAAAATAATAAATAAAACGGATGCCACACAAATGTCTTTAATCGTTTCAGCGTCAAACTAATTGAGAACTTCTTCAAAATAAACCTTTTCTGTTTTGTTTCAGTTTACTCTGAAAAGTTTAGATCTTTTTTTTTTTTTTCTTGTGGTAACAAGCATCACCTCTCCTATTTGGCTTCTTTGTTCTTAATGTTCCAAAAATATGTTTCCATTTGGAAATGTCTTTAAAAATAGAAACTTTCATCTTCATGAACACAGTTTAAAAATAAATTGCCCCCCTCCACTTGCAAATTGCATTTTGACTTTCTGAAGTAATTATTAAAACCATTCTCCTCTATTTGTCATTGCAATATTTCCTCTGTTTTGTCAAAGACAAAAATGGAATTGCTTCTTGGCTATGAATTACATATCAAATTCCTTTTTCTTTTCATTGAAATATTTTAATTTATCCATATGGGTGATATTGATGAAAATAATTTATATTGATATTTTGAGGAAACAAGTGTATTGTCAATTATAAGTGCACAGATAACTTGTTGAAATTTAATTGTCATGACCAACGAAAGAAAAGATTTCATTTTTTTGTTGAAAATAAAATCAACTAAAGAAAAATTTGTTTGTCACATTAATTGTTATCTGCATCAAAACCTGGTGGGTGTCCTCGTCTTTCCTTCAGCAAGTTTATTTCTTAGCATAGATATATGTACGATAGTTCATTTCTTGCCTTTCCTCATCTCCAAGCCTCCTTGCCTATAAATTTTTTGATTATTTACCTTGACTCACTTGTCCGTCTGTAATTTCTATCAATTATTTATCAATAAGTCTCAACTTATTTTACCTGTGGGTTTGTGTCAGTCACTCTTTCTCTTGGTTGGTTGCCATATTCTCACTTGTCAATTTACTTCCTCATTTTTCGTCACTATCATCCACCAAGTGTTTCCCCTGATCCTCTGCCCCCTCTTTTCATCTTTTTCACTCAGATCTTTACTGAAATCTCATTGTCATCTGCAGTCAATGCTTCCAGGCCTTTAGATACTGTCACTCAGTGTCTTAAAGAAGACAATTCAGATATTCACTCAATGACAATATAGAACACTGTTGGTCTCCATTGAAATCAAAAACGTACAATCAATTGCCAGCGAGAGCAGCAGCAGCAGCCAGACTGAGTATTTTTCTCATTCAGTTTGAAGAATGAACAGATTCTTTCTAACAACTTTGAAAAATGAGGCAAACACTTGCACAGACCAACAGAAATATAATTTCTTGTAAATATTTGCTTCAAAAGGACTTTGTAAATCATTTCTATAAAGGCAAATTCCTAAAGTAAATCCTGACAGAACTTGAACACCTTTTTTTTTAGTCTCAAACCCAAGCCAGTCAGTTGAATAATCCACTTCAGTTACTTTATCAACATCAGAGACATTAATGGTTTATATGCATTTGTAAATGTGAAATATTTTGATAACATAAAAAGCTACTTTCTTATTTGGTGATTATTCATTGCTTGCTGGTTTTGATGCCTACACCCTAATAGTTGTCAGTGCGGTATTCTCATCAGCAAGTGCTCTTTCTTGCAACAAACTCTTTCCAAGTTGAAATGCTGCCTAATTTTGAATTTGACCCCCTGCCAGATAACACATGATTCTTGATGGAGAGAGCAAGGATTGGAAAGAAGTAGAGCATCCAAGATTTGATATTGTAGCAGGCGTTGACAATTAACTCACATTTCAAAAAAAAAAAAAAAATTTCAAAGATGTCCCAAAAAGAATTGTAAATTGTTTAGACCAAAATATATGCTGTATTTATTTTTGGAAACTTAGCCTTTTTACATGTTTCATTTCCTTCCCCAACTCCTCCTCCTTGTCTGCCATCTCCCCTTTGTTCCTCCTCCTTCCATCTCCTTTTTGTGTATTTGTTCTCTTCCACATTACCAATGTGCATCGATTGTACTTCTGTCTTATTACAATCTCAACCTCTAATATTTAAAAGCAAACCAAAAACATTGTCAGTCATTTTGGAAATATTTACCAGTTGAAATTTTGGTGCATCTTTCTATAGTCCAGTATAGTGTCTGTTTGAGATGATTTCACCTCCATTCATGGGATATGGTCATGGAATTTCTATCATTCTGTGTCTCAATGAAGACCCATTCTTACTAGTTTTGTTTCATGTCATCTCTGAAATATTGTGCAGTAAAAAAAAAAAAAAAAATAGCCAGATATCTGCATCAATGATTTTTAGGCAGTGACAGTCCTATGACAACTAGAAATTCTTTTTTTTCCAATTTGTACCACAGTTTATTTTCAGTCCCAAAGTAGAAAGTAAAGTGTGTTTGTGTGCATAAACATCTGTCATTTATATATATATATATATATATATATATATATATATATATATATATGTGCATTTTGAACATCTACGCGTGAACAAACACACATCCTGATGACATTGTCAAAGAAAGGATACATTGCTCTGTCTGATGAAAATTGCATTAAAATTATGTTTGCTTAATTAAGGTAATGATTGTGAAAGAAAAGTATCAATGTGTTGCTTAAAATTCTTTCTTTACTTTAAAATGTTTGAATTATTATCAGCCTTCTTCTGATTGTGGTTTTGTCCACTCATCTTTGATAGCATTTCTAATTAAAAATCTCTCTCTATCTCTTTGATTAGAAAATAATACTGAAAAGTTCCAAGCTAAGAAACACCGGAGCAAAAGTGTAAGTAGAAATTTTTTATTTTTTTTTTTTATTCTTTTGATGTTTTTAATTTATAACTTGAAAGTGGGTAAGTATAAGGAACAGGGTAGCTCAGAAATGAGAATATTTTTTTGTTTCATTTTGTTTTTTACCTGAATATGCAACAAGCAACAAAGAAATGCAATAAAGACTCAACTGTTGGTAAATGTCAACTTCTAGTCAGCAATTAGCCAAAGAATTTACTTAATTCAGAAATTGTCTGAATATCCTGGCACTAAAGAGAATAAAAAACATTTCAAGTGATTAAAACAAACAAGATGACATTTGTCAACCTAACAAATATTTTCTTCAGCCGTTTCTTTTGCTGATATAAGAAAACATCAGGTGATAAATTTGAATATTTTACCTTACTTACCTTCTTTACCAATCTATTTAAAAGAAGTCACCAGGAAGAGTACTGTTGTTGTAGTGAATGCACATCAGTACAGACACAAACGACACCCTGGAGTACATGTGGATATATCTGTCAAAGACAGTTACATCTGGGTTTTCCCCATTAGCAGCAGAACAGCTTGGCATGTTCAAATACAAGCATCTCTTGTCAACTTGTCTAGATTCAGGTTTCTGTCAACTGTCTTTTGTCAATAAAAGTGATGGGAAAACCAGCAGTCAGCAAGACTCAGTGTTTTGTGAAGTCAGCCCCATGGGCATTTTGTTCCTAAAGTTGCTGTCTTCTGAGGCAGTGTCATCTTGTTACCTCTCGTCTCATTTTCTTTCTCTGCCTGTAGTTGTTGGTAGAGCAGTTGGGTAGGTGTTTCTTCCAACCTCAATACATCCTTGCCATATATTACAACAGTTATATAAAAAAAAATAATGGACAGCCTGCACATCTCCACTATTATTGTCAATATAGGTTGACAATTAAGAGCGCATCTGTGCTCTATCAGACTACCTGTTGTGTTATAAATAGATAAATTGTGAACTGATCACAGAGATTAATAAACAATTTGTTTCATTAATGTTGAAGTATTTAAGGCTTTCCGTTCAACAAAGCTACACATTTCTTGTGTAATGCATCACTGACACATACAAGTTCTTGACAATAAAGGTATGCAGTGATGGGTTTCCCCAGAATTCAATAACTCAGTCTTATCATGTTCCTTCAGATATATAGTATAAAAATTTCATTATATATATAGTGAACATTGAAGACAACACTTAGAGGTGACAGTGTTTCATACTAGACACAATCATCAGATGGCCTGACGATTGCGTCTAGCATGAAACAGACTGTCATCTTTAAGTGTTGACTTCAATGTTCACTTATATATTTACACATGCTCTATCTCTGATATTGAGCACTTTATCCCATAAATATAGCACACCTTCAGACTATATTTCTTCATATATATATATATATATATATATATATATATATATATATCAGGTGGGCATTGACCAACCTTCATATGCTTTCATCAGGCAGTCAGAGTATATATATATATATATATGCTGCAACAAAAGCAACATAGGTGCCTCCAACAAATATTTCATCAGATGGAGGCAATAACATCAGCACAACTAAACTAGGACACCCCAGAAGTACCTATCAATATCACCTGGATTTGTTGGTTCTCTGTCACATTGCAGGGATACGGTTGCAAGCAGATATAGTTTCTGTCCTAATCTTTAAACCTAATCTCCTCTGATATCAAATGGTGAAGTGTCAGATGGATGAAGCCTAGAACGGAAATGGCATCCTGGGACATCTGTCTACAATAGACATAGCCCCCCCCCCAAAAAAAAAATTACAAATTATCCATTCACTATTAATTTTATTGCTCAGAGAACGAAATGACCTAACAAACAGGGAGATTGAACTGAAGGGTGAAATGTGTATAATTAACAATCAAAAAAAAGGTAAAGAAAACACACCAAAAAGATGGTTGGTAATCTGACTATTGCAACTGGATTTGGTTTCTCATCTCCCTTTGCCAAATATTGATGTTGACATTCTGTGTTCAATCTCCAACTGACTGCTATTGTCCATGAAATGATATTCCTCTACATCATAAAAAAAAAAGTTTCTTACTGAACCATGAAGGCACACACCATCTCCAAATGTAGACATTTAGCAGCCATCTTGATCTTAAAGAAATCAAATTTATTTTGCAAGAGGCATTGTTGTCGACCACCTAAAAGAACCTAAAGGCATCCTCTACTCCATTAGTGATCCAGGCAGCCAACTTACTTTTCTCATGAATAAACCTGATCTATCTACTTAGCCCTTCAGTCAGTTATGAGCATAGCTTGATACAATCCTTAGGCGATCATGTATCTTTCGATACATGACTGATGAGGCAGATTTTTTTTCCCCACAGTACATTGCCATTTCTTTCTGCAGTACACCAATTGCCATCCAAGGCTATAGAACCCGGTCTGTCCTGCTATTTACCCATAGCTGGAGGGAGAAGAAAAGGATTCATATCTTTCTCAAGTGAATGTAACGGATCTGACTGGAATTCGAACTTGGCTCTCTGATTCCTCAATCCGAGCTGCTATCAATTACTCCACCATTTTGTTTATTTAACACATGTCAAGAAAGACTTGGCATCCCTGTGATCATATCCAAACCAAAGGGATATCTGCTTTATCATTCTTGGCCCAGACACACTGACAATCATCTTATTCCCAGTTAGAAATTGGTGTGGATTCTACTCAGCAACATGAAAACATCTTTCACAATTGAAAGGTAGAAAACAAGAAATGCTTGTCTGGTGTATGACCAGCCGAACCAACTGATTAAAGGACTGTGTTGTTGTAGAAGTAAGAGGTTAAGATTAATGTTCTTGATACACACATATATATATATATGTGTATGTATAGACACCTATGTATATATGTGTATAATTCTGATAAAAATGAATGTATCTGTAAAGACAAAAGAAATGACAAAGAAAACCTTTGATGCCAATGTGTTTTGTTCCTTGAGGAACTTTATAAAAAATAATGTTATGCATTCAAAATTTGAAATAGAGAATGTTTTAAAATATTTGAAAATATCTGTTTTAAAGAAAAAGGTAGAATACTATGGAAGACACTAAGTGGCACAAATATTTGGCATGTTGTTTAAATGAAAATGAATAGATATTGCTGCTGTTATTGATTTTTTTTTTTATTTATTTTCTATAAAGCCATGAGTTAGCCATTTTCCTTTAATATAAAACATATGTTCTGGATTTTTTCATTTTTTCTTAAACAATATATTCCTTTCTCAAACTAACATATTTATGTACAACCATAAAAATTTTAAAGGCCAACTCATGGGTTTTATAAATAAGTATATAAATAAAAATATTTTAAAATCAATAACAATGACAGCATTAATTCACTTTCATTTAAACAAAAATACCTTCACTTAGCCACCTCCATAGTTTTCCTTTGCCTCAATATTTTTGAATGTATTAATGTTTTCTCCATTTTGAATTTCAGTGCATAACATTTTTCTCAGCATTACTTTTTCTGTGTGTATAATAAATACAGCTTCCTAAATAAAACCTCTACATTAACATTGAAGTTCCTCATGGAATGAAAGACACCAGTATAAAAAGTTGTCCTCTGGTCATTTCTTTTATTAATATATGTATAATTAATATATGTCTGACCATTTATATGATGTCACCTTGAGTCACTTGAAAATAGTTCCATCAAGCATGAGAACATGCTGCAATGAAAAACAGTCGTATAAATATACACAGAACAATCCTTGAAAATGATTGTAGCAACATTTGAAAGAACTCAGGAAGAAAATAATATAAAACTAATGTGAACTTGGGCAAATTTTCCAATAACGCAAAACATCTGGGAATTTGAAAAATTAAATAAAAAATAATTGATAATATTTCAAATAATTTTGGTTGAAAAGAGCATTTGTAGGAAGTGTCCCAACTTCTCTTCATCACTCCAAGGAAGCTAATGTGTTGTGTCTTTGGAATTTAGAAAAAAAATGTCAAAAAAATTTCTATTCTAAAAATACAGATAAAGAAATCTTTTAGTTTTTAATTGGTGACATGTCCAGTAAAAATTCTGCTGATCACAAACTCACACGAATATGCACACATAAACACAAATCTGTTGAACATATACACATACACAGCTACATAGACTGACGCACAAAGAAGTATTTTCGTGAGTATACACACACACATACATGCATGCACAAAAGCTTACATACATACTAACATGCACACTCACAGATGCAATCATATAATTTCTTTAATTCTTAAAAATGTAAAAAATAATAAAAACGCATTCTTTCAATTTCAACAGAGAATATATATATATATATATATATATATATATATATATATAGTGGGTAGCAAAAGTATTTAACACATTGGTTTTTCTTACATATCTCAAAAAATAACAGCTCAATTTCAACGAAATTTATAGGAAATATTTAAACGAACATTGTCGATCAAAACATGGAAGGAAAATTTAAAACCACTGTTTTGAGAAGCATTTATTAACAATAAATAAAATAACCCATATGCAAAAGTATTTAACACCAATGCAAATATTATGCTAGAAGAGACGTGTCGTCATGATTCCTACCCATATTCATGTGATGTGATGTGATATGTCGACCAATGACAGCACTGCACGATACTCAACTGGCTATTAGATAATAGCTCTAAGACACTACAGCTATTCTGTTGCCACTACTGCAAGAAAATAGTGAAAACAAAAGAATTGTCGAACGACATGTGCAAGAAGGTCACAAAGAATTACAAAGATGGTAAGGGATATAGAAAAATTGCTCAAGATTTGAATTTGCTTGTGAGTACAGTTGGTGCTGTTGTTCGAAAATGGAAAAAATTCGATACTATTGAAAACATTCAAAGGAGTAGTCGTCCTCGTATCTTAAATGAGGCTAATGAGCGATACATTTCCCATTTCAACTCATCGAGAAATTCAGAATGATTTGAAAAATGCCGGAAATGAAGTTAGTAAAGATACAATTAAAAGATCACTGAATCGTGCAGGTCTCACTTCAAGATCACAGAGAAAGACTCCATTACTGAAATGACAATATGTACAAGCCAGTTTGAATTTTGTAAAGAAATATGAAATTGAATCTAATGATTTCTGGGAGAAAGTAATTTGGTCAGATGAAATGAAAACTGAGCTTTACAGACGAAACATGCGCACTCATGTATGGAGGAAAAAAGGAGTGGAATACGAGCCAGCAAATACCATCCCTACAGTCAAGCATGGGGGTGGAAATATGATGTGGGGTTGTTTTTCCTCAAATGGAGTAGGAAAAATGAAAATCATCAAAAGGAACAATGAATGCTGCAAAATACACTCAAATTTTGTCAACTCATCTCTTGAACAGTGCCACATCTTTGGGATATGGTCGTGATTTTGTATTTCAGCAAGACAATGACCCGAAGCATACTGCTAAAACAACTAAGAATTGGTTTAATAATAATTACATTAATGTCCTGGAATGGCCAAGCCAGTCACTGGATTTAAATCCAATCGAAAATTTGTGGAAACCATTGAAGTTACAAGTTCTTAAAAGAAATCCATCAAATTTAAACAAATTGAAGAAAATTTGTGAAGAAGAATGGGTCGAAATACGAACAAGTACCTGCAAGAAACTAGTTGAAGACTACGGGAAATGACTGGAGCCTGTGAAGCAGAACAGCGGCTAAATATTAGTAATATTTGTGTTAAATACTTTTGCATATGGATTATTTTATTTATTGTTAATAAATGTTTCTCAAAACAGTGGTTTTAAATTTTCCTTCTATGTTTTGATCAACAATGTTCATTTAAATATTTCCGATAAGTTTCATTGAAATTGATCTGTTATTTTTTGTGAAAAGTAAGAAAAACCAATGTGTTAAAAACTTTTGCTACCCATTGTATATATATATATATATATATATATATATATATATATATATAACAACAGTGTATTGTGATAGCAACATGTTTGTCAGAGTCTTGAGTGTCTGTGCAGGCCCCTCTAGGATAGTCCAGATCCCCTAGAAATCTCAAAAATGTCTGGAAATGATGATTCAAATATCCAAAATGCCTGTTCAACTATCAAGCTGGTCAACAACTTGGTAGCTGATGGTCATTCATACCAGCAGGGGAAAACAAACATGAATATAAGCAGAAAATCATTGGCTAAAGTTTTATGCATGGAAAGTCAGGACACACCTTGACCACAAAAGGTTGAATAATTTTGAGTGGCAAACTGGTTTTGTAGTGAAAGAGTTTCTGCACTCACAGAACTATATTTGTGTGGTGAAAAACACTTAACAAAATCAAGTGCTGAATACACTTTCTGCTGCAAGGTTAATCCAAAATAGGAGAGGGTATGGTTTTAGCCATTCACACTGGGTTAACTGATAAATGTGAACAACTTCCTCATGGTTGTAGTGATAAAATCTTTTACTTTCTGGCTCTGTTACCATGCAGATGGTCAATGGCTGTGTTTTATGCTGCCATTCTTGACAGTAGTGAAGAATCTATCAGAATTCTATGAAAATTTTAACGTCAGTTCTATATAACCAAAATCCTCTTCTCAGTGAGTTTAACGCCTGGAAAGACTAGGAAAATTAAATGGTAATGACTTCACTTCCTTCATCTTTGCACAGAAGATATTTCCCCATCTGCAATACATTTTTTTCATCAGATCGATGTTCACAATGTTATTTGGATACACAAAGGATTGAAACATGGACATATTCACGACTATATCTTCACCCCAAAATGAGACTGGGTTGATGCAATTTTAATTTCATTGTTCAAAAATCAGTGTGCAGAGGTCATAGAGGTATAAACCTTCTTGAAGTGTTTACAAAATTCTTACTAAATTCACTTACAAAGTGGATTTGTACCTCAGCCATCTCAGACAGTGGCTAGTGTCAGTTTAGATCTAGTCATTGTACAACGGACTTGAATTTTTCTGCTCATCAACTCTAGGGAAAATGCATCAAACATCACTTCACTCTTTGCAAGGTGTTGGGGTAAAGAAAACACTGTCAATTGATCGTAGCAACAGCAATAGATTTCTTGTTTCTTGGCCGCAACACTTGTAGCCAAATCGCAGTTCACACGATAGTCCAACGTAACAGTCCAACACACACCGTAGAGACGACAAAATGGAGTCACAAATCCAACCTTCACTTCTCACCAACAACAACGCGTGTTCGTCTCACAGCTCAAAAGAATCATCTCCTTTTATAAGGGAAAAACAATGACTTCTGTTCACCGAGAGAATTTTCTGATTGGTCACGCCATTCAGGGGAGGGAAGAACATTAGCATAGCTTCTAGTCATTGATGTAGATTTTTGCTGACTACTTTTTGGTCATTTTTCTTCAGCAGATCGCACACAAAACACAAACTTTTTTTTTCGGGATACCTGATTATCTCTTTCACTACACAAGGTTTTTGTCATTCTGACCAAAGCATTCGATAGGGTGAACCAAACCAATCTGTGGACGATTCTTGGTGGACATTCCTCTATGGTACCTAGATTTTATGAATTTAAGCACATTACTAGATTAGCATCTAGATCTCATCAATTGACAGTTGAGCTGAGTAGATGTAACTGTAAGTTCTATGCTAATAGTTTCTTCTCTCACAAATGGAACTTCCTTCCAACTTTTTTGCTTTCCAGTCAACTTTGATCTTCAAAAATTTTAATGATATGTCAAACATCATCATCTACCTTCTTAATTCCGGTTCTTTTATTGTTCTTTCTCCTTAAGAATGTTTTTTTTTTTTTCTCATATTCACTCCCACACTGTAACTCCTTGCATCTTAGTAACTTTATTGTTTTCCTTGGGGTGCAATGATTATGTTGTTCCTCATTATGACTCGACACACTCATACTCTCTTACCGTTCACTCTCCAATTCTTGGTGATCGTCCTGATCCCCTCTCTTCAGCACCAGGCTCATCCTCCATTTCAATATCTTCCAGTTCCTCTTTGCAATCTAAATTGGTCTTCATGACCTAACACACCCTGTCCATTTTTTGTTAATATTTCTGTATTAAATCCTTTTTGCACTACAAATTGTGCTTTCTCTGGATTCGATTCCTTATTCCTTTTGTACCATACATTCTCATTTGTTGAGAAGGACATGGTTATTGGGGCTTTAATTTGCCTCCCCATCAATGCTGAGGGGTCTTTGGTCCTGTAACTTTAAATCAATTTTGATAGAACTTTCTCGGCTGCAATTCCCTGGAGAGAATGCTTTCAATCCAACTTTTATTGTCTAGACCATCTTCTCCACAATTCAATTTCACTGAGGATGGTATGGAGGTGTTTTGTATGGCCTACATCCAATTCATGTTAACTACGTGCATAATCTTTCTTCAGCAAACTCTGGTGCATTATCCGACACCAATGCCTTTTGGGTACTCCGTTCCTCGAAAATACTACTCTTAACACCTGTTTTACAGTAATTGCTTTTCTGTCTGAAACTTTAACCACTTCAGGCCATTTTATTTATATAAGGAATAGGCCTACATGTTTAATGTCTGCATGATCCATGTGTACTCTTATCCATGGCTTCTTCTCTTTTGGACATGAATGTATCTTGGTTTGCTTAAAGTTCTTGATCTTTGCACACTTAGGGCATTTTCTGACATAATTCTCCATGTCTCATGTATACCCCAGCCACCAGGCTTTTAGTTTCCACCTCATTTGTGTGTTCAATACATCACCATGAATGTTGTTGTGTACTGCTTTAATAATCTCTCTTAATGATTTCAGTGGTACAATAAAATCTCCACAATATATGACTCCTCTTTCAATTGTTAACCTGTGCCTTGCTTTCTTTAAAAGACCTTTCCACCATAGAGCAATTACTCCATATGTTATTCTATATTCTTTTTAATACAGGATCCTGCTCGGTTTCAAACTTCAGTTGCCTGAAGGATAACCCATCTCTCCTCACAACTGTCCTTTGTTTCCCACATTCTGGGTATTAAAATTAAATCTTGACAATGCATCTACATGTGGAATGGCATTTCCTTTACTATACATAATATGGAAATCAAATGCCATAAGCTTAATCGTCTACCTCAAAATTCTGGATGATGTGACTTTAGGCAACTCTTTCCTCGGGTTGAAAATGAACTCGTGGTCTGACTTTACCCAATAATAAATTGTGTGCCCTTTCAGTACTCCAGACAATTGCCAGTGCTTCTTTTTCAATGTTAGAATAGTTCATCTCTGCAGCCATCAACTTTCTAGACAAATACATAATAGGATGTCCCTCTTATGATATATGGCACATTCACTAGCATCAATAGTTAGTGTGAGTTTTTTGTCGGGTCAGATACCTTAACTATTGGCTTTTTTCTAATTGCTTCCTTTAGCTTTTTGAAGGCCACTTCCTGTCTTTCAATCCACTGAAATTTACTATTCTTCTTTCTCCAGTTTGCAAAAGATTCAATCATGTCATTATATCTATTATAGAAGTTAGCCAAACACAAGAAAGATTCTCTTTCTTATTTTCTGGTGTGCTTATGTCTGATACTTTGCTAATAAGTCTGTTATCTGGTGAGATCCCATCTTTAGATATTTGATAAGTATGAAATCTTCTCACAATTAAATTTACACTTATCTCGGTTAATTGTCATGCTGCAAAACTTTCTCAATAGCCTTTTGGAATACATGGCCGGATGTTTTAATTCCAAATGGTAGACCTGTCCACCTTTGAAGGCCTATCAGAGTGTTTATTGCGGTGACTTCTTGAAAATGGTTGTCAATTTTAATCCGATTATACACAGATTCCAGATCAATTTTGGCAAAAAATTTCATGCCAGCAAACTAGTGACAAGCCATTTCAATATTTGGCAATGAGAAAGAGTCTAGACATATCTGGTGATTTACACCAACTTTGTAATCACGACAAATTCTAGAATCTCCATTTGTTTTGTGTCTCTCCACGATTGGAGAAGCCCAATTGCTACTTCCCTGGCTGACCTTCTCCAATATTCCTTGTTCAATCATTTTATTAAGTTTCACCATAACCACAAGCAGAAGGTGGATAGGAACTTTACAAAACTGAAAATCTACCAGTCTGCTATTCTCTTTGAGCCGAACACTCACCTCATAATCCTTTAAATGTCCAATCTCAGGTTCTTTTAATTTCTTCCAATTAACTAACTTTGAGGTGTCTATTCTTAATATGTCAACCTCCAGGAGACCATGATCTTTCCTGCACTCCACAACTATGACTGGTATTACCTCAAATCAAGTCTTAATCTCAAATCCCCCCTCAAAGCATCCAAGTGTTTTAATGACTGACCCATCAAATTGTTTCAATTGCAGATTAGTCCTCCTTAATTTCGATCTTCCCATTTTCTCCCAGAAATTCTTGGGTATTAATGTTAGATCATTACCTGTATCCACTTGCATTAGTAGGATTATTCCATTAATTTTTATCCTTTCTCTACTCTTATCTTTACTTCAAAAATTTCAGTATTTCTCATCAGAGGATCTTCTCCACTTCTACTGGTTTTTTTATATTTGCATACTGATGGGAAATGTTTTTTTCTTCTTGCACTTAAAATATCTTTCCAAAAGGCAGGCATTTATATTTGTGCATCTCATGTTCTTTACTTTATTGTAATTTTTACAACAAAGTCTCCATAGTATTGTATATCTCCATGTTAATCTTAGGGGTATTAAATTTCTGAATTAAGTCTACTTGCTGTAAAAATTCAAAACTCATTTCCATATTCTGAACTTGAAGCTTGTATTGTACCATGGGAATTCCAATCCACCCACAAATGTTGGTCATGTAAATTTGTTATTCCATCTCTCTTCCAAATGTTGCCTTATCATAAATAAGATTGAAGAGACAAACAACAGATCAGTAGTTTGTGCAGCAAACCATTAACAAAGGTTTTCCTGTAGTGAGTGATCAGAGGGTGAAAGATCCTGTACACCTTGCAAATGATAGAGATACAGGAGCTGCTCTTGAAGTAGCCTCAATGCGGTTCAATGAGATGTATGATATAATATGGCCCCTTGATGTGTGCTGATACCTGGATCATCTTCGACAGCCTGTAGAATGTATTCTTCATGTTCAGGCTTACAAGTGGATTTTGGTCTTACTCCATCCATAGTTTGTGGTGCCATAGATCCTGTCTCAGCAACTCAACAATAAACAGCAGCAGTAAAGCTGCCTTCAGTCTAGAAATTCAATCTGATACAGCTGTGCAGCCTCATGTCCATTATCATTCATGCAGCCATATGTAAAAATCATACCTGCCTGCTCATGATATGAATATTCTTCCATTGTTAAATGAAACACTTCTCAGTGAACTCACTACTACACACATTAAACATTGAAGACAGACTAGCCACAAATGTACATGAATGACAAATGTATGCCATCAACCATAAACTTTCTTTAAACTCAATAACAAGTGGATCTCATCCTCGTCGCCACTTGTTATGGTCCGGTTCCTTGTACCACGGTGATAGTCCAAGGTAGAACCAATAAAGAAGAACTCGAACACAGGTATGGAATAACACAGATATATTACAAACAGGAATATATACAGAGAAGTAGAAGTGTTAGCATGAACAATCAGGTTTAGTAGAGAGAACATATGTAGTCTCGACCAGTATCACTATTCCAATGTCTTGCATTAATCGTCTGAACGCGACTCTGTTTCGGACTGCCTCTGACTCGACTTGAACTACTAACTCCACTTGAACGACTGACTGACTGACTTCTTGCCTACTCCTGAGGCGCAGTATTTATTAAGTATGGAATAGTCCATTATTATTATAATTAAGATCCCATAACACATTGGTATACTAAGCTACACACCACCTTCATCTTTTTTATGGTATGTCCTTTGCAAGTGTTGATTGTTCTTAATAAAGGAATTCCATCAATAAAACCTTCTTGTGGGATTGTTGCTCAGGGTTAAATTGTTTCAGTGTTTTAGATATTCAATAAATTTCCTTTGACCATAATAACTTTCAAATAGTATGGCATTGTTCACAAATCTAATAATCAAACAAAAACAGGGGTGAAGTGTCAAAGCTTGATTCAACTGTAAGTGCATAAGCATGACCCCCCCACCCGACTTTGCATATTTACTGTAAAGCTGCGGTTAATGAGAGGTTGTTT
Organism: Acanthosepion lycidas; assembly: GCA_963932145.1. Classification (NCBI taxonomy): domain Eukaryota; kingdom Metazoa; phylum Mollusca; class Cephalopoda; order Sepiida; family Sepiidae; genus Acanthosepion; species Acanthosepion lycidas. Next base: position 67,317,751 of record OZ010593.1, read on the forward strand.
TGGGAATTTTTTCCTTTTAACACTTCACTAATCCTTCTAAAACAATCTTTACATCAAATGTTGTTTGAATGCCAATTTAGGATGAAACCATATGAAAAAACTATTGTCTAAATGGCAAAAGTCGATTTTGAACCTAGTTTGTTGCAGATTTCATCCACTTAACTGAAATAATGTATACCAAACATTCACGCAAGACAATGTGTGTGTCATATGTAATTTACATGACAAATTTGGAAAGCATCGGATGAAAAACCAGGGAGTTATGGCCTAAAATAGGTTTTTTGAACAGTTTGCAACATGTTTGAAGAAAATCAAATATAAAATGAGGAAGTTATTCAAGTTTTTTTATTAAAAACGGATTTTTTTGCAATTTTTTTTTTTTTTGCATTTTTTTGTGTGAAGCCAGTGTTGCAGGAAAACTATCAAGCATTTTATATAAACCTTGTAACATGCGCTGTGTTTTGCATTCAGTGCAAAGAACATCAATTCTTCCAGTAAAAATTTTGTTCATGTGAAACTTTGCCTTAGCTTTTGCAAAAAGTCATACCCACCTTCAGTTTTATTGATTTTTATGCCAAACCTTAGGGGGGCCTGGAGATTAAAAAGTTGGGCTTGACCTATATTACTAAATTTGCAACATGTGTGCACAATTTCATCAAAATCAGTCAAGAAATGTGGACATGCATAAATAGCATATACACACACATACAAACATCTTCTGTTTTATGGATATAAAATGAAATATTTATTCCAAGTGATGTAAGATAGTTAATGTGGGTTGTTTCCTTTTGTATAAGTTTTGAATTTTTCTTTGCAGAAAGTGCTGTATAATATTTTGTTATTATCTATTAATATTTGTCTGACGTTAATAGATTTATTTTGCTTGTTCACTGATAAATATTTGCACAAATTGCAGTAATTTTCAATAATTGACAAGTTAACTTCCGAGAGAGTGTGGTGCACGTGTAGCCAATATAAGAATTTAATGTTCTTTTTTTGTTTATTGATATTAGAGAATCCAATCCCAAAAGGTCATGAGAATTCATAAGCAACATTGCTCGTTCACTGGGACATGTTTTTAAGTCCTGTGTTATATTAATTTAGATGCTTCAAATTTTTTTTATAGTAAATGATAAATCAAAAGGTATTTTTAGTCAAAATCATTCATTTCAAGAAAACAGTTCCTGAATGTTTGGTAAATCCTTTACTTGGATAAAAATAACTTCATGTACAAATCTTTGGAACCTATATTTTTCTCTTAAATACCAGCTTGTGAAGACATTTTCAGCAGAAAATATAGTACCCAGTTCAAACTTAAAGAAGATCATGTTACAAGGTTCTAAGGTTTTCATATTGTCTTTCACTTACAGTAATCCCTTGTCTCTTAGTGACATTATTGCCTTACTTGGGACGAATTGATTAAAATAAAAAAACAACATTGCACAGTGATAGAAAAAGCATTTTTCATATTTGTTAAATTGTGATTCAAATGTTGGAATTCACATCATCATAAACATGGAACAAAGACCAATAATTGGGGTTGAGCACCTTATCGGAATAAGTCATAAACATTTTTTTTTATTTTTTTTTATTGCTGTTCACCTAATACAAGGCCCAAGAACCCCAGAATGTTACTGACTGGGGTTTATTCCAATTAGATAACAGTTGGTCCTAGATTTGAAGAGGTTAAGATAGTAGTGATCAAAGAAGCATCCTCTTGGGAGTCTGTTCCATAAACTTTTGGGAAGGAGTTGTCTGAATGAAACTTCCTTCTTAACAATGAGGATGGTTCAACTTTGTATATGTGGCATAGCAGATCTTAGCTGTAAAGGTCTGAATTTGTGTAACTAAGGAATGTAGCTCTTCAGGACATTGAAGCATGAAATGTGTGCATGTTTGCTGGATTCAAAAGTCAGTGACAACTTTTTAAATTAATCAGTACAATTAGGAGAATGATGCTAGTGACCAATTCAAATGGAGGAAAGATATTTACAAAGGAAACATATTTCTTTGAAGAAAAGAGGTGCAATTTATTCAATGGCAAAAAGGACCCACAAGAAAGGGACAGTGGATGAATGACAACAATACATTTTATGTGTGATATTCGTAGCCATGTGTTTGTCTCTCTCTGAAGCCCCACCTGACCATCCATATGTGTAGCATACACCAAGACCTCCAGCTGACAATTTCTCAGTATGTATCCAGATTAATAAAGAATGTAAACATATAACGGGGTCTTCTTTTGGCTTTTCACCAACTGCACAATTAAATCCATGTTGTGTGCATTGTGTTGGTGTACACCAAAAACTTGGAAAGACCTATTGCAAACTCACAAGGAAACAAGGGGTGGAAATGAACACTACAATAAGAAATTAAAACTATATATATATATATATATATATATATATATATGAAATCAATATATTTTGTTGTTTATCAAGGGTTTCACTGGCATGCTCTAAGTGAGTTAAGTAGGTTGGTGACAAGTTCTGTGACTTCTGACATCTCTGACTTACAGATCAGGTGTTCCAACTCTCCGCCCATTTCAACATCAGGATGCATGGCTGACAACTCTAACAGGCAGCATCAGAATTACCCTGAGAGACAGTCTGTCTCTGTTAATGGGCAGTCCAGAAGTCTTCAATCTAAATTTACTTTTTTTTTTTTATCTTTTTATTTTTTTGATCAAGTGAGTGGGTGCATCGACAACCCCATCTCTTCACAGTTCTTATCACTAGATATAAAAAATATAGAAGAAACACTTAAGACTGAGTCAAAATCATACATCATCCCCCTTCTATGTGATTGTCCCAGCCATAGTGTCATATGTAGAAAATAGGCCTGGATTAGCTAGACAGGAGAAATTTCACAATATCAACATACAATCCATTAATCAAAATGGGAGTTTTTATGCTGTCTTTGTGGAAAAAATGTAAATCCCTTGCAGGCCTTACAAGCCTTTGTAGATGGCACAATTTATAGGTCATTTGTATATATTTCACTGTTTTTTGTATTTTTTTTCAGTTTTTATCCTGTAACACAATAAGTTATATTTATTTTTTAATTTTGTAGCCTAATAATTTATTTTGTATACAATTTTAATCAAATAAATGCCGTTTTGTGATGCACCTGTACAATCTCATGTTTTATTAATGTAACAATGTAAATTGTCAATGCAGTAGTTGTCTTAATTTATATGCTAATGTGGAAGAAATATTCACAATCAACGAGTCAACAACTATCAAATGTACATACATACCCATGAACATAGGTGTCTGCATATATGTATATACACATGCAAATGTATGTACGTATGTACATAACTGTGCATCAGACTAACATTAATTGAGCAAATGACGAAATGGAAAACTCCAAAGTAACTTATTTTGTTCCAAAAATGACCTTCTTCAGATGCATAATAGTTTTATTGATGAAGCTAGTCATATATATATATGAATAAATAATGATAAAAATGTAGTTTTAATGTATGCCATATTTCTGGGTAAAAGTGCTCAATATCAGGGATAGAGCATACGTAAATATAAATAAACATATACACCACACAGTACAACAAAAAAACAACAGTAAAAGAAACATCCTATGATGTAACCTACCATACAATAAAAATGAGCATGTGCCCGAGTGGTTAGAACATTCGCTTTTTGACCAAGAGACCTGGCTTCATGTCAGGAAGATAACTTCTTCATGTTATCGATGTGCGGGAAGTGATCCCAGAATGCGGCAACTGAAAACTATACCACGAGTTTACCCAAGCCTTGTGAGTGAAAGCATGTGAGCTCAGCATAGTTTCAGTATATAATCACAGGTGGGTTCTGTGGGTGTTGAACACAAATGTGCCTGAGCAGGCATCTGCAATCGGGATTAGCTAGCTGCCCTAGTAGACTGGCATTTACATTTTTATTTCAACAAATCTCGGAAAATTATTCATGCACAAACACTTCTCCCATCAAGCCCTCGCCACAAGATATTCAACAGGAACACAGTAAAAATTGACTACAGTAATATACCAAGTCACTCTAAAATTACAAGAAAAATATACATAGGAGTAATTGAAGGAACCTGGAAACAGAAACTATGCACACAAAACATCTTTTACAAAGAGTAAATACATGAACAGCAGAATTCTTTGTAAACCTCTGTGGAAAATTAAAAAGAAAAACCAAACCACACCAAAAATATCATGGAAAAAAAGGAAAAAAACATCAGCCTACAGCAATAAATCTAAAAACTGTAAACTCTGTCTAGAGGAGAAAAAAATGTATAATTAAAATGACTAAATAAACAATCAGGACTTATCTCAAAATGCAAACACGAAAATGAATTTTTTTTACTACATTACGTAAAATTAAAAAACCAAAAACCAATATCTTGTAAAAGACTACCATGTAACATGCAAATATATACTCTATATACAGATAATGTAATTTTTTTTTAGTCTAAACAAACAACATAACCAACACCCCCTCCACCCCAAAATTAAAATAAACAAAAAGCTAAAGAAACAAATTAACAAACTACAGATCCACACATAAGTACTATACAACACTCATGACAAGACGCAAAATTTTCAAAGCTAAAGAAAAGAAAGAGGTTGCATTGAATATCTCCCACAGCAGGAGAGAAGATGGTATAAAAATATGCATCTAAAGCAAATATGGATAAAACAGTCAAGCTCTGTAAAACATTGCATTGCTTATATAATGGATGTTTTTTTGTTTTTTTTTTTTTTTTTGTAAATTGAAAATGTAGCATTCAGAAAGAAAAAAAACGCTAGGATAGTACCAAAGTGTACCAAATTAAATAGATGGACTATGTCGATTGAATTTAATAAAATATATGTGTCTCTTTAGCTGTGTGTGTGTCTGCTCAAATGACAAAACATGAGTTATGGGGAGAAGCCTTAACTTTTCAGCATGCGTTGGTGCATGATATTTCCACCCACCTCTAAGAGAGCATAATCCACTAATAATCAACAAAGTTGGAATATCAATACATTTCTGCCTTCTGAAAGGTGCAATCCCATAGAGTCACACCTGGCTCAGCAGGTGTTGATTGCTATTGCCTTGTCATCTTGCCCAATGGCAGTCACCAAGTTTCCTGATAATTCCAGACTGTTGTTGAAAGTCCTAGTTACACCTGTATTCATTTTGTTTTTTGTTTTTTTATATCTGTGCTAGTTTTCCTTCAGATTTGCAGCTACACCATCTTCTCAAAAACACTGCCCTTGTCATAGTGTAGACTGATTCAAGTGTGTGTGTGTGTGTGTGTGTAAAGGATGGGGATGAACTCAATAGAAGAATGAACAAAAATGAAAGAAAGCTCCTTAGAGTCACATTGAAAAAAGAATGGATTATCAAACTTATACTTTGAGAAACTTTTGCAAGAAATGCCAAAGTCCAAAATTTAATCAGGAAATGTTTTTTTTTTCTTTTTGTCTTATGACAAAAAGAAAAAACGCATTTTCTACTAAAACAATGATGACTTTTTTTTAGCCATGTATAATAATTTTCTCTCATTTAAAGTACAAAACAACTACTTTTGGCCAATTTAAAAAATTGGCAGGGAGCGCCTGAAACTTGAACTGTAGTGTGTGTGTGTGTGTGTGTGTGTGTGTATATATATATATATATATATATATATATATATACACACACACACGAACCTCATACATATACATTTCTAAAAATAATCTTCTTTGCTTACACATATACATTGGAATAATGTTTAAATCCATATGTTTAATGTAACACATTTCTGTGAACACATTCTGCACATCTGGGCTATTACATAGATTTGCATGAACACACAGACAAGATTTGATCAAATAGGGTAAATTTTCAGCCATTGCTCTTCCAACAAATTGCCTTCTATTAATAGACATACTCACAGAATTTAAGAAGAACATAATTTAAAATAAATTTTACAAAGATACATTTCCATGCCTCTGTACTCCTCCCTCCACTTATTTTATCATGTTTGTTGTGATAAGAAAAATATGCCAATATATGTACACTTAATGTTGCATCCACCTATACACAGTGTTGTGTAAATTCATACAGAGCACACATTGTAATGCATCCATTTAGGTCCGTGTAGCAAGAGTGCCTGCTTTTCATCAACACATGTGTAGGTGGCTAGAATCCGTATCCGGATGCTCACAATGTCCATACGCAGGCACCAATGCCTGTCCTTTGCTAATTAAGGCCAGATGTAAGTGACAGCCGTACGTTAAGGAGCTGTACAACAGCCGGTTGCCAACAGGTGGTGCTGACATGAAGAGCTCCATTTTCGGCTGCTGATTGGTAGAGGTGGTCAGATCAATAGCCACTTTCTCCGACACTAGCCCCTAGATAAAGCAGAGCTACCAAAAATCCATCTTGCACTCTAGTGAAGAGCACAAGACGAAGGTGAATCCCCCAAGGTGAACCCCCATGTCCTCTAATGCTTTTGTTGGACGATGACAGGAAGACCTCAGGCAGAGTGAAGCTCTAACGAGCGTCATTGGATAGATTAAGGCAGACAGAGCAAATCCATAAATGTTTAATCCAATCGTTTCAATATCTGATTATTGCTTTAACAAAGAGGAAAGTGAAATGGGAAGAAGTAAGTTTTGAATGAAAAGAGAAAGCAAATAATAATAGAGGAAGCAGAAATGAAAAAGCCTTAACAAAAACAAACTGAAGTGTATGGGGTGGGTAGGAAAATAAAGAGAGGTACAAAGCGGGGGGAGGTGGACAGTTTGCACATGATGATCATTTGCAGATCAAGTAAAGATTTCATTCTTTCTGTCCAAGCGTCTATACTCCCTCACTAATGGAAAAACTGACCAACAGGTCTTTCCATTCTTTCTCAACGCCTCCTACATGCATGATTTCAATGGTATTTCTTTTTGCAACAAAAGAATCATTTCCCCCAAAAGAACAATACAAGCAACATCTCAGGAAATGTCTTTTGGCATTTCCAGGACTATCAGACATGTTTTGCCCAGCTTTGTCAAATGGACAGATGATCGGAAAGAAATTGATAAAATGGTCCCCATTAATTTGAGAAGAGGACCATCTTTCAGATGAATGAGAATAAAAATGAAGAAAAGAAAAAAACAAATCCAAACAAAACAAGGAAATCCAGCATCATTGCCATTTCAATCTATATGGGTCATTTATTTGGAAATCTTATATTAGAGAAAAATAATAGAATAATTTCTAGGAGAGACAATTGGGTGATTTGAGTAACGTCAACTTCCTTACATGACATATTTTCAACAAAATTTATAGAAAACGAAAACTAATCCTTCATCACATTGTTGTGAACTCGCTTATCTCTCCTGATGTTGTTTCCAGCTACTTTCCAAAAGTGGTTCTGCTTTTTTTAATAATTTAATCTAATTTAAACTTTACTGAACTGTTTTCAATTTTTTAAATGTTCTTTTCCCTCTGCATCATACTTTTTTGATGCTTCTGTCTAGGCTGCAAATACACAAGATGGAGGCAGAACAAAACCTCATCCACGTCAGTCACATTCTCCGAGCATTGCTGTCCTCCCCATGAAAACAAGCAGCTCACGCCACAATAGCGGTCCAGATAACACCATTTCACTCTCTTCTGAGAAAATCTACATTGAGGTAAATAGTCTGTGTGTATTTGTGCATTATATTAGCTAAAAAAAAAAAAAAAAAAAACTTTAAATATTGCAAAAAGAAAAGAAGAAAACAATGCCAGAGCCTAAACATTTGTTGTAGAAGAGATAATATTAGAAAATTTGCCAACTTGACTATTAATCAGTCAATTTTGTTGCTGTTTTTTGGTTGTTTTGTCACTGTATGTTATAGTTTTAGCAGTTGATATATGTATTGAAAATGGAAGGATTTTAATTTCTCAACTATTCATTTTCACATATAAAAAAATACCAGTTTCCCCATGCCGTAAGAAATGATGCCATTTTAAATAAATTATTATTATTATTTTCTACACTGCTCCATTACAGAGTTAGACTATACAGCTGCAGGTTTCATTAGCAGCTTCTAGCTCTCTGCACATTGGCATTAACAGTTCAAGGGAGCTAATTCTGAAAGAGCAAAAGTTGCAAATAGAAACTAATTTGCTTTATTATAAACTAGTTAACATTAATGATAAACAATCCATATAATTTTCAAATACGCTTCCAAAACCATATTTAAAAAAAAAAAAAAAATGCATCAATTAAAACTTATCACCTTTTTGTTTTCTATTTCTAGTATTTACTTATACGTTCTATTGTTTGTGTTAGTAAGACTATAAAGCAACAAGAAAGGAAAACTGTGACCAATTCTGATAAAAGATGCTGCTAATGTTAACTCTTACCAAAAATATGTCCATTCTGCTCTTCTGATTGGTTTTGTTTCTCATTTGAGAAATTAGAAATATTTGAAAAAAAAAAAAACAATTACTTGTTAACACTTTTTATTTTTTCCAGATCTATGATACACTGTGCCAAACAATTGACCGCATGGAAAGGATATTTTCTTCTGTACAACGAAACCAATTGCTGAATAATGGATATGATGGACTGATAGAGAGAAACAATGACAGCTACTGTAGAATTTGATAAATGAACAAAACTCAGTTCCTAAATGAATAATATTGACAAAAATAAAGTTCAGATAAACTATTTTTCTGTCTTAAAAACTGAATATTTTGACCAATCTTTTGCTTTCTTTGCCGAATGTAAAAGACATTTGTTTAATGAATTAAATGTGGTACGGGTCTACTTAATTTATCACACCATATTCAAACTAAAAGTTACAAACAAATATTTAAAAAAAGAAAAAAAAAAAAAAAAAAAAAAAGTTGAAAGCATAAAATCCTGAATTTGATCTCCAGCCCTCTACAACATGGTCTTGTCCCTAAAATTCATTCATGGCTGATATGGAACAGCAAAGTACAAATATAAGACATTTTTTTTCTTTCTTATCCATTACTAGCTGTTATAACCATTGCTATTCATGACAGATTGCAGCCTATAGAAACTCTCACTTTTAGAAGGCTAATTATGTTTGTCTTTTCATTTGGCTAAAGGCAATCGAATTGCATTTTAACATTCTAAAGATTAGTTTACATGGCATCCATTGAAGAAAAAAAAAAGGAAAGATTTACTCAGAATCCAAATGAGATACTTTGAAATTATAACCCCCCTCCATCGTAAAGTCTCCCCCCACCACCTTCTGCCAAATTTATTTAACGAAACTGAAACCTGTCTTAAGGTTAAATGATTTTCTGACTTCCAATTACATTTTTACCATTTTTGTTGTCACATTTAAATGATATGCTCGTCTTCTCCGCCCTTCCAGCCATTGGTAAAACATATTTGCTTTTTACCAAAAACTAGTCTTACCCATTAGATAAACAAAACCAAATCAGAAAATTCTCTATGACTTTAAAAAAAAAAAAAAAAGAAGAAGAGGAGGATGCTGGTTTGAAACCTGCATCAAGTATGAAAGAGAAAGTGATTGAAATATTGATTTTATAAGTAGATGTTTAGTGCATGGTCATTGACTGACCAAGCAAGGTTGTTTGCTTTCAAGGGGTTAGGGAAGGATATCAGTGATGAATCACTTTGGTAACCTAGAAACAGTGGAAGGGGGAGCAGGTGGAATGAGATGTATTGTCCCTGAAGTTCTGAAGAGAATTGAAATTAAAATACTGGTATTTGGTTGTGTGTTGATACATTCTTGTCATAGTCAAGACAAGAATGTATCAGCACACAACCAAAATGAAAGGCATTATTCTGGCATTTGGTTAGATTTTGAGAAGTAGGCCGAGCCGAGCACTTCTCAAGAATATTCTTTTCCATTGATGCTCTTTATGCTAATCTTCAGAATGTTAAAATGCAATTCCATCACATCTTTAAATCAAAGGAAAAGACAAATGTAATAAGGCTTCTAAAAGTGCAGGATTTTACATTGGCTGCCATCTGTCATGAATAGCAATGGTTATAACAGCTAGTAATGGATGGTAGAGTAAAAGCAAAGGTGGCCTTGGAAATTTAATGAAGATACAAAGTGAGAAAAATCAGAAACATTAACGTTAAAGAGTGAAAGGCCAACCAAATGACATCAGGATTTCTTCTAACACATGACTGATATTTTTTTATTTTTTTTTTACTAATTATCACCCAATATAAGGCTCAAGAGCCATTCCAGGTATAGGGTTACTAAATGAGATTGGTGCAAGTGCAGAAGTAAGAAGTGTAATGGGAATAAGACACTTGGGTTTGAACACAGATTGCCAGAGTGCAAGCACAGTCGACATCATTTTGAAATAATTAGATACTGTGACGGATAAAGGAAAAATATATACATGGGAATTAGCAGCGTCTAACCAAGTATTGTTCAAAGGTGTTACTATTGTTGTATCTGTGATTTACAAAGTCTCTCCTACAAATGAACATTACAAAAGTGGAGACGAGGATGAGATTCAAACTCATGCAGGGGGGAAAAAAATAATATATGTATCCTACGTGTCATAATAAAAATGCACAGGGAAGCTACCTTAGAGAGATGAGAAAGTGACTAAAACAGAGGTGCCAGATCAGGGCTGATAACATTGCAAATTCTTCTTTGTATTTTGTCAAGAATCTCTCGCTAAATAGCAAAAACACTAGAAAGCAGCAATATTCAGCAGATGGACGAATGGTAGACTTATATGTGCAATATGGATTCTGGTAAGAAAAATTGTCTGGCACGACACAGTAAACACACTTTCCTAGCCGAAGTCCTAGCAAATGATTCAATATTATCGTTCCAGTGGAAAACGTTGTAGCAGGAAGGTGCAATAAATGACCATTGCTTAACAGCAAAGTATCCAACAGATTATATATATATATATATATGGGAATTAGCAGCATCTGACTGAGTATTGTTCAAAGGCATTATTATTGTTGTATCTGTGATTTACAAAGTCTCTTCTACAAATGGGAATTACAAATGTTAGACAAAAGTTGATTCTAGAATAGAAGGGGTTAAAATTGTTGTGATTGCAAAAGTATTTACTCAGGCGTCTATTCCACAAAGTAGCAGTTCTTGAGAAGATTTCCTTGCCCCTATTCTCTTTAATGAAATGGGAAGGTGCTGTCCAGGGTATGGATCTCCAGTGACCGGGATGCTCTCACTGTTCAACTACCACAGGAGACTTTGCTTTCCTAGTGATTGAAATAAAAGTGTTTTCCTATCAGTTACAATTTTTTTAGAATCTTGGGCTAAAAAAAAAACAAAAAAACAAAACAGAATTTCACATACTAATATTAAAGGCAATGAAAAACAATCTTCCCACCTCTAAGCTCAGTAAATATTTAAATAAAGAATCAACCTATCATTGCATATGTCTGATGTCTTGGATATAGTTATTCCCAAGTAGATAAGGTTCATTGGCTTTTATTTGGCAGGAGTATCTCATTATTGATATTGTTACTACTTATTGTATAGAATGGATCCAACATATTTATGATAAGATGTCAATTGTAGATTATCAAACTTGCTTGTGTTAAAAGTGTGATTCTCACTGAATGGCCTCGTACCAGACTCAGTTTCTTTTATTTATATATCTCTGGACAATTGATGTATAATTTTGTCATTTGCATACATTTGAAGGAGGTGGGCACAAAATTATGACTTAAAAATAGAATAATTAAAAGTAGAGAAAACCTAAGGTGAAATTAAGTGTGAGAAGAGAAAAGAAGAAAAAGAACCAAGCTGTTATGTATAAAAGAGATTATATACAGTGATGAAAACTGCTTCTTCTACATGTCCCTTAAGAACGAGAGTGATCATGGCTCTCCACAATTTTCTGTTCTTTGCAGGTCTTACTAAATTGTCTTTTTGTTATCTCTCCTAATCGCTGTTCTGCCATCCATTTACACAAATTCGTTAGGTAGGTTATGCACCATTTTCTTCTGCCCCGCTTGTTGTAAGTATGTCCTGTGAGTGTCAAATTTTCTAAGCCCTCTTTTCTCATTATTTACCCAACAAATTTCAATTGTCTCTTTCTGATGTTAAGTATAAATGTCATTTTTGTTTCCATTTTTTGTAAAATTTTGTTGTTGCTCACATGTTCCATTCATAGTATCTGCAAGATCCTTCTGTAGAACAACATTTCTGTTGCTTCAAGACACTTCATCTGTGTGGAGATTGTCCAGCATTCACTGCTATATAGGAGGACTGATATTATGTAACAGTTTAGTACACTTTGTTTTTAACAAATTTTTCCTGTTTCTTAATACATTGCTCAACTTTTGGAAGGCATCTTTCACTACCCCCAATACAGATTTTATTCTCCAGTTGTGGTGGGAATAGAAATTGATAAGGTCATTTTTGTTAGCGGGTTTACGGTAAACCTTAGATTCTAATTTATTATCATTGTGTATTAATAGAATATTGAGGAAAGGTAGAGAGTTATTTGTTTCAAATTTGTGTATGAATTTGATGGTTGGTTCAACTTGATTGAATTTAGCTATTACATTTAAAAGGTTACCAATTTGGGGCTCATGGTTGAGTGGTCAGAATGTGAACATTCTGACCATGAGACCTCGGTTTGGATCTCACTATGATCTATTTGTCAGGAAGGAGACTTCTTGATGTTATTGGACTGGAGGGGAGATGATCCCAGCATACGGCACCTTTTGAAATTGCCTGAAAACGATTGAAATTGGGGGCCGTCGATAGCTGTGCTTGCAAAAAGTCACATGTCATTGTTGCCAAGGGCTTGAGCATGCTGGCTTTGTTCAAATTGTTGATCAAGCTAGATAACACGCTCTTTCCCAGAAACTGTAACTAAGGTCTGCTCAGCATAGTTGCAGTATAAACTACAGGTGGGCTCTGTGGATGTTGAATAAACACAAATGTGCCTGAGTAAGCATCTGCAATAGGGATAGACTACTGCCCTAGTAGATGGGTATCCTCAAATACAAGTAGCCTTATATATATATATATATATATATATTATATATTGGGGATAAAATAAGAGGACGTCATCAATGTATCTTAGGTAAGTAGGGCTGTTAGGTATGATATGTTTAAATGGGGTGGATCCTAAGAACACCACTGACAGACGACCCCGTGGGTAAACTGAATCTTTGTACAAAATGTTATTGGAAGAAAAGAAACAGTGGTTAATAATTAATTTACATATCTTTATGATTTTGTGGACGGGTAGAGGAAGATTATCCTTGGATTTATTGAAGTGGTTTCTTAATATATTAAAGTAATTAGTGAATGGCATATTGGTGTAAAGTGATTTGATATCTAAACTTATCATATACATGTTAGTCATATTTATGTGTTGTATATTTTTGGAATAATTATAGGATTTTATGTTAGAGCCCTTAGGATATGTAACCCTGAATACATGAGTGAAGAAGAGGATTATATTGAGAAGACATTCAAACTTCTATAATACTCATACCCTTTCATCTTAAATGCAAACAAAAAACAAAAAACGGGCTCATGAAATCCATAAAACCAAACAAATACTTCCAACAAAAATTATACAGAATTCATAATCCTACCCTGCAAATAACATGCACATTTGGGAGACTTCACATGATCTAAAGACCCGCATCAAGGAACACGAAAGAGATTTGTATTTAGATAAACATTCAAATTATCTCATCTTACACTGCAACATAGGACATAACTTTAACTTTATCAATGCCAGCCTTATCAAAAAAGAACATAATCCTTTAAAGAGAAAATATTATGAAAACATATTTATAGCAACATTATCAACTATTAACACACGTTTAAAAAACTACATTATGTCACCATTTTTCTACAGATCCATTATTCATGAATCTAACTTATCTCTTCGAATACATAAATATCATATATATATATATATATATATATATATATATATATATACACACACAAAATATGCATGCGATATACTTTAATGAAAAATCTAACCAAACAAAATCTTTCAAAAACTCCTGCAGCATCTCCCTAACTTTTACACACTTTAGCATCCAGAATGTTTTTCTTACACTGATTTGAACATTTATCTTTTACTTCATTACATATAAAATGTATTCAATCAAAAGATTCTACTGCATCTCAATGATTTTTACACACATTAGCAACGAGAACATTTGCTACAGGTATCTGAATATTATCTGTTACTCCATTAGATGTGACATGTATCTAACCAATAAAAAATAGCCAAAACACAACATGACATTGATCTGTATCTCTGCTTTTTATCAATTTTATCAGTTCTATGTCTTGATCTCTGACGAAGCTTTAATAAAGTGAAACATGTTAGATTAAGATCTGTTTTCCTACTTGTTCTTTATCGCATCATTTTCCTATCCATACTCGTTCTATATGATAAAATATAGTTTTAAGATGTGCTATATTTATAGGTTAAAGTGCTCAAGGTCAGAGATAAAGCATATATAAATATAAAAGTGGACATTGACATCAACACCCAGCAGTGACAGTTTGTTTCATGCTTAAACACAATCTTGAAATTTTGACCTGATGATTGCATTTAAGCATGAAACAGGGTGTTGACTTCAATGTGCACTTTTATATATATATATATGCTATCTTTCTTACGATATGTCAAATGGTGAACAATTTGGCCACTTCACCAAACTAGTGTCTTTGAGTCCTATTTCATTCAGTTATGCATTAGTTTTTTTGACAATGAAAATTATGATCCAGTGTCATGATTATAAATCACTTTTCTGGAAAATTGGGGCATCTTGATCCATGGCTCCATTTGTGCCTTCATAAAAATCAATGTATGTTTGGGCTGACATCTTAGACCTATTTGGAAGTTGCCATGAACCAACCACTTAACCACTCGAAATACCACACCCCTTCCATGATGTTAACATCACAGCCAGTGAGAGCAATCCCCACCCCCGCATTTGTCTCTGTCATTACAACATGGGTTTGAACCTCACCATAGTTGATTTATCAGGTCAGTAACTTTTTGATGTTATCGACCTAGGGAAGTGATCCCAATATGCAGCACCTTTGAAAAGTGCCTGAAAATCATACCACTGGTTGATTCAAGTTTTATGAGTGAAATTGGGTAGACAGAATGATTTGGGAGTCATCAGTGGTTGTCCAAGCACAAAATTACAAGTCATCGTGACAGAGTTTAAGCATACTGGCCATGTTCAGAGGTTGCATTCTGTCCATCACTCTTTTCAACATAAAAATTAACAGCATTATTAATTGCTTAAATCAAGGAGTTGCTGGTTCATTATATGTGGAAGACCTTTTGATCTGCTACAGATCAAAAAATATGCACACTGCAGAATGAAAACTGCAAGTGTGCCTAAATAAATTAAACTGCTGGACTATCAAAAATGGTTTTAAAATTCTCCCCAACCGAAACAAAGTTTATCCATTTCTGCAATCTGAAAAAAAAATGCACAATGATCTAACATTTAGACTTGAAAGAACAGAAAGTGAAATCACTAACCAACATAAATTTCTAGGAATCATTTTTTATAAAAAAATACTTACTTTCCTCCCACATAAAGTATATAAAACAGAAATGCTTCAAAGTATTACAATTACTATGGGTTGTGACTAAGAACCTTACTAAGAACCAATTTGGATAATGGATGTTTCATATATGCATTGATCTGGGAATCCTATCTAAAAATCCTTCACTCCATTCACCATGGCCAGGTTGCCTTCAAAACATCACCCATAGAAAGTTTATATGCCAAAGCCAATGAAGCAGCTTTCAAATTTAGACAAGAAAATCTGGCACTACAATATTATCTAAAACTCAAATCCTGCCTAATTAACCCTGCCTATCACTGTACCTGCAACCCTAAATACAAAAATCTATTTCATATAAAAGAAAATGCTGTCAAACATTTTGGTCTTTACATGAAAAATATCATTAGCAAAACAAATAAATCCAATACTAATTCATAAAACACAATCTCAAAAAACCTACCCTGGTTAATGAAATACCCTAAACTTAATACAAACTTATCTGATTACATGGAAGAAATAAATAATGTTTTACAAGAACGTCCAAATCATATACATTGAAGGCTCTAAAATCTTAGATAGAGTTGGATGATTGGCTATCCTTAACAACATAACAATGCAGAAACGATTGCCTGACAATGCCTCATTCTTCAGTACTGAAGCCTCAGCCATACATTTGGCTTTAGATATTATAAAATCTAGTGGGTCAAACAGATTCATCATCTCAGATTCTTTATCTGTACTCACAGCTCCAAAGAGTAAAAACCTGGGACACCTCTTAATAAATAAATTATCAAATAAGATTGACTATTTATAAGGAAAAGGATGCTGTAATAGTCCTATACTCAATACCAGGCCATACAAGGAAATGGAAAAGCTGACAAAATGGCAAAGGAATTGCTGAAGATGGCCCCCTCAAATGTAAATGTTCCACATACTTACTTCCAACCCACCATAAACAGGAATATTAAAGAAAAATGTCAGCAATCATGGAACACCTGTAAAAACAACAAACTACTCAACATTCAACTAATCATTAGTGAAAGACAATCAAGTTACAGAAAGATAAGGAGAGAGGATGGAGGTACTAACCAGACTTTGTATAGGACACGCATCCCACCAATATGTAAAAAATATGTAACTGACAGTATGTGTCCCATGCCAGGAATCATATACTGTTAAATATATACTACTAAATTGCTATAACTTCCAGCAAACCTGAAACAGATTCTATAAATCAGATCACTTAAAGGACCTATTTGAAAATACTGATCCAAGTAATATAAATTTCATTAAAGAAATTGGATTCTACAGGAAAATATATATATAAAAAAATTCTTTACCAAATTTGCTTATCTAAATTGTTTTGCAATCAATTTTATAAAATCTAAAAAAAGGAAAAGGAAATTTTTCCCTATATAATCCCCAGCTCCTAAAAGAAAATAACTAATTATTCAGCTGAAAACCTTTTTCGGCATTAAATGATTCCCCCTTGGTTGAAGTGCTATAAATCTAATTAATCAATCAAAATCAGTCATGGCCTTGTTGAGGCTGTTGATCACACCAGATAATGCACTCTCTCCCAGAAACTGTAACTAAGGTCTGCTCAGCATAACTGCAGTATAAACCACAGGTGGGCTCTGTGGGTGTTGAACAAACACAGATGTGCCTGAGCGAGCTTCTGCAACAAGGATTATCTAGCCAGCCTAGTAGACAGGCATCCTCGAAGACGAGCAGACAGCCACCACCATAGTATGGTGGGGTCTGAACTGGTGGAACATAGGATGTCAGAAGATTTTCCATGGAAATAGCAATGGAAAAGCAAAAGATTTGCAATGTTGTGTCCATGAGAGAGGAGTTGTGGAGTGGAAAATAATTCATTGCCTACGAGGCCATGTAAATGCTTTTAAACTCTATCAAGACTAGAAAGATAAGACTGAGTAGCTGCAACTGACAGCAAAAGTACATTTGTTCTGACTTCTGTGAAAATCCCCCCAAATTAATGAGTGTGCATGAATCAATCGGATGTTGCTGATGCATGCAAAAACCATCTAATTTGCATATTATTGGGTTTTTTTTTTTTGTTTAATCATTTCACCCCAAGCAAGGTAGAAATGCCACTAGTATGCAGTGGATTACAGGGAGGGGAGACATTACAGAAAAGATTGGGTGTTGTGGGGATTGAGGAAAGGATAAAAGCTCAATGGGGTTCAAGAAGATGGCGATTGACGCTGCATTTAAATTTTTTGAAGATTGTACTTATCAGGGAAGCAAGGAAATGGAAGGGAGTTCTATATGAAAGAAGTGCGAGAAACGAAACTATCGGAGTAGAAGTGACGGTTGCATTTACCTAATTCAACAGTAAACTGGAGGAACATAAATGCCACTCTAGTAGCACACTTAAACACACACAGTCAGGGCACCTGTGGAAAAAGTTTGTCAGGGCATTAGCCATGAAAAGTGAAGCCATTTCACGTCGATGAGAAAGTGACTAAAGTCGAGATGCCAGGTCAGGATCTATCATATTGCAGATCCTTCTATGGATTTTGTCAAGAAACTCGAGACGAGTTACAGAAGCACCTGACTAAATATGGCAACAGTATTCGGTTTGGTTTGGTTTGTTTTGTTTTATGGCATATCAACCTCAATGGGTTATTTAATGACGACAAAATGTATAGCTGGTAATATTTTTTTCAAAAAGTATTTCTGGTAATAAATGTATTGTTAATAATATTTCTTTTTGCAGAAATGTATTACAGGTCATTTTTTTTTTTTTTTTTTTTGCTAGTATTAAAATTTATTTTTACTCGTTTTGACCCCAATTTGGGGATTAACTATCTACCCCTAACTGGGACCCTAACAGGTGCTACCACCCTAGGTCAGGGTGGACCTGGGAACACTAGCAATTAAGAGGTGGTTCCATGCTTCTCAAAACCTCCTGATCAAAGGCCTTGTTCTCAGATGTAGCTTATTGTCTTACCCAGGATTATTCAATATATAGACATGGTGAAATTGTTATAGGTGTTATTAACGTCTTAGGGTTATTTTACACTAGCAGGAGAGCCCGGTGTTGCCCGGGGATGTAACAGTAAGAGATAGATCAAGTATCGACCATCATAAAGACTGAAAAATAAAATTGACAAAGATTATTGTTTAAGGTTGACGGACACGTATGTCTTAATTAGTTTTTTGTTTTTGTTTTTGTTTTTACGAATTGGTCAAACAAAAACATTGTTTTCAATCGTTACGAGTCTACCGATTGAATAGAATTTTATTATGAATAATTGTCTTGTAAATGGAATTTTTAAAGCATTCTGAATGTAAAAATAAAGAAAAAAGTGTGCAAGACAATAAGAAACACTACCTGCCAAAAAAAAAAAGTGAAGTTTTGTTGAAATCGGTTGAAAAATGTAGGAAATCCGATCCCATATATAAACAAACAACCTGGGTTTTATAATAAGTATAACTCGATATGAGTTGTCCCCTTTTCATTAATGCCTCTTAATCGTGTTTTCAAATTGATTTTGTGCAAAAACAATTGTGTTTTTCCAATTTTTGGTGCTGTCAGAACCACCGCAAGGTAATTTTACGTAGTCCTGTGAAGTTTTGTTGAAATCGGTTGAAAAATGTAGGAAATCCGATCCAATATATAAACGTACAGACACACACACAACATGGGTTTTATAATAAGTATGATTTATTTGTATAGAGATACGGCGAGATACGTGCGTGTACATAAATATCCATGCATAGCCTGTATACAATGCATAAATTATAAAAGCCACAGGTTTGGGTCTACTGGAAAAACGGGAGATTCCCCATCTCTTTAGCAATTTGTCGACTTTTCTACGAATCAATAATCATAGAAAAGTATGTATAATTCCCTATTCCCAGTTTGTGCAGTGGTTAGCATGCTAGTTTCACAAATTTTACTGAGAACTCTGGAAATGTGGCCTTTTGCCAAGACTTTTGAATGCGGAATCTACTAGTACCAAATTAGTTATGTGCCATGCGTGATACATGCTTAGGCGATCATGTATCTTTCGATACATAACTGACGAGGCAAATTTTTTTTCCCGCAGTAGGTTGCCATTTCTTTCTGCGCTAGACCAGTTGCCATCCAAGGCTATAGAACCCAGTCTCTCCTTCTATTTACCCATAGCTTAGAAGAGGATACATACCTTTTCCAAGGGTATTAGCATGTAAGTGAATTTCAGTCAGTTATGCATGATACACGCTTAGGCGATCATGTATCTTTCGATACATGACTGACGAGACAGATTTTTTCTCGCAGTAGGTTGCCATTTCTTTCTGCAGTAGACCAGTTACCATCTAAGGCTATAGAACCCGGTCTGTACTGCTATTTGCCCATAGCTAGGGAGAGGGGAGAAGAGGATTCATACCTTTTTCCCAAGGGCATTAGCACGTAAGTGAATGTAACTGGAATTCGAACTCGGATCTCCGACCAAATTAGCCCAAGTCATAAAAAGATTTGGGTAAGAAGGCTTAGTTGTTTATCTTTCTTTCCCCCTCTCTCTTTCCTTCACACTAACCCACCAATTTTTAATGGAGGTAGAAAGCATCATATAATCGGTCCAATGACCTTGCCCAACGCAAATTTAGTGTTGCTAATTATTAATTTATTATTGTATCTTTATTAACTACGTCCTCTTTGCTTCGGCGTGTTCATAATGTTGTCGTCACCTCCTCGTTTTGTGTGGATGCCCTTCTGAACCCCACCCCCTCCGCCACGGTCGTCGACAACAACACCAGCTTCAACCATGCCAAATGCTAATGACATGTGACATGCAGTGAGTGACTGGCTTTACCCCCAGAAAGTAATTAATCGTAAATCTCGACTAATTGCTCTGAGGTGTGAGTGTCGGGGTTGCAAGTGTTGATCCAAATTGAAAAAGTCTAAGAAAGAAGAAGGTGAGGGACTAGATGAGAGTGGATCACAGCTGTCGTTCTTTGCAGAGAGAGAGAGAGGCAGAGAGAGAGAGAGAGAGGGGCAGAGAGAGAGAGAGGGGCAGAGAGAGAGAGAGAGGGGCAGAGAGAGAGAGAGAGAGGTTGAAGCAAGATGTGAAGCGGTACATAGAATACGTGATGGGTAAAGTGTGAATTAAGAGAAAGAAAGTAGGGTTCGTAAAGGAGAAGTAAATCAGGAAGAGGAAAAAAGAAAAAGAAAAAGAAAAAAAAAAAGAAAGAAAAACGGTGCTGAAAAAACGAGGCAGAAAAACAAAGAAAAAAAAAAGAAAGAAACATTAAAGGAATACCGATTAAATTTGAAAGAGAGAGAACGAGAAGAGAGAAAACGAGAAAAAGACAAGAAAAATGTAAGAAAGACACGTAGAGAAATGTCAACCGTCTAACTTGGGCGAGCAGCTGTCTATTTAAGTCGATAGCCAACTAGATTCCACTTAGCATTTCTTCCTTCATCTTCTAAATGACCAGCCCACAACGGCGGACGGATTTCGCTTCCTTCTTTATCGCCTCCTTCAACCACCAATTCTACAAAACTTCCCTGCCATTTTGTCCGAGCTTTTCACTCAAACGATCGTTCATCCAACAGACTTTCACCTTTTTGTTCTCTGGGCATCGTTCCTTCTCTTTTCTTCTTATTTTTTGTGGGGGAGGTGGGTAGTGTTTGGTGGGAGAAGCAACGACAAGTGACACCGTGAATAACAGCATCGATTCCACAATATGAAGTTTTCCTGCAATTAACGAAAGCCATTTCTGTTTCTGTACAATAACGGCGCCTAGACTTCACCGTTATGATATTCCCTTATTTTTGTAGCCGGGAATTTGAAGTGTTGAAGGGCCGATGATCTTCAGAAAGACCGTTCACACACACACACATATATATATATTAGTAAAAAAAAAAAAACACCTCATGTGGGGAATAGCCTATTTCGGCAGACGAAGAAGATATTGGTCGTCTGTCTTCTCAACACTGGTATGGACGGAGTTCATGTCAGAAATAGAAATTTAACTGTGAAAGATATATATATATATATATATATATATATCTCCGATGTGGACCGATTTTTTTTTCTTTTTCACAGTTAAATTTCTGTTTCTGACAAGAAGTCAGTCCATACCGAGGTTGATAAGACAGACGACCGATATGTTCGTCTTTGGATTTTATTGAGTATTAATTATTTGCTCTGTAATAATAAATGTTTTGTGCTATTTTTGTGGATCTGTTTTCATATCTTATATTTCCAGGATCCACTTAGATTATATACCAACGGATTTGTTACCTTTACTATACATACACACATATATGACGCTAAAAATATAGTTTTAAGGTATGCTATATTTATGGGTAAAAGTGCTCAATATCAGCGATAGAGCGTATATGAATATAAAAGTGGACAGTAAGGTAAACACTGAGCGGCGACACACCTGTTTCATGCTTGAACGCAATCTTCAGGCGATGTCTGTTGCATGTCGTTTCGACTGTTTATATATGCTGGTCCATGAGGCATTTACACACGCGCTATCCCTGATATTGAGCACTTTTACCCATAAATATAGAATATCTTAAAACTATTTTTATCATTATATATTGAGAATTGTTATTTTCTAACACCTAGTTTTCAGCATCTCCTTCGAAGTTTTCTCCTTGAGAAATAGCATATTGATTCTCAAAAATGC
This sequence comes from Acanthosepion lycidas, assembly GCA_963932145.1. Classification (NCBI taxonomy): domain Eukaryota; kingdom Metazoa; phylum Mollusca; class Cephalopoda; order Sepiida; family Sepiidae; genus Acanthosepion; species Acanthosepion lycidas. The sequence continues at coordinate 67,339,925 of OZ010593.1, forward strand.
AAAATACTCGTACCAAATTCAATTCACACGCTTTGTTCCAATGCCCCAGCCTAGGGTAGTATTTCGTACGAGACAAAACTTTAATTAGACATTGGTTATTTCCTTGAATTTCCTTGCTAAAAAAAGACGCCCATAACCAAATCAAGCCCCTCCCCACCCCGCAGCATACAGGATGCTATTCAAAAGAATCTTCGAGATTCTTGGGCTAACACAAACTACTAAACTCGTGGTCTACAGAGCTGTTGCAATCTCGACTCTCCTGTACGTCTGTGAATCCTAAATATTCTACCGAAGAGTCATCCGCAAACTTGAAAAATTCCATCAAATGGAACTTCGTCAAATCCTGTGGAACACATGGCAGGGCTCGACCACGAACAACGACGTTCTCCTCCGTGCAATGATCGAAAGCCTAGAAACCATTATGACTACGCAACGATTTTGATAGGCCGGACACCTTGCCCGAATGCCAGAGATCCGCCTACCCAAACATATCCTCTTCTCAGAGCTCGCATCTTGCAAGAAAGCACTCGGAGCGTTATGTTCTCGATTCAGGAATCAGCCAAAAACACCTTGCTGAGGACGAAAATCGACCTGGTCTATTGGGAGACGGAAGCTGCAGAAAGAACCAATTGGAGAAGAGAAGTCCAAGAAAAGATAACATCCTTCGAAAACACCAGAAGGTAAATAAAAGAGACAAAGACCCCCCCACCCTCACCCACGTTAAAAAAAAAAAAGCCAGAGCTCTCCATTCCCTAAACCCTCCTACTTTATCATGTGGTGGCTGCCGACGTCTCTTCAGATTCAACATAGGATTTACACAGAAATGTCGATGAGCACCCTAGTACTCGGCAACACGTTCCGCCAACTACGACGAATTCTCTGTCTATATAATGTGTATATATAGTGAGCGAAATAAAGGGTTCAGTTCGATATTCCAACCACCTGAAAAAGGCTGGAGCGTACAACGGCCGAAACGTTGTAATAAATATGGCGACAAAGATGAGGACAATAGTCCGAATAATGAAAATAGTGACAATAGTCTCTTCTACAATAATTTTTTAAACATTCATAGACGACTTACCAAGAAACATTGGCATATCTTTACGCGTTTTTGAAATCAACAAATTTCGAAAAAGTAAATAAATGCAAAAAGCCTTTAAATATCACCCTCAGACATCAGGACATGTCATGATATTTTTAAAAATGCAATGCGGAAGTATTCTTCTGGAAGCAGGTAGGAATCAACGTTTGTGTTGAGTACCATAGTACTTGCTAAGAATATATTGACTGAGTTGGTTGTAAGACAGAGGAGATTCATTCGACCATATGAACAAAATTACATTTTTATATAAAAGTTTAAGAGCCATTGGAAGTAAAGGGATGAATGGGGTGTGATATGAGTGAAAGGAAGTGTGATATGAAAGGTAAGAAGTGAAGATTTTGAGGATAAGGCAAAATCATTATTGGCTGACACATGAAGAGGGTAAGATTGTAGTGTTCAGGGAGACATCCACGTGCGAATCTGTTGTCTAGACGCTTACAACGCCGTCCAAGCAGTAAAGGCCCGGACAGGTGGAAGTAAGGAATCATCTGAACATTTGCCATGGAAATAGCGATAGACTAGCCAGAGGCCTGCAACGTAGTTCAAGCAGCAATGGTCTGGACTTGTGGAAGTAAAGATTGGAGCTCATATTGCTTTTTGTAGTTTGCTTTGTACTGGCGTTAAAATACTGCAATGACCTAAGGCCATGTAACAGTTATACTAAATTTCACCCTTTAAAATGTACACGCGGCACTCAAATAGTGTTATTGTTAAAAGTCTTATAATGACTGAAAGGGGAGATGCTAAGAAATGAAGATTACGAGACAAAGGGTTTGTAAATATTGTTCCTTAAACCGAAAAAGTTAAGATGGATGTTTTGATGAAGTGTTCTACGCCGTAATCTGTTCCAAATAGTGGCAGTTGTTGAGAACGTTCGTAAATTTTAAATCTTAATAGAGAAGCAGTAAATATCTGAATTGTAGGAACTAAAGAGTGGAACTCATCAGAACATTAGCGATGGTATAACGATAAGCTTGTGACGTTGGGTCTGCGGGGGAAGTATGTTGCAGGGTGGGAAATAAGTTTTCCCCCCCACAAGACCTCACTCAAAGGTAAAAAGTGAGGATTAAGCAACTCCACCCCACATATCGCAGCAATTCTCCATTTGGGCTTTAATATGACTATACGCAGATGAGACAGTGCTAATAGCAGACACAGAAAAAAAAACTCCAAAACCACCTACAGAAGGTATCCAAGGAGAACAAAGAACAAGGGACTAACCATAAACTACAAGAAGACAGAATGCATGGTAATCAGTTAAAAGATGAGCCGGAAATGCGATTTGCAGATGTGGAAATTTAAGTATCTGGGAAGTGTTTCGACAGAGGACGGTAAGTGCGACGCTGAGATCCGAAGACGTATTGGGATGGCCAAAGGCGTATCCCCAAAAGGTAGGCAGAGTATTACAAGGCAGGAGGTTTTATCTTAGTTTCATATACTTGGCTCTTGTTAATAAACATGTAAAAATCTCAGCCTCGTGCAATCGTTTTCTCAGATCAATACTTATAAATGTCTTCGAGCGAATGAGGGCTATAACTTTTAGAGCGTACCATTCTTCTATCAGACTTAGAGATTTGCGCTACTGAATCACAAACAGAGAACTGTGCCAAATAAAAGAAACCACATCACTTGGGGACTACCAACAGCAGCAACAACTAAAATGGATAGCACAACGTGACAGATCACACTAAAAAAAAACAAAAAAAAAAAAACAAAAGATTAGCAAAGAAACCCCCATCAGTATCGGAAAGAACAATAACAATGGATTTGATGAACCTATTTCCGTCAAAAAAAAAAAAAAAAAAAAAAAAAACTATTTTAAAAGAAAGATCTGTTTGATTAATGAATGCCAATTTTTGTTTCTTTTCATTACTGACTGGATGCAGTGATCGAAAAAATTGGTACTGATGTCTTCCTTTATCTAATCCTTACGACTTAAAGGCCAAGAAAATCATCTCGCTAAATCAAAATGGACGGTTGGTGTATCTTGTGGATGGAGAATGAGATTGTTCTACCCAGGGAGTCAAAGGTTATGTTAACAAATACCGAAATCAAAATCGATGAAGGAAAATACTACCAGCAAAGGGGGGGGGGGCTTTTTTACGCCGCGGTTTGTCTAGAAGCCTCATAATCAACATCATACCTGTGAGGATAAAGCATTGAAATAGACGCACAGAATATTGATGAAAAGTGCTAAAATCTGCGATACCTTCGTCATATCTTATTGTGGGAGTATTTTCTCCGTGGACTTTAAAGATCTTTCGTTTCCAAACAGAAAGAAACTAATTTCAGTTCGGTGTAAAAACGCTCCTTGGCCGAAGCAATCAATTTCGTAATCGGGAAATTTTCTTCAAACATTCTTTGAATACTACCACTTGAAATTACATAGAGATCAAAGTAATAATGGACTAAAGGGTTGGGTACCGAACCGGTGAGGCTCGTAACCATACAAGATCTTCAGGTGGGTCGTAATGCGTTTAAGAATCTGCTCGGTAATTTGATAATCTCTGTCCTTTTGGTCTGGTTGAAAAGGTTTCTCTTGTGATTGATATGTGTGTGTGGGGGGGGGGGGAGGGGGCGTAATCCCTACCAGGTGCATAGCGTAGGGGAATGTTTCGGAGAACGATGAAAACCCTCCCATTCCATCATCCACGACACTCTCCTAATAGATTCTATGAAATCTTCTCTGATAAACGATGATGAAGTTAATTACTTTGGAGACATCCATAAGACTGCTTACCTTAAGAACCCCCCACCAACAAACACACACACACGAACATAACATTCAAGCGTTTGGCTCAGTGGTAGAGCAGCGGACAACAGCTCGCTTCTTTCTCTTTAAAGGAAAAGAAATCTTTTTGCACAAAAATATTTTCGTTCTTACTGAATTGTTTGATAGATTATTAGTTCATCTCAAAGACCAATCCCCGTGTGAGGTGAGTTCCATCATTACTGGGATATATATATATATATATATATATATATATATATATATATATATATATATGTGTGTGTGTGTTTATACATTCTTTTTATCGATACAAGTATTTAAATAAATGCTCTGTTTCATAATAAACTGTATTAATAACAGTTACCGGCTTGAATGTCCGAGAAATTTTCATAGAAAATATTCGTCCTCCGATAGGAATCGAATTTGAAGTTTAAAAGCCGTAAAATTGACCTTGCTAATCGAACGATAACCTCCGTGGCTCGATCGGTTAAAGCACGTCAGGCTAAATGACAATTCCCTATAGGATACAGGTTCGATTCCTGTCGGAGGACGAATATTTTATAGGGAAATTTATTGAGCATTCAGACCGGTAAATGTTATTGATACTGTTTATTATAAAACAGAGCATTTACTTAAATATTTGTATCTATAAAAAGAATGTATAAACATACAATGTCTTAAAATAATTGTTGAACTTTTTCCATTTTGTAATGTGACACACACACACACACATATATATATATATATATATATGTGTGTGTGTGAAAATATTGTAGAAAATAGGAAAGAAACTGGTTTGGTAAATAATCCAAAGTTCCTTAGTATTTTTGTAATTATTTTTAAAAAATAGTCCTCGATACGAAAGTAGAGTATAAATATAATTATTTATTTAAAAATATGATTCCAACTCGCTACATAAGAGGTCTCATGTTTCAAAACAAGATCCTAAAACTTCAAAATTTTGAAGTTTTAGGCTCTTGTTTTGAAACATGAGACCTCTTATGTAGCGAGTTGGAATCATATTTTTAAATAAATAATTATATATATATATATATATATATATACACACATAACACGTCTTACATTATTATCCACTTTTAATTTACCCTAATTTTTAGAAAACTAATGAAAAGACGTAGAGCGAATTGGACATGGTTAAGTGTAATTGGCAAAATGCTCAACAAATGAAATTGAAAAAGTTCTCAAACAAAAAAGGGAAAAAAAAAGAACAGGGCAAAATAATACAAAGCAAACAATATATATGCTAGGCAAAACAACAGTCAGTCATTTATGTGCCATGCGTGATACACGTTTAGACGATCATCTATCTTTCGATACATGACTGACGAGGCAGATTTTTTTCCAGCAGTAGGTTGCCATTTCTTTCTGCGGTAGACCAATTGCCATCCAAGGTCTATCCTGCTATTTACCAATAGCTGGTGGAAGAAGACTCATTAGCACGTAAGTGAATGAAATGGAATTTGACTGGAATTTGAAATCCTCAGTCCGAGTCGCTATCCATTACTCCACCATGCCCTCATCAACAGTAATTATGCAATTAGTTCACAAAGTATTTGCACGCAAAAGGCATACAATCAAGTGATTTTAGCGAGAATCTGATTTCAAGATTATAAGTATGGCGGATGAAACCGAGAAGCGGTCCATTTTTATTGGTTAGGAAGAAATCCCATCATGTATATGTACAATTTTCTATAAAATTTGAAGAGAAGGATTTTTTTTTTCTCCAGTCATTTCTAAGATTGAATCCAACAAGGGATTCGGAGAAATATTAACGCTATTAACGAGGTGGATAATTCATGTAGAAATAATCGTAATAATAATAATAATAATAATGTTTGAAAAGTTTATGTAAGGAAGCGATAATTCTAATAAAATTATTTTAATACAATGTAAACGAACCCCCACCCCACCCGCCTTTAAAAAAAAATTGTTTTAACTAGTCAGTATTCTTAAAAAATTAAAATATTTTAAACAATATTTTACTGAATTTTAGGAACTTTGGCTTTATAATTTCAGTTACGAAGACGTTTGTTGAAGAAATGCTAAAAAAAAACGATAGCTTAATGTTTGGACTGTTTAACTAAAGGGTGAATAACTGTAAAAATTACTTGAATAAAACGTGAACGCATTTTAGATAGGTTTTTTTTTAACTACCACGTAATTTAAAAAATTTTGAAAAATATTTTAAGTAATCTAATATTTTATTGAACATAAATTTCTTTGGTTTTATAGTCTTATTTAGGAAGGCGTTTATTGTGGAAATGTTAGAAAATTACCAATATTTTTTTTTATTATAGTTACCGCCCTTATTTTCTTGTAATGTCACATATGGACTTTTGTATTTACAAAAATCGGCTCGTTTATACACACAATAAAAAAACAAAAACATTTTTAACACGGAGGTGAATGCTTTTATGAGCAGTTGACACATTTCATTTAATGGTAACAATTAATTGACGAATATAATGTAAACGCCTTTTTTTATATAATTTTTTTTTAACTATCCAGTAATCTTGAAATTTTAAATATTCTAAGCAATCTAATATTTTTATAAATTTTAGGTTCTTTGGCTTTATAGTCTTACTTAGGAAGACGTTTGTCGAGGAAATATTAGAAAATAACGTCGAACGACTAAATTTTAACTTTACTATAGTTACTGCTCTTATTTTCTGATAATGACGCGCATGGACATCTGCATTTACAAAAATCGGCACGTTTATCGACACATCAATTAAATTCAAAATTCTTTTCAAAATAGGGCGGTCGATGAATTGTAGTAAGCTTTTCTATTTATGATTAGTAAATACAGATTTTATTTAATAACAATATAACTTAACCGCTACAAATTAATACAAAATTTTGAAAAAATTTTAAGTTTAAAAATTATTCTAAGTTTTATATAAATGAAAACAATTCTAGCAAATATTTATTATTTATGAAAAAAAGTTTATTCTTAAGACAATAGTGTTTTTAATATATTTTATTCATAGAAGCAATTAAAAGCTTTTCTAATTAAAGTCTTAGTTTCATTGCATTTTTTATTTTACGATTTTTTAGAGCAGATTTTCTGTAAGTGTGGGTCCTGTTTCACCAAAAGAATTTGATGATTTAAATTCTCCAAGGACTTGTTCTTATAACTAATATAAACGCTAAGCGCTACAAAAAATTCTATCAAGATTTCATAAAATTAAATAAGTGTGGGGGGAGATATATGTAAAAAATATTTTTACCAAGATTTTCTAACAAAAGAAACATTTCAAGTTCATTTGATTGTGAAGAAGTCCTGAAAGTTTCAATAAAATCCAACAATTGCCCGATTTTTGCAATATTTTCTAAATCAAATTTTATTTTTACCGCAAAAAGAAATTTCCTAATCTAATTTATGATCTCCCTTTCATGCAAGAAAACTAGATTTTTAACCAAAATTTCGAATAAGGATAATAATTTTCTTTTTTTCTTTCATAATAAAATCCTTTGATCTTTCGACTTAATAACAGAAATGTTTTGAAGAGAAAATTCTGTTTCTATTATGCTAATTGCTCATTGAACACTTTAAATGTGCGTGCGCGCGCACACACACACACACGGACTGATAAACAGAGCTCGTTCTCCATATCTATGAATTTGACCAATCATGGTGAAGAATATAAGGAAAGAATTGCAGAAAAATTTCGAAAAGAAACATTGAATTTACCATGGCCTGATGACTCCGCAGATTGCACAAGAATGATGTGCCAGTGAATTTGCTGCAGCTACTTTGCCATTTCACAAATTCTTTGTTTTTCTTCAGCACTCGTTCGCCTCGCGTTACATTCATTTGTAACTTTTTGTGTGTGTGTGTGTGTGTGTGTGTGTGTGTGTGTGTGTGTGTGTGTGTGTGTCTGTTTTCCGAAATTTAGAATTAAATTTACTTTAAAATTTTATTTCTCATTTGTTAAATACCAACGGTTTTATTAAACACCAAGCGTTGATTGATTGGGGTGGGGGATTTTCTTTTAATTGAAGTCTTTTTTCTTCTACAGACTAAAAAGATACCAGACTTTGAACAACTCTCTCAAATTCTGCTGTCTATTTATCAAAGTTTTTTAGTTCATTCCCTTCGTGTAACAGCGGAAGAGGAGGAGTTACGTAGGTACACACACACTTGCCTCGTTCTTTTTTCTACTTTGCATTTCAGCGGACACATTTAAAAATGTAATCTTTCGTAGAGATCAGCGTTTTGCCCACTTATGGGAAAACGCCATGAAACACACATACACGTACGTACGAACATTCACCAAAACAAACTCTTTACGTTCACACTCAAACACAAATGTTAATGTCTTTTTCACTTGTAAATTTGTTGTTTAATACATATATTTGTTGATATATATATATATATATATATATATATATATATATATAGGTCTTGTTTGTCTTCTTTACATCGTCGTTTGGATTCAACTTGAGTCCGGTATTTTCTTGTAGTTGGACCTTCTAGCAGGAAAAAACAGCACGTGTTCCTAATTTAACAACACTCAAACCCGCACGATTCCCTACGACCTCTTCCGTTTCATTTCATAAATGTATTTCAAGAAGAGTACTGTGTCAGACTTCTCGAAGAGAAAGCAGCGAAAGTCCCGATAACTTGGTGCAAAGAATGACCAACATACTTCAAGAAGAATCATAAAAATATTGTATTTAGGTACTTAACTTTTTTCTTTATTTTTATCATCTACAAGAGTTAAAATATACATTTTATAGCATTTCTGTTGAATTGAAACGAAGATAAGCATAAAATCTATACGTTAAAAATGAATTTTCTCGTTTGTTGGTTCATTTTAAAGACCCGTCTGGCAAGTACGTTCGTGTAACATTTCCCGGTATTTAAGGGTTCATTCAACATTTACCAAAAGTGTCTCGATACCAGATTTACCATTAGCGGCGGCAACTAAAGAGTTAAGGAGAAGATGAACAGACCCCAAACCATGAAATTACAATTTGTTTCTTAAAATAGTCAACATCTGACGAAGAAAAAACAAAGCAAAAGTTCTGAGTTTAACCATTTTTATTTTATTTTATTTGGTTTTTCGCCAATGAAGATAGTTTAGTAACCCTCATTTTAATTTTCAAACATTTTCTTGAATTTCATTGGTTGTTATGGAAATATCTCGGAGCTTATTTTTATTTAAGAAAATAGTCAAAATTTGTGCAGAAATAGGCTCAACTGACATAAAATAAAATCTTTCTCAAATTCATCCCTAATTTAAATATTTCAAGAAATCCTATTGGCTAAAAAAATAAAAAATACAACATTCGCCCACGCATTTCTCAGAAAAATTCGCAACAAGCTACCAAGCCGCTGGAGCCGATTTTTGTTGTTAAAAAAACTATAAATAGAAACAGCAAACGAATTTTCGTCGCATTTTGAGACTCATACACGCAAAGATAGACACGGGAATTATGTGTCAAAATTGCCGCCAAAGAAACAAACTTTCTTCACGAGAGATTATAAAAATTCATACAACAAACTTTTTCACTTAATATCTTTCATAGAAAAATCTTTTGTCTAAGTTAAATTCAACTTTTCAATCAAAGGCAGACAACTTTTTAGACATTGAACATTTCTGAAACAGCAAAGAACTTTTTCTCTAAAATACACCTTTGCACACATCATTACAAGCAAAGAAATTGTAAATTGTGTATATAAAATTTAATCTGTTGTTTCAAACATGGATTTTTTGTCGTGATTGAATATAGTTACCATTTGACCATTTCTTATAATTTATGTTTGTGGATATTGCATATTTTATTTGCAGAACAATCTTAAATATTCACGCATCCTTCTTAGATCCAATGAAGATAGTCTTCGGTGATATACTGTGAAATATTAAACAGCAAGCTAATCTAACCGAGCACGAAGAACGAACGTCGAATTCGTTTCTCACTGAGGGGTTCGTACTTGCCAAAACGAAACAATCCATTTAGCTACCCATCCGAATCACATACGAAATGTCTTAAGCAGCAATTACGCTTAATCGGAAATATTTAACAAAAAAATGATGAAATTCTCTTTTGACACTGTGAAATCTTCAAACTTTCCTATTTAGCCGAACAACTGATCAAGTGGAAAGTCCAAAAGACAAGAACGAAATGTATGGAGAACACATCAGAGTATGTAGACTTTTAGTTACAGTCACTGTTATTTGGTTGAAGAATCGAAGATAATTGAAAAGAACCATTCCTAGTTGAGCGTTGTCTGTTGGAAGGCTTCTCTTGTCTCCGTTATTTCATATTGGGTGGGCGGGTGTTTGGAAGGGATTCTCTATTAATGGCTAGTAGAGTAACACCTGTCAAGTCCCTGTGCGGACTCGGTGTTAGAATATCCGTAATGTCCAAAAGATTAGTTTATATCTGTAGACTATCGCCGAGAGAGAAAGAGAGAGATTATCTTGAAAGCTATTTCGAATTATTGAAAGATCGTATCAATTTGACTAATCTGTAACACAACAGACAACGTACATTAAGCACACAATTCATAGAAAACAAATCATGGTTAATATTCTCTTAGAGAATGTTTTTTACATGAAAAGCAATCACTGAAATGGATATGGGTAAACCCAGAAGCGCTAGATCTTCTTATTCAGTACGAAGGCAAAAGTATATTTAACAGAAGTACATTCTCTATTCTCCCCCACAGAAACGTTACCTATACAGGGTATCCCAAAACAATGTATACACTCTTTAAATATTAATAGTTAATAATACATTTTTTATATGGATGAAAATATGCAAAACAGATGGATTGGAAGAAGAGGGACATTTCAATACCCACCTAGATCACCAGATTTGACACACTTAGATTTCTTTTTGTGGGATTTTCTAAAAGATAAAGTTAACAGCAGGAAACCTATAACAATTGCTGAAATGAGAGTAGCAATTGAAGAAGAATGTGCTCAAATACCAGAGCAAATGATATTGGACGTTTGTAGGTCTATTTCTTCAAAATATGAAAAGTGTATTGAACAGAACGGCAACCAGTTTGAGCACTTGATGTGAACTCATCATTATATGAACATTCTGCCATTGCCCCAAGTAGCTTTTATCTTATAAAAGTTAATTTTCTATGGTCTTTGTATATTTTACTCTCAAATTCTTTAAATGTGTATTCTTTCTCTTGTATTAATTTTATTTACAAGTCAAAATACATATATGGAATAAGCTATAACGATTCAAAGAGTGTATACATTATTTTGGGACACCCTGTATAGAGCAAGTTGCTATTGATCCACAAGTACTAGGGAAAGGTATTGTTTCGAGAGTTGATCCCATCGCCAAGGAACAAAATCTGACGAAGACTTGTATCAAAGAACAAAATCAGACAGGAAAGAAGAAAAAAAGATTCGTTTGATTAAAGAATATTCAGAGTCTATCTATATTTCTGAGATTAGGATTTGTAACTATTTAACATTGTTCCGACTGTTGTTGCAATATTCACGACGTTTCGGCCGTTGTACGTTCCGGCCTTCTTCAGGTAATATTTCTTGGAATTTCGAACCGGACCACTTATTCTCAATATCCCCACTATTTACATTATTTGGACCGTTAACCTCATCTTTACTGCCATATTCACATAACATTTCGGCCATTGTATTCTCCTGGCCTTCTTCAGGTGATACGAGTTGATATATGGGACCGAACACCTTATTTAATCCACCGAGGAATATTGTTCTAATTCCACGTGCCATGCCTTTAAATGGTTCAGTTTCAGTTAATTCACCTTGGTAACCTCAACTGACAAGTCCTTTTTAGGATCACTCAACGAATGCTTTTATCCATTGGGCCATGTGTCCTTTGGGACATCAGTAAGTGGATTTTGGGAACTTAATTTCTCAGTAACCATTTTGTATAAGTCCACAAAATTAACTCACTGATGTTCCCAGTGGATAAAAGCTCTGGTTAAGTGATCTTAAAAGTGGCTTGACCGAAAGAGTTGTGAGTTCAATACCTGGTTACAGCAAAGGGAACAAAAATTTAGAGGGTTGAGTTATCAAGGGCAATTAACTGAAACTGAGATACCCAAAGGTATGACACGTAGAATTAGAACAATTTATCCCCGTGGACTAAATAAAGGGTTTTGGTTCAAAGAAGGCCGGAGCCGACAACGGCCGAAACGTCGTGAATACGGTAATAAAGATGAAGACAAGTCCGAACAATGTAAATGTTGTGAATATTGAGTGCCCAGCGTTTGTTAAATCTGAGCAATTATTCAACAAATTCAATTTAGTATCTGTCTATATTTCTGAGATGAAGTATTATGTACACTATTTACACTATTCGGACAACTGTCCTCATCTTTGTCGCCATATTTATTACAATATTTAGGCGCCCCAAGGCGGTGTAATGGTTAGCAAGCTTATCTCGCTGGAACAATTACGACTGAGTAGTGAGTTCGAACCTCACTGGGTGCCCCATGCTTTCGGCCTCGTGCCACATCTAAGCAACGCTTGGAAAATCACTATTACAACGTTTCGGCCGTTGTACGCTCCGGCCTTCTTCAGGTGGTTGGAATGTCGAACTGAACCCTTTATTTCGCTGACTGGGTTAGACTGTTCTAGTTCCACGTGCCATGTTTAAATTCAATTTATTGTCAGAATTAATTTCCTTAGACTATTTATTTTATTATTATTCTATATTAATGCTTTGTTAAAGAAGAGTTAAATTATAAATTGGGTCAGTTCATTATTTTAAAGATTAATTTTTGAAAGAAGAAAAAAATGCACATTTCCAGAAATCCTTAGAAATCTTTGGAGGGAAAAAATAATGATTGATTTGTGGATTGGTTTTGTTTTGGAAAACAGGAATTTCTAAGTCCAGGAAAAGAGAAAGAATATGAGATTATTCAACTTTACAGGGATTTTCAGTTTTGCTTCAGGTAATTTGACATGTCAATGTGATAGACTAAAAATGGTTGAGAAAAAGGAAAAATAAATTTTCAGCATATCTAATGAATAAAAAACTTGGAAAAGGATACCAGAAAGAAAGTCTGTAAGACAAAAAAATCAATCATTCCACGTTCCCTTCTTATTAAAGTTGGCAGATTTGATTAATTTTCGTATAGCATAAAACAAGGATCAATTACCTCCGTAAAGAATGCGCATCTCTCCTTGGGTCTTTTTTAAAATTCTATATCTGCAGTCTTTGTTTTGATACCAGGATTAATGAATTATTTTAATCCTGTTGATTTGGTTTGTTTTGTTTTAAGGCATATCAGCCTCAATGGGTCATTTAATGCCGACAACTTTTTTTTTCCTGGTAATATTTTTGCTTTGTCAAAAATCCATTTCCGTTAATATTTTTTTTTCTCAAAAATGTATAGCTGGTAATATTATTTTTTCAAAAACGTATAGGTGGTAATATTTTTTTTTTCAAAACGCACCGCTGGCAATACGCTTTCCTTTTCCTCAAAAATTCATTTCTAGCAATAATTTTTTTACAAAGTATTTATGGCATTAAAACCCATTTTTACACTTTCATAATGCTTCTTACCTCAGTTTCGGGGTCAACCACCTGCCCACAGCTAGGACCCCAACAGGTGACACCACCCCGGTTTAGGGCAGACCTGGGAACACCAGCAATTAAAAGGTGGTTCCACGCTCCCCAAATCTCCCTATCAGAGGCCCCGCCGCCGGACGCAGTTTATCGTCATACCCAGGACGCTTTAGTCCTGTATTATTTCTCATTACTATAAAAGTGATATTTAGTGGGACACGTGTAGGAATTGGTCCACCTCTTATTTCAAATAATGAAATTAATGTCAACCGGCCTATAAATCGAGAAGTTCTTATTAAAGACAAGTATGCATATCTCTCATTGGAAGACGTGCATTCCTTAGAGTCTTGCTTAATCATGGTGGTTTCTCATGCTCTAATTGGTATGACACACTTCGACTAATATATATATATATATATATATATATATATATATAACGAGCTTAAAAGCTGTCCTATCGAGTGGCATCTAAGCTAGCTCCTGGAGAGGAACGCTCGATTGGGTCTTCATCACAATAGGCAGGAAGGAGTAGATGCGATAGGCAACAATAAACTACAAAAGAACTCAAAATTGCATCTAAGGATAATTTTTCTGCCGCCACTTAATTTAAAGACAATTTGATGTACCTTAATTCCCTACAAACAATTATTTTTATTTCCTGGGTGACTTTTGATAGATTTTGTCATTTATTTCGATTAACCCCAAATTTATTTCCAAGATATAAAAATTGATTTCGTACAAAAAAAATTCTCGAAAAAAAAAAAAAAAAAAAAAATCGACTAAAACAGTCACAGTAGTAAAAACTTGGGAATCAAAAGTTTCAGGATTTGGGGGCCAGATCTGGTATGTGTTGTTTTTAATTTGCTTACAGAGTCGGACTGTTTCCAAAATATTATGATATGTTGGGCTACAGCTTCTCGGAGTAAAGTTGAAAAAGTGTGACACACACTGACATTCGAATTTATTATATAGATCAAAGTATATGGAACAGTGAAAAAGTCAGTTTCAAATGATACAATTCTGTTCGGCTTGTCTATTCATCGGAGAAATAAATAAAAATAAATTTCTGGTTGGTTACTGATAAAATACTTATCAGCAAAGGACATGTGATTTGGTTTTCCTTTTCACACGAACACATTCTCAAAGACTCTTGCGCACCATTCACTATTATAAGGCGCCCAATTCTCACTGCTCCCAACTAAGTTAAACTTATTTTAACAGTGTGTAAGATGCACCTGTAATTTTTGCCGGTAAATTTTGGAAAAATCTAGTAATGTTCAATTCCCTTAAATGGTAATTGCTTGTAAATTAATATAATATACCAAGCCACTCTAAAATCAGTAAATGTCCTGCTATTTATCCATCGCTGGGGTGGGGGAGAAGAAGAGGATTCATACCTTTCCCAATTGTATTATCGCGTAGTTGGATATCATGAGCTCGATTGGAATTCGAACTCGTCTCTCAGATTCTCGCTAGTCATTACTACGCCGTGCCTAATATATATATATATATATATATATATATATATATATATATATATATATATGGTAGACTCTCCCGTCGTATTAGACGTATGAGGGTCAAGCAGCCCAGCTGCTAGGGACCGATAGTGATAAAGGCTTTGACCAGAACCAACAAAACCTTTTTGAAGGGCTGAATACAGAGACCTGGTGCACTACGTTCCACAAGGTACCCAAACGACCCTCCACAGGTTTTGAATTCAGAGTTGCCCTTCTCCTAGACCAGTTGCCATCCAAGGCTATAGAACCCAATCTGCCCAGCTATTTAGCCATAGTTGGAGAGAGAAG
Organism: Acanthosepion lycidas; assembly: GCA_963932145.1. Lineage (NCBI taxonomy): Eukaryota > Metazoa > Mollusca > Cephalopoda > Sepiida > Sepiidae > Acanthosepion > Acanthosepion lycidas. The sequence continues at coordinate 67,355,118 of OZ010593.1, forward strand.
AGGATTAATACTTTCCCAAAGGTATTAGCACGTAATATATATAATTATTTATTCGAAAATTATAACACAAGTATGTTATAAAATCACTACAAAAATAGCTATAAGACACCAGAAGAGTCTTTTTGTAGTGATTATATAACATATTTATGTTATAATTTTCGAATAAATCATTATATTTGCTCTACTCTGTATTGAGAACTCTTTTAAGAATAGTAATTATTGGTTATTTGAATTTATTCCGTAGACACTGTGTGTGTGTGCGCGCGCGCACGAATACACATTTAAAGAAGTTTTATTAAAATCGACCGACATATTCGGTCTGTTTATTCATTCATTCATCTATTTATTAATTTTCAGATTTTCCAGTTTCCAATTAAGTTGTCCAAAATTTTCCTAATATTTGTATTCCAGAACCTTCAACGATATCAACATTTTATTAGAAACGTTAATGTCATCAGTTATAATAAAGGAATGATTTTATTGGCCTCATGCTGGCATTTTCTGAGAAACGTTATAATTCTAAATTAAATATATAATACAAGTGATGTCATAGGTTGAACGGTTCGTTACTGTAAGGGAAATATATTTTAAATTAAAAAAATACTGTCTGAATTCCTGCTGCCTACGCCTGTATGTGTGTATATATTATAATCATACTTCAGTTTCCGTCTAGGCCGGGTGAGAGGTTAAAACTTTGATCACATCTGGTTATATTGACACTAAACCGTTTCCTTGGAATGGTAAAAGAGAGTTGGTAAGAATTCGACAGAAACAAGTTATATGAAACTGCTAGACTATATTTAGTCGAGAAAAGGAATCCAACATAACATAAGAAATGTTTATCATGCAATATACGCATGCGTTAAATTTCCTTTTCACCTACAAAAGACGTGTACAGTAATTACATAATAGCAATTAACAGAATAAAAGAAAAAAAAAATTGGAAAATATATTTAGATTAAAAAAAAAAAAAAATGTCATTTCAAATAAAAAAATGGTTTTCCTTGTTCGGATTTTAATAAAAGTAAAAGTTTTGTTACTTTTGAGTTTCGTAGACGGACTATTCGGGAGGAATTACAGTGCACACTCATCAGGAGTATCAGCAATATATATATCAGTCAGTTATGTGTCATGCGTGATACACGCTTAGGCAATCATGTATCTTTCGATACATGACTGACGAGGCAGATTTTCCCCGCAGTAGGTTGCCATTACTTTCTGCAGTAGACCATTTGCCATCCAATGCTATAGACCTATAGAACCCGGTCTGTCCTGCTACTTACCCATAACGGGGGGGGGGGGAGGAGAAGAAGATGATTCATATCTTTCCCAAGAGTATTAGCACGTAATGAAATTCGAACTCGACTCTCCGATTCCTCAATTCGAGCCACTATCCATTACTCCACCATGCCTTCTCCAGTCAGTTATGTGATATGCGTGATACACGCTTAGGCGATCATGTATCTTTCGATACGTAACTGACGAAGAAGATTTTTTCCCGCAGTAGGTGGCATTACTTTCTGCGGTAGACCAGTTGCTATCCAAAGCTATAGAACCAGGTCTGTTCTGTTATTTTCCCATAACGGTGGGGTGGGGGGAGGAGGAGAACCAAGGGTAGTAGCACGTAATTTACCTCTTAGGACACATGGATAAAGGCGTTGGTTAGATCCAGTGACAGGACCCAAACAGTGCGAGTTCAATACCCGGTTAAGGCAGTGGAGAACTTGGAGAGGGGAATTAACAGATCACTGATGACTGACATTCATTGAAAACATGGCACGTGGAACTAGTCTACCCCAGTGAGCGAAATAAAGGGTTAAGTTCGACATTCCAACCACCTGCAGAAGGCCGGAGCCTACAACGGCCAAAACGTTGTAATAAATATGGTGACAAAGATGAGGACAATAGTCCGAATAATGTAAATAGTCGACAATCTAATATTTGGAAAAGTTAAGTACGGAGGAGGTGATGGAAATAAAATTACATGACGAATACAACGTTAACGCATTTTTATAATTTTTTTCTAACTATCAAGTAATCTTAAAAATTTTAAATATTTTAAGAATTCTATTTTAATTAATTTTAGGTACTTTGTTTTACAGTCTTACTTACGAAGACAGTTGTTGAAAAAATGTTACAAAGTTAACAATAAATTTTGAATTTTCTATAGTCAGCACTCTTATTGTCTCATATTATCGTATATGGATGTACGTAATTATAAAAATTGACACGTTTATCCCTATATATAAGACAGATGATGTTTGTGTGTTTAATGTGTGAAAACTTTTCACTAGAGATCCATCTAACCGATTTGGACCAAACTTGGCATATACAAAGTACAATATAACAGAGAGCTTCTTACCGCAAAAATTTGACATTTTTTAAAATTAATAATCGATAAAACCGATCAAATATCGATAAATTTAACTTTTTTCCTCTGATTTCATTAAAACCCGATATATAGGTTACTTCCATCATGACGTGTTCAATGATACTTCATTTTTATTTCTACGCCACTGCATTTAACAAAAAACAATGAAAAACGAAAAATCGATTTCAACACAAATTTTAAACTTAAGACTTCCTCAATTTTCAAGCAATCTAATACACACCTCATACACACCTCACTCAATTTTAGCCAACAATAAGTTGATTGTCTAACAGTCATTTAACTTGATAATTGAGTCCACCTATATAGTGAAAATCCGCGTAAATAGCGATTTTTACTGGTTTCTTTCTTATTTTTCTTTGATCTTTCAACCAATTTTCATCAAACTTAATAATTGCTCTATAAATGTATCCTCCTTTATATCCCTTGTAACACACTAACAAATTGAATTTCAAAAACTCCAAAATAATTGTGGTCTTAAGTGGGTCTTCATGTTGCCTTTTTTACCCTTTCATGTCCTATGCTAACTTCGATTGAATAAATACAGACTACTTCTGTTATATCAGTAATTGCATTAATTCAAAATATTTTTTAATGAAAGTACTTTAAAGTAATTGAAGAAGATAGACTCTGTTACATCTAAACATGATGCTGTTTTTGCTCCATTCTAATTGAACGCTTTTTCGACCAGCTGGGTATAGCTGCTAGTACATACATAAATTTAAAAGTTTCAAAATACTGGGGGTCGTTGAATTTTAGTAAGCTTTTCTATTTATGATTAGTAAATAAAATTTAAATGTCAGAAATTAATACCGAATTTTAAAAGATGTAAAATATATAAAAAAATTATAATTAAAATTTAAAACAATTATTGTAAAAATTCATTATTCATCGAGTGTCCATAATATATTTTATTTATAAAAGCAAAAGATTTTCTAATCAAATAATGTCTTAGTTTTATTGTATTTTTTATTTTACTATTTTCAAAAAGATTTGAAGATTTAAATTCTTTGAGGACACGTCCTTATAATATAAATATTAAGCAATACTAAAGATGTCTTCGAAATTTCAAAAAATGTGGTGGGTAGCAGACGTTAAAAAATATTTTTACTAAGAGTTTATAAAAAAAAAGAAACGTATAAAAATAATTGTATTTATATCTGAAGAATTTTATTTTTACAATAAGGTTCACTCTGTATATCTTTTTTTATACAAGTTTCATTAAAGATGACTGACAAGTTCATGTTTACATAACATCAAATATGAAAACGGCCACAATGCGCTGTCAGTGTTTGAAAAAAAATTCCTATAACTCTACATACATAGACATACTTAAAAAAAATCCATACATTCAGTTAAAAATGTAAATAAAAATCATCTTTGATAATGGCTAAAAGAATAGCCGAAAGCGCAGGCATAATCGGAAGATTTGGACAATATTCGCACACTTTATGTCAAGAAAAGAAAACACATATACAAAGACAATGAAAAGTTTCATCGCAGTACACTGGCAGTCATCTTTAATAAAACATGTATATTATACAACAAAATCAAAAATTACCTCATATGGGGTGGTATAGATCTATTTCAACTAACAAAACTATCTCAGCCTTATTCAACCCATATTATATATATATATATATATATATATATATATATATATATACTACCAGTCAGATGTATTTGGCATCCTAAAAGTGTTATTTTTAATGAAATCAGTTAAGCACCACAATAGTTTTATTTATTATATACTAAATACAAGTCTTCCTCAGTGACTTTGACCTTAGCCTAACCAGATATCTTTTGAAAAATTGATTTGAAGGGGTTTTTCTTCTTTAGTATTGACCATGAATAAAACGTTTTTATAAAGTTACATTTTGCCACTACTTGAACTCACATTCGACTATATTGTGTTGAATTACTTCTTGCTAGACACGACCTGTTTTATCTACGCTGCTGCTAATGTACTTTGCCCAGTAGTGAAATCTGTCATCCTTATTTTGTTTAAATTAAAACCTAAATTCTACAACTTTCTTACAGATCAAAACTTTCTTCTCAACAAAATGCCCAAAACACGTGAAATTACACTTCAAAGACAAGTGATCATTACTTTAAAAAAAGGATATTCAAGCAGAGAAATTTTTAAAAAAATTTCCAGAACTATATATATATATATATATATATATATATATATATATATATATATATCAGGGGCACGAGACAAAACATGACCAAAAAGTAGGGCTGGTGGACCAAAAGCAACAACAAGAGCAGAGGACAATTTCAGAGTCACCATCTTGCGTGACAGAAGGCTGACTGCTCCATTGCACAACTGAACCAATTTCGTGAAAAAATGGGTCAACATCCACTCTGAGGAGAAGTCTCTGTGATGCTGGCCTGTATGGCAGAAATGCTGTCAAGAAACCACTGTTGAGGAATCAAAACAATGTCAAAAGGTTCCAGTGGGCCAAGGTGCATAAAGGCTGAAGAAAAGAGCAGTGGAATAAAAAAAAAATTTTGAATTGACGAATCAAAGTTCGAAATCTTTGAATCAAATAGGAAGGTCTATGTGCGGTGAAGAGTTCGTGAAAGAACTGTAATCCCCTGTATCACGCCAACCGTAAAGCATGAAAGAGACTTATGGTGCAAGGGGCTTTTTGCCAATTGCAAAGTTGGGGATTTGCACCAGGTGCATACTGCAGCATCACGTGATCAGGAACGCAGTTTGTGGGTCAAGGATTTCTACTCATGCAAGATAATGACCCAAAGCATACGAAAAAATTCTGCCAGAGGGGTATATTAAAAGCAAAGAGGAAGAGCGCATCTTTCAACTGATGTCTTGGCCGGCACAATCAGTGGACCTAAATCCCATTTAACTGGTGTGGGATGAAATTGACCGAAAAGTTAGAGCTAAAAAACCCACAAGTGCGTGTCACCTCTGAAAACAGAACTAACTTCAGTCTATTTCCAGTCTTTGGTGGAAAGAATGCGGAGAATCTGTGAAGTAGCCATGGGGGTCATTTTGATGAATGAAAAGTTTAAGTCTTTTTGTGTCTTCTTGGTTTAATTTGCATTTAATATGGCTCAGGAAGACTTGTATTTAGTATAATGAATAAAACCAGTGTGGTGCTTAACTTTTATAATTGAAAGTAACACTTTTACGATGAGAAATAAAATTTTGGAGGGTGGCCAAATACTTTTCACTGGTAGGGTGTGTGTGTGTGTAATAAATATGTATATTTTAATCACAATAAACCTCTAGAAACAATTTTCAGTAGAAAACAACAACCAAATATTAAAAACATTTTAAGACGGTAACAAACCAGAAAACAAGCCCTGTTGTAATTGTAGAACCGGAACCAACTGCCCAGTGCAATTCAGAAAATGTGGTATACCAAGCTACCATTTTTCCGAAAGAAAATATTAATGATAAAAAGTATACATAAGGATATCCGCTGGGAGTTGGAAACAGAGACTCTACAATCACTGGCATTCCTGCTTTATCTAAGCATTATTGGAAACTTAAAGATAGAGGCTTCACCCGACAAATTGAATGGGATATCATCTGTCAGTCTCAGACTCCCCAAAACTTCCGGGACAGATACAGTTTGTGCATACAAGATTATAATAATTAAATATAAATATGCTGATCAATTATTGAATCAAAGAAACGAACTTATTTTAAGTGTAGACATAAGAGCAAATTTAAAATTCCGTACAAACATTGACGTTGAAGGATATACACTTACAGTGTTGATTCCTTTTTTTATATGGGTACTAACATATTTGTGTACGTGTATTCGCATTTTATATAATCTTTATTTATGTGACTGTCTTGCCTACATACTTTATAATTTTAAATTATTAATTTATATTTTATTATTATTTATAGTATTATTTTATTATTTTTATCCTTATCTATTTTTATATTTTGAATTTGTTCTTTAGAATTATCTTTTGATTTATATTATTTTATTTTTTTAAATTATATGATTTATTTTATGTTGGATATTATCATTAGTAATAGTAGTTTAAAATTGTGATGATTATTATTAAGTGATGATGATGATTGCTGCTTAAAATTACATAATTCTATTAGACATTTTGGTGCAATTCGTAATTCCGATCACCGTCTCCCTTACTCGGTATATTAACTTGTTCAGTCCTTTAAGGAAAATATTTTTCTAGGTCATTCTATTTTACTTGTGCTATTGGTTAATCATTTCTTCCTTTCCTCTCTCCCTATTCTTAAAATACTTTTATATTTGAAATTTTTATTTTTCTTTCTTCCTTTTTATATTTTTCTTTTCCCTTACCCTTTCTTCTATCTGTCTGGATGGATTGATTTCATTTCTAAAAAAAAAAAAAAAAACTTTCGGTCTGAAGCGTTGAATATAAAAATAGACATGAAATAGATTTTTAAAGTTTATATATATATATATATATATATATATATATATATTACTGAAGACAAAAGAGAAGCAGCAAATGTTTTTGGTTATAATGTGGATTTTTTTTTGGATTTTTTTTTTTTAAATATATATTCTACTATATTTTCCATATTAAATTATAAAACGTATTTTTTAAAAATTAAATCCACATTATAACCCCAAAACAATTGCGGTTTCTCTTTAAAACTCACGATATTCAGTCACCTCCCCCACCCCAAACGGCCTTTTTAACGTGGGATCTCCGAGCCCGTGGGCTCGGCCAAAAAATATTCCCATGGAACCCGTATAAACGGGTTCAGGGTCGGTTTACCTCCCCGAAAGAGAATCCGACCAGAGTGTTCAACCGATCAGCCGGTCGACCGAGATAGACTTGAACAACTGACACCTTTCTCTCGTTGGAACAAATTATATATATTTATTACACTAGATAAAAAGCCGCCCAGCAGGGCGGTATTTAAGCTAGACCTACGCAGGGCTCTTGACTCCTACTTAGCTTGCCTTTGAAAAGTTCAATGATAATTCTTCTGCTGCCACTTAATTTAAAGACAATTTGATGTACAAACACTTTTTTTTTCTTGGATGATTTTCGCAATGAATTTTGATTATTCCCAAATTTATTTCCAAGTTATCAAAACTTTTATCATACAAAAGAATTTGTCACAAATAATCAAGTAGAAAAATGGTTGAAAATAATCGCAATAATGAAAAGTTTGGAATCCAGAATGTCAGGATTACGGGTGACGGATCAGGCTCAGAGTATTTTAGTAGATTAGAAAGCGTATGACACACTGGCATTTGCATTTATTATACAGAGAAAGAAGATGAGCTATTGAAAATGAGAGAGTTGTTTATCTTTAATTGAAAAACGTGACACAGTGATATTCACATTTATTATATATATATATATATATATATATATATATATATATATATATATATATATATATATAAAATGAAATAGACTAAGTCCGACAATTATTTTAATATATTTTCTGTTTATACGTTATTTTGATACATACAAATATTTAAGTAAATGCTCTGTTTATAATAATTTAGCCACAAAGGAAGCGCCAATGTCAAAAATATAAATGGTATAGCATGTCAGGTCAAATGACGGTTCCGTGTAGGATAAAGGTTTGATTTCTGTCGGAGGACAGACCTTTTCTACGAAATTCCTTGAACATTCAGGCTGGTAAATGCAGTTACTACTGTTTATTGTAAACAGTGCATTTAGTTAAATATTTCTATCTATAAGTATAACGTATACACCGGAAAAAGATCACACACACATTATATATATATATATATATATATATATATAGTTATGGTAATTTACCCACGCACGCATGGACTCTCACAGCTATAAACAGGAGCAGGTACTGCCTTTTGGAGTGGGAAGTTTCCAGCAGTCAGCTCTGACAGTCAGACCGAACATTCTTGCTGTAACACTCTTGTTTGTATATATTTGTATTACTGTTTCTGTTAATATATTTGTTTAACTCAATTCCTCTCTTTGTGTCTTTATTTCTGGCCCTTAACAAGACCACAACGTATATATGTAAAAATATTTCCTAACTCCAGAAAACACTAGAAAGGTCAAGAATTAACAACGAACGAACATTTGTCAAGAAAACCGGAAGTCAAAATGTCTAGAATTGAAAGAAAACAGGAAAAAGAGTGAAAAGGTTAAAGCCTGAGTGGAAAGTAAAAAAAAAAAAAAAAAAAAATGCCCCCCCATATCGTACACGCCCGCAGACTTTTATAAAAAAATTGAACAACAAAATACTTGCATCAATGAAAATGAATCTAAATAAATCGAAAAGTAGAAGCAGGTAATTGCTGATATCACACTGACGAGTGAACGGAGTGATTTCCGAAGTGTCAGCCTACGAATATCTGGAGTCGTGATGCTGAAGATAACAACAATCCGTTATGTGACAAACCTTTTACTTGTATTTATATATATATATATATATATATATATTACACGTATGTATGTATTTTATAATAAGGTAAATAAAGAATCTGTAAGAACAGCATTCCATGTAAAATGTATAAAAAATTATATAAAAGTGGCCAATATACAAAATAAAGAAAAGAAATAATGATTCTCCAATATTGAGCTTTTAAAGTTTAATGTGAACACGCAGTTCTTCAGAAGTCCGCCTCATCACAACCTTCTGGCGGTTAAAAGGGCAAAATTTATACTCAATTCTATACTCATTCAAACAGTCACCTTAGTAACCTTCTATCGCCTTTTGGTAAAATACTAAAGACTCTTCACTCTGAATTGGTTAAGCATCTCGCAGAATCTTCTTTCAGATAAGCAATATGGCCTTTTCTTCTCTAGGTCAACTGCTGATGTGTTAACAATTATTGCAAAAAGTGTCTATCAAGCTTTAGATAAGAGCAGT
>OZ010593.1:67369371-67436871 GCA_963932145.1 Acanthosepion lycidas
GCCGTTTCGTCCTATATTTGGGACTCATCAGCAGTACGCATCCACTACCGAGGGAATCGAAACCCCGACAGTTAGGTTGGCAAGCGAACACTATACCAACTGCTCCGCCGGGCCTCGGTGACGAAGAGATTGCAAATCAGACATATATATATATGGGAAGCAACCTTTCTTTCAATAAATTTTCATTGATTAAAAGCCGACAAGAAAGACTTAGTTAACATTTTTCTGGGGTTAAATAATATAAAAAATTGTCCATAGTTATTATTATTCCGAGTGCTTTTGTTTAGTTCTATAGCCATTATCAAGAATGTTGTAGAAAACAATCCATGAAACTCAGCACACCGAAACAATATCCTTGATAATGGCTAGAGAACTATCCGAAAGCGCTCGGAATAATAACTATGGTCAATTTTATATTCTAAAAGTTTTATATGGCAAAAATGTTGGAAAATGGAAAAATCCAATAAAAGATTAATTAATTTTCCTTGTTGGCCGTTTTCAATGAATGATTTTATATATATATATATATATATATATATATATATATATATATATATATATATATATATATATATGCGCGCGAAGCTTAATGTTGAAACCCCTGGCCCGCATTTCGAAATCAGACCAAATGACATCACATGAGATTTCTTTCATTTTTTTTATCTGCTTCTTGGTCTGGTTTTGATCTTTTCAGCACCCCCTCGTCTGATGCGAATTGTTCTCTGATAATAAAAGAAGATTCAAAACACCTTTTCAGCTTTAAGAAACAGCTTATTTGAATTATTAGATGGAGAAAGCTTCCGAGAATATGAACCGTCATCGACTAGCATCCAGGTTTCAAATTCAGTCATAATTAAAGAGAACATGTCTCACCCACAAGAAGATGGTGAGATGGCGGCGTACTTTTCATAAACCAAGTTTAGCAAGTTCATTCAAGTTGGCTTCGTTCAGAAACAACTTCTAGAGAGAGAGCGTTGTGAGGATCTTTTAGATACCTGTTTGTTTATAATGATAAATGGTTCGTTTAATATACGAGATAATTCGTAGGTACTTCAAAAACTTCGCTAAAAAAGGAGGACACCCGATGAAAAATTGCCCTAAATATTTGTATTATTATTAAGAGGTCACATCAAAAGGATTTTAAAATACTTTTTAGAACCTTTTTATATCGATTAACTGTAGTGTTTATATTTGTTATAAGAACAAGTCCTCGGAGAATTTAAATCATCAAAATTTTTAGTGTCAAAAAGTCCTTTTTTCTCACCAGAGGCAGAAAAACTACCCTGAATCGTAAAATAAAAAAAAAATGCAAAATAATCTAAAAAAAAAAAAAAAAAAAAAAAATCTAAGATATTTTTTAATTCGAAAATTTTTGATTGCTTTTATAAATAAAATATATTATAGACACTAAGAAAAAGAAACAAGACATGAATAATAATTATTTACAAGAATTTGTTCATTTTTTGAAATTTTTAATTAGAATAATTTATAAGATTTTAAATATTTTAAAATTCTCTATTAATTTGTATCGATCAACTGATATTGTGATTAAATAAAAACTATTTACTAATCATAAATGGAAAAGCTTGCTACAATTCAACAACAGCAATATTTTTTAAAAGAATTTGAAATTATTTTTGTTCGTATAAACATGCCGATTTTTATAAATATTAAAGTCCAGACGCGACATTATCAGAAAATATGAGAGGTACCTATAATAAATTTAAAATGTATTGGTAATTTTCTAACATTTTCTCAACAAGCGCTTTCGTAATTAAGGTTATAAGGTGCCTAAACTTCAATACAATATTAAATTGCTTAAAATATTTTTGGGAAATTCTGAGGAGACTTGCAGATAACTAGAAAACTGCGGAAGAATCAGGAGAAAAAAAATCAGTTCTATGAGGTAAGGTAAGTGCTGGAGTATTGAGGAGATATTTTGTCACTCAACCTCTAATTAAAGTAAATAAACAAGAGATTTTTTCTGTTAATTCACCCTAAAATAAAAAGAATTTATATTTACTTCCATTGCACTCCCGTTGGGTAAAAACTTTTGCGATAACCCCCAAATGTGGACGATTCGGATGCTATTTCTAAGTGTGGGGTCTCCTTTAAACCCCAATAAACAAACCAAAAAACAGACTTTCTTTTTTTTTTTAAATTGTAAAAAATTCCTTGTAAGTGTCTCGAATATCCTCCGCACTTTTCACCAATAACACTGATTTATTTACTGCTGACTTTGATCCGTCTTAATGAAACACCCTTTATTATAGAGAGAGAGAGAAAGCTATGCTAAAGAAAATGTAATAATTATTATATTTTAGAGAAACTGCTAGATTATACTATATTTTATGCATATTATAGAGAAAGAACTAAATCATAAGAGTTCTTCAAATGCTATTATGCTTTACAAGAGTGGGGTGCTATATTACAGGAAATCTCTAATCTTCAACGTTCTGGATCTTTTGTTAATTCACCCCAAAATAAAAAGAATTTATACTTACTAAAATTCACACCAAATTCTTCCAAAGCAAGTGCTTTCCATAGCACTCCGGTTGTGTTCGCCTTTGTGATCGCCTCAGATGTTGGCGACTCGGATGCGCTATTTCTAATTGTGGGGTCTACGTTCGCGCTCATCCCAATAAACAAGCCAAAAACATTTTTTTTTTGAAATTGTAAAAAATTCCTTGGAGGTATTTCGAATATCATCCTCACTTATAAAATTTGAATAACTCCCTGATTTTTGGTAATTTTTCATTCTAAGGGGCGGAGTTGCTGAGAGGCAAGCTAAACAAATTTTGGTTTAAAATTTATAATCTCAAAAGAGTGCCAAAAATTTAATAAAAAAAATAAACGAACTTTGATTTAAAATTTCTTGGGGTGAATTAAATATTTGCGATAAGTACCTTTACATTATTTCTCAGATATGCCTACAATTAGTATAAAAAGTCAATGCTTACGAATAACATTAAGAAGAATCGATAATTGCCAAAATTGTTAATTATGTCGCATCGAAGAAAAAAAAAAGGTCTCCATCGCTTCTTTCAAATGATTGATCGATTTCGAGATGATTCAGAACCACGGCAGGATTGAGTCAGTAAAAATACTGAGCTGGGTGCTGTCCCCTAGAAAAACAAACCCGTGAATATATAAAGAATAAAATAGAAAAATTAACAAGAAAAGGTCTTAAGAGATTCTAGAGTTTTTTTTTTAAAAAGGACCAGTTTGAATGAAAGTAACGAGAATTAACAACAAATAAGTTCATTTTAATCCGAAACAGGGCGGGACAATCGTCTTGAAATATTTCTATTACTCCGAAAAAACAAAAAAAAAAAAAAAATCAAAAAAAAAAAAAAAATCGGATTCTCAGACATAAAGAACCCATTTTTTCCTCCAAGACAATATACAGAAGTAAGTGATATCTTGAATTTATATAACGAGTTTCTGTTTTAGAGAATTTTAACAGAACACGCAGTCATAAGAGAGCGGGTAGCGTCCCTTTTATTCATTTATTTTGTTTGAAAGGATTTTATGGGTGAATGAAATAATGTCCTTTTCACGGGATTCTTTTCTCACTCGATTCTCTGTAATAAGTGGGACCGAACTTTACACAGCTGATAAGAGACACAGGTGGTAAAGAGACCAGACAGGGTGGGACATACAGGCGGTAACGAGACCAGACAGGGTGGGACATACAGGCGGTAACGAGACCAGACAGGGTGGGACATACAGGCGGTAACGAGACCAGACAGGGTGGGACATACAGGCGGTAACGAGACCAGACAGGGTGGGACATACAGGCGGTAACGAGACCAGACAGGGTGGGACATACAGGCGGTAACGAGACCAGACAGAGTGAAACCCAAAAGATCGGTATAAACAGACGGCAAATGGACAAGAGTGTGACAAACATGGTAATGGGACGGGACAGATCGAAACAAACAGATGATATCAAACCTGAACAGAGTGAGACAGTAACAGATGCTAACAAACAGCGAAATGTTTAACGTAAATCTTTAGATGAGGAATTATTATTAGCCCCCCCCCTCTTTGCTTTATCGGGATCTTTTATTAATAATAATTCAGTTGATAATTGCCATTCTTATTCTTCTTTGGGTCGTTTATCCATTTTTTCTCGTTGAACTCATAACTGCTATGGAACCAGCTATGTTTTAACCAAGGATTTAATCCATTAGGTCATGCTTAGTGTAATTTTGGAGCCTTAAACAGGTGATGACATCCATCTCTATGCTAGGTCTACTGAGCAGATTGTCAGTGTGCACTGAATCAATATTCTTTCACGGTCTTTCTTCCGACTACAGCTTTTTCGATATTCCTCCAATTTTACTTTTAGAGCCTGACTTTGCTCTCGCTCTCTTATTCCTTGCCACAACTGCATGGGATGGAATGTATACAGTTCTTAGTTATGTTTTCTTCCAAGTTGGGCTTTGTTCCAGAGAGAATACTAGCCTGATATTGTATGGGTTGCAAATGCTTTGAATCTTTTATGTTTATTAGAAGACGAGGAAGGTTTTTTTTTTTTAATTTTTTTTATTTGCTGTCCTTGATTCTTATCACGAGGGCGTTTTCTAAAGCTGAGCATCTCTTGTTGGATTGTCATTGATGAATTGGATTCAAAATCTCTTTCTTGATTCTGTATGGATGGTGAGAATTGAAGTCCTAGTATTGCCCGGTGAATGTTGGCGTAAAATATACGGATGTTTTTACTCTATGATCTGGATGTACTAATACCTCAGGTAAGTAAGTATATTCAAGAAGCTTCTTTATCCATTGTGACTGATTTGTTTTGTTTTTTAACGACTTTTATGCTTTATTAAAAGTGGAAACATATTGTGGATTACGCATTTCTTTGTTTGCGAGAGAATATTGCATTAACAATTTTAGGAGATAATGATTTTCCAAATACAAGTTTTATTATTTAATTTTATTATTGGGCAGGGGACAGGTGGATTCATGTCTTTCCCAAAGGCATTTGCATGTAAGTAAATGTAACGAAGTTGACTGGTTTTCTTTGTGAACAGTAGGGAAAGTCCTATTCAGTTTGCATGGATCATTTGCTATTAATGGAAATAGTGGGGATCTCCTAGGCAAACCTTGCTCTTGTCAGTAGAATTCCCAAGCTTGGTTTGGTTGAAAAGTCACATAGATAATTAGGTTAAGTACCAGACAAGCGACACAAGTTGAACGAGGCTGATATAACTTATCCCCTAAAAATGACTAGATGAATGAGAACAATCTAACGCCGTGGATTGAATAAAGGGTTCAGTGGCTTAGCTGGGGGTGGCGTAGTTTTTAAAGTTTTCCCGATTTAGAAAAATAGAAGTAATGTCTTCGTGTTTTTTTTTTTTTAAATAAAAAAACAAAAATCGTACTTTTATTTCATAATTTATAAACGATGAGTTATAAATACCACGTTAATAGAAACATGGGGGTGGGGAAAGAAACTTGGCATCATACGGGCATTCAATTCTGAGAAATGGATAAAAAAAATTAAAAATTGATGAGTGCAGGAATAATTTCGTCGTTGACACACACATTATATATAATAAATCTTAAAAAGTCAGGAAAACCTACCTACGTTTCACCTAAACGGATTTTCAGGGTAAGACTTACCATGAAGATCCGTTTAGGTGATACCTAGATAGGTTTACCTGGCTCTTTAGAATTTATTTTAGTTATTCCCGCTATACTTAGTGTATTGACTCTACGTTTGTTTGTTTTTTCTTTGGACTAAAGGATTAAGGCACTGGACGATTTATTTCGCCCTGTTCTAATTTTTTAGTTCTTTCTTTTTTTTCCAATTTTGTTTTGATATATCGACGTTGTGCTATCCAAGGTTTTTTCCAACCGAGTATTATATATATTATATTATATATATTACATTACATTATATATATTATATTACATTATATATAATATATTATATATATTATATTACATTACATTATATATAATATAATATATATATTATATTATATTATATATTACGTGCTAATACCCTTGGGGAAAGTATTAATCCTCTTCTCCCTTCAGCTATGGCTAAATAGCAGGACAGACTGGGTTCTATAGCCTTGGATGGCAACTGGTCTAGGAGAAGATCAACTGAATTCAAAACATGCTGAGGGTTGTTTGGGGACCTTATGGCACGTAGTGCACCAGGTCTCTGTATTCGGCCCTTCAAAAAAGTGTGGATTGTCCTGCACAACGCCTTCACCACTATAAATAAGTCATATGATATAGTGCTGGTGTCTGGGCTGTCGGTTCCTAGGAACTGAGCTGCTTGACCTTCATACATCAAATACGACATGAGAGTCCGCTATATATATATATATATATATAAACGCCTTAAAGTTTAATGTGCATTGTAATGTTGTATTCCTTCTGGGAAGAAGCGACAAACTTGAGGGCCGCCTTGGGCGTTAAAAACACTAGCTACGCCACTGGAAGGGATTGGTTGTAAATTCTGAAAAAGTTAGAGAGTATAATGCCAGGCACCTGAAGAAGGTTGGGCAGTGCAACATCCAAAAGGTTGAGAGTTTATAACAACCAAAGTGAACATGCTGGACCGAAAAATAAGTCATGTAATATTGAAACAGATAAAATTTCAAGCGGACTTGTTCGTGTAAAAACTAGATTTGAAATTAGGTATTTTTATGGCAGTTCATCTACTCTATATTGTTATAAAAAAAAAAAATGATGCTACACAATCCTCCAGAAATAAATTGAAATTACATTTAAAAGATGTTATTTTTAATATTTTTGTGTGTGTGTGTGTGTTTTACAAGAACAGAAATGGTGCGTATAATGGACGATGAAAGAAATACTAGCTAACGCCCACTCAGCAATCAGGGTTTAATTAACAGATACGAAAGTGAAAGTGATTCCAAAATCATTGCCATTTAATCTCAGACTTTGCAGAAAGCATGAAATTCAAATACTGTCTCAGAAACTCAAGAAAAAATTGGTTTGCTTCTCATTCACGTGTTTTGTTAATTATAGCTTTATGAATGA
This sequence comes from Acanthosepion lycidas, assembly GCA_963932145.1. Classification (NCBI taxonomy): domain Eukaryota; kingdom Metazoa; phylum Mollusca; class Cephalopoda; order Sepiida; family Sepiidae; genus Acanthosepion; species Acanthosepion lycidas. Next base: position 67,376,404 of record OZ010593.1, read on the forward strand.
ATATGTTGTTTCCATCCCAGCACAGACCAACCTATTCTTATTCTATGTGCCGTATCCCTTCAAGACGTTTTCAGTCATGGCTCTCCACAATCTCCTCTGTAGCTCTTAATAAATTTTGTTATATCGCCTAAACCCTGTTCTGCCATCCATTTACACAAGCTAGTTAGTCAGGGGTTATGCATTGTTTTCCTGTCCCATTCATACATCCCTTTGATATGTCCTGTCCCTTTCATACGTCCCTTTGATATGTCCTGTCCCTTTCATATGTCCCGATGATATGTCCTCTCTCTTTCATATGTCCTGTCAGTTCTAAATTTTCTAAACCCACTTTCCTCATTATGTACCCCAAATATTTCAATTTTCTTATGTTAAGTCCTTTTTGTCTGCATTTTTTCTAAAACCACGTCATTGCTCACATGCTCATTTCATTGTATTCTCAGCATTCTTCTGAAGAACCAAAATTCTATCGCATCAAGTTTCTTCACGAGATCTGCTATTGTAGATGCAGAGTAAAAAGTAAAATGAGAATGACGTTTTATTTTTATGTGACGTCACCCCGGCCTCTCTCCACGCCCGCCGCGGTGCTATCCTGTGACGACCAATATGACTTGGTATTGGTCGCGGCACCAAATGTGACGTTCTAACCCTTTGCTGATTCGGATGGGAATCTGGTTAGATTCGGTATCAGCTTTGTCGTTCCCAGCTCGCCTCCAACGTCTGGTTAACGAAGTAACTGCTTTGATTTTGTTATACCCACGTTGTGATTTGATCTTAGGTAGACGAAATCAATCAGTCGCCGGGCCGTAATGCAAGCCGAGTCCGAGCAAAGGTAACACTGCACAAGTATATGTAAAAGAAAATAAAGTAACAACTCGAAAAGTTCAAATGTGTTAAAAAAAGAATAAATATTTTTATATCTGGTTGTTGAATACAGGACTGCGTCTTTCTCCCAAACCGCTAATATGGATTCGTGACACTTTGTGTTTGTTAGGCGGGTCTTAACATCTTAAGTTGTTTTTTTTAAGAAACTGTTTTTTTTTTTCTGCATCTTCAGGCAATATTCGTAAAACTTGTTTTGGTGGTGTGAGTCTAAGTCGTTCTTCAAAAATAAATTGTTTTTTGTTAGAAGTTGAAGTCGGGATTCGTGGATCTTCAGTCAGCTTTCTGCAAGGCTGGTCTCAGAGCTCAACAGCCTCAACTGCAACTACTCTCTCTGACTAACCCCAACTGCTCTCTAACTAGCTGTGACTCTGCTTATATGGACGCCGACCAAAACTGGGTGTGGGCTTGTCGTGGTTTGAGGGTCCTCGATAATTCTAAATCCACAAGGATTTTCTTTGTTTTCGGACAGGAAAATTTATCACTTTCCATTTTTGGAAGTCCATTACTTTTTTGCTTTAGAGGGGTTCTTAAGGGTATCGTCCTCCCAAATTCTTCCTTTCTCATATTGGTATCTCACACCAATCCCCTCAGAGGGCGTCAACAGGCCTCCCTCTCTCTTACATGTTTACCTTCGCCCACCGCTCACACCACCACTCAGCCAATGATGTTCGGCAGCGCGGGTGTTCACAATTATCACTCAAAGAAAAAAAAAAATTATCTTTTTTTCTTTTATTTCTCTTCCCGACAATAAACCCCTACGACTCGTAGTGTGGTCCTTAATCTCTATCTTAACCGAATTTCATCTGGAATTCGTCAACGAGATTTCCGCCAGCGTAAAGTGGGTGGTTAACTGGACGTATACGCATTCTGTCGCCAATTATCTATCCTGGTATCAAACTTTTATCATGTTCAGGTCTAGACAATAAAACAGGTGTTTTTCCCAAAACCAAATGATATCTCCGAAGGATAGTTAATGGTTTATTCTTTTCCTTTCTCTTCCTTTCTTTTTTTTATCTTTGGCGGTGGTCTTCAGCTGATGTCTTTCTCGGTCAGTGTGTGACGTGATTACCATTATCTCTTAGCATCCTGTTTTGTAGGCCACTTGACCAATTTGAAATTTTCATTATTGCCATGGGCAGATGACTATCTTTTATTCGCTGCCTCGTAACATAAATTAATTCGACAGATCCGAGATCTTACGAACCTCCTATCTTCTGCGGGAGAAAAAAAATATACTTTTTCTTTTTGCAAACGAAAACAAAATCTTCACCACTTTTCTTTGTCCAAAAAAAAAAAAAAAAAAAAAAAAAAAAAAAAAAAAAATAACATCGCTCAGTAAGTTTTTTCATGATAGCTTCTTATTGTCTTAATTATTTCTCGCTTTTCATTTTCACGTGACCGCTAAATAGTGTCACATTTGTTAAACTCAATTTATACAGATTCTTCTCGCCACAATTCGAGTTTTCTGAAAAAGGTACTTCATCTGAAAGATTGCTTAGGTGCAGGTTTTCCTCTCGGCAGCAGAATGCCACTCGATGGCAGAGGAAATGAAGACCTTCTTTAATGAGGAAACTTGTTCTATAGCTTTCTTCTATCCCATCGACATGTCACTAGTTCAGCCAACAGTAAAACCTTTCCTAAGTTATAATCTCCAGCTTCAATAAATAGCCTGCCTAAATATGTCTATTTTTGACAAGCATAACATCTATTCTTGTGACTTAGGCATTCTGGGAAGTTGAAATGGCTCAAGTCGCTATTGTTGATAGCAGTAGATGACCTAAGATTCAGCAACAATACAATCTATTTGTAAACATACTATATCTAAAGCTTAGCTCAGTCAAGAATAGGGCCAGATTTATGATAAGGAGCTTGTGGTTGCACCAATTTCCTAAACGAAGAAAGGCTCAACTTGAAAATCAAAATTCTAAATCCAGTATTTTATCTGGGATTGAACACAGATCACGCAATTTCATCAGCCTCTTTCTCTACATTGTCATATTATATATATAAGTGAACATTAAAGTCAACACTTAGAGGCGACAGTCTGTTTCATGCTAGACGCAATCGTCAGGCCACCTCTGATATTGAGTACTTTATCCTGTAAAATTTAGTACACCTTAAGACTATATTTCTTATATATATATATATATATATAAATGACAAAGGGGAAAGTTTTCATGTGGCGCATTTCATCCCTGAAGACTTCATCAGACTACATGCGACTACACTTGTGAATGAACGAAAGATATTGGGAATTTTATAACAGAAGATCTGCCCAGAATGGCGAAACCTGGACGCAAATTTACGGTGAATGATCTTACGATTAAAGCAGTTTTTAAACATTTTCGTCTTAGTAAGTTATTTTCTCTTAATTAGGGTAGCATTTTTTAAATTTTTAGTCAGTTTCATTATGGTGAGCAGTCAATAAGTTTTGTGTGATGTATTTTAAAATTTCTCTTTTGTGCTCATATAGTCTTTTGTTTGAACTTCTTGAGGTTTCTCCAATATATTCTTTCTAGCAATTTTGGCTTGTTGTTTTGCATTGATTAACTCTTTTATTGTCTTAGATGCAGTTGTAACAAATCTCTTAAAAGAAGCATCGAACACACTCAAAAGGAAAAGTTCTCCCCACCAATAGCTAAAATAATAGAAATCAATGCTATTTCACATTTAATAATAATCTTTATAAACAAAATTTTAGATTACCAATGCGATCACCTAGAGTGATGGCATGTATCTTCTTGAATCTGATCCTTTCCAAAATATTTTTCCCAAACAATTAACATACTTCCGATATCCTGATGATGTTCTATTAATATATCCCCGTAATACTGACAAATACAAGACAATGAGCCAAAACTTGGAGAAACTTATTCTATCATCCGCAATGATTGCCGGAAAGAATATATTGGGGAAACCTCAAGACGTTTAAACAAAAGACAACACAAAAACATTGGCTGCTCACAAAACTGACCACAATTTTGACATAAAAAATGCTACTCTAATTAAAAGAGAAAATAATTCGGTGAGATGAAAATGTTCAGAAAGTGTTTTAATCACTGGATCATCTACAGTAAATTTGCATCCAGGTTCTTAGATTTCATCTTTGTTGTCAGTTCTGCTATCACAATGTAGGGTATTTAATAACAACGATGATGGAAGCAAAATTAATCTAAATTAAATTGGCTTGTTAGTTTATATACCCAAAACACATAAAAAAACAAAAACACATCTAAATTTAAAATTCCCAATGTCTCTTGTTTGTGAGCATGTGGAATCACATAAATGTAAATAAACATTGTCCAAGAAAGTCCTAAGGGACAAAACACGTCACACAAAAAACCTTTTTCCACTTTGTCATACATTTTTCCTCCAAAAAGTTCTTGATATATAAAAATTTATATATTGCTATTCCATTTGCAGGCATGTGGGTGTATTTATTTTATAATGTATATGCTCACCGATATCTAGGTATGTGTTCAAACATGTTTTATATTCATTTTAAATTATTTGTGTATTAATAAGTTTACAACATGCACACACAGTTTGGATCGACTTTCTCCTTACTTGTAGCCTACTTTAGATGGGATTATTTTAAAAAGAAACCCCCCAAATCACTAGTAGCTAAATTCAAAATTTAGTAACGGTGACTGGGTTTTCATAGGTCGACCCAACCAATCTCAGACACACAAGATATTTTTCTGATAAAGACTAAAGTGGAAAAGTAAAACAAGTATTTTCTTTGAATCAAAAACATACATTATTTGAAGTAATGTATAAATATCCATATCCACTTAAAAAGTTGGATGTTTGAAAATGTCCATTTTTCCCAAAAATGAGTCGAAAAACTTATCTTTAATTACAGCAGCTGAATCAGCGTATTGTATTTTTCAGTCACGGCTTTTGTATGTATCTTTAATCTCGACAAATGACATTTAAATTTCGTTATTATCAACGCAATTAAAATCAATAACGTTTACTTAACACAAGTTAATCGAATGTTCACGATAATTATTTAATTGAGCATAGTCTGACAAAAACTCAAATACAAATAAGACGAGTGAGGAAGATTATATTGTGCCAATGTTCTGAGTTGGAAAGTTTCTCTGTTGAGAAAAACCAATATTCGAAATCCTAACCATTATGCTTGGCCTTGTCGGAGTTAGCTCCTCCTTTAGTTCCTTAACCCTTCACCAGGGGTCTCTTTAAATACTGGGTGACCCTTTGCCTTGCTCTCTCTTTTTCTCCTCAGGCCATGGGCCTTATACCACCTCGCATATGTGAGCTCTGACAGACAGCGTGTTCCCAGAATTTGGGAAACGCTCTAAGAACAATACACATACGTACGAACACTCACCACAATACACACACAACATTCACCACACGCACTCAATGTAACTGTCCATGTACTTGTAACCTGTACTTGTTGTTAATACATATATTTGTTTGTATATAACTATTGGTCTTGTTTGTTTTCTTTGGACTTAATTAAAGTTCAACATTCTCATGTAGCTGGGCCGGCTATCAAGAAATTTTTAACCCATGTGTGTTCATTATATCTTCACTGCCACGGTCTGCTACAGCCTGAACACCAGCCACTGATGCTGAACAATTTTAGATTAAAAAACAAACCAAAAACTAGTTTTCATAAACCTACAATTATAGAGCACACAGTGAGGATCGAATTCACAGCAGTAGTAATATGTCTGCAAGACTAACTTACTAAGATACCTGTAAGGATCAAACTCACTACACGAACGAATATATCAAACGAGTTTTAACCATCGCTCTAAAAATCTATCCCTCAATAGCTGAATATTCAGTTTGAATTTTGTTAGAAATTATTTCTTTTGACAACTTATCCAATCAATCCCTGTTGAGTGGCTCAAAATTTGAGCTTTCGTTTTTAAACACACTCGCTTTTGTATCTGTCTATATTTCTGAGATGAGGTATTATGTACATTATTCGGACTATTGTCCTCATTTTTGTCGCCATATTACAACGTTTCGGCCGTTGTACGCTCCGGCCTTCTTCAGGTGGTTGGAATGTCCTCAAGGACACATGGCACAGTGGATAAAGGCATTGGTTAGATCCAGTGATAGGACTCAAAGAGTGTGAGTTCAATACCCGGTTAAGGCAGTGGAGAATTTTCAGAGGGAAATTAACAGGAGATAACTGATATCTATTAAACATGTCACGTGGAACTAGAACAGTCTACCCCAGTGAGCGAAATAAAGGGTTATGTTTGACATTCAAACCACCTGAAGAAGGCCGGAGCATACAACGGCCGAAACGTAGTAATAAATATGGCGAAAAAGATGAGGACAATAGTCTGAATAATGTAAATAATGTACACTCGCTTTTATTTCAGTTACTTTTTTCTTTATGATAAATGTTTAATAAATTTGGGTCATCCGCCATTTTGATATGGATGAAGATAGTTAGAAGGTTAGTAGTATGGCAAAAGAATGATCAAAGTTTGAATAAACTCTAAGAATCAACGGCAAACTCATGAGGTGGTGGCTCGATAAAATCACAGTGAAGGCGGCAATGAGAAACCACCTCACAATCCCTTGCAAGAACAACATGGCAATTCACAACACATAAATATGATATTGCAATTAAAGTGAATCAGCTTGCTCGAAATCGATTGCTTGCCTGGTTAAAAATAAAACACATGCAACAGGTTTTGTACAATTGTCATTGAATGAATGCCCACTACAAATATAATTGGTACATAGAATGTTAGGACATAGTACTAATGTAAAATAGGAAAATGGAAATGCTGAATATTAATGTATAGACGTCAGTGAAACAAGATGGAAAACAATGGGTTTTTTTAAGCAACAATTGTAGAATCATATACACACAAAAAAAATGAAAAAACAAAGAACACTCAGACTAATAATGGATGAAAACAAGAGAAATTAGTTTCTTTTTCCCATCCCAAGGAAGGCAATAATGTCTCTAAGATGAAAGAGCTTTACTACAGAACTATAGAAAGAAAATGTTATAGTACATTTAGAAAAAGTGTTTATTTATATATCAAGTTAGTTTTAAAATTCATTCAGAACTGAATCCACAGCCTTAGTGTTTATGGGTATCATTTCCGATTTCACAGAAATCATGATGACAAGGTTGTGTTGTTTTACATTTATGTTGAGCCGATATTTGTGAAATAATATTTTGTGAAATTTTTGGTAAAAAAAGTGTGAATTATCTGCAAGTATATACAGTAAATCCAGCTATTTCCACAGTAAAATGACAAGACTTAGTTGCCAATTTAGCAGAGTATGTTTAAATTCATGTGGCTGAGGAGAGGTCAGTAGAATGATTTCCATGAAAATATTTATAGAAAAGACAGGGAAGCCATGTCCTGATGGTGAGAAAGTGAATGAAGTCAAGATGCCAGGTTAAGGCTGATAACATAACAGACCTTTCTTTGAATTTTGTTGAGAATCTCAATATATATAGCAGGAGCAACAGATCAGATACAACAGCAATATTCGGGTATGCCGGCAATTCTCAGGTAGAATTCTTCTACTGAAACTCAAGGGAAAACTATTGAATATGGTGATCATAATTGTATAAAACACGTCAGAGAATGGAAAAGTGAAAGTAGATAAGACACTAGTATATGCCAAATCTGAAATCCTATTCCAAATTATCATTGTGGACCTAACTGCAAAATATAAACTCATGTAAATATAAACTTGGACCATGCAACAAGTACAGAGAATAAATTGCTTTATTGGTGTACATTGAATGGTCAAGTAATAATCAACACCTGGCTTGAAGATCACCTAAGATGCTTGGGCACTTGGAAAAGTCCAGCAGGTGATGTTAAAAACAAGACATACTTAGCAATTTGAAATTTAGAAATGCAGTTTTGAATTCTAAAGCCTATGAAATCACTAACGACCAGGGTGATTGTCTCTCACTCATATAAAAACTAAAGGTGACCCTTGTATAACTTCCACACATGCAGCTAGAGACAAATTATTCAATTGTAATTGTTCCAATATCTTCTATTTATAAAATATATCAGCCAAACCTTCAATCAACTGTAATTGAATCAATTCATCCTCAATAGTCAAATCTTGAGTTCCAAGTTTCTTAAATTTGCAGAATCTGCTAGCTTCTCTTAATCTGTGAGATATTGTATAATTGAATCTGTTATGGTAATTTATCCATACATGCATTGACTCTCCAGCTATAAATAGGATCAGGTACTGCTGTTTCCAGCAGTCAGCTCTGACAGTCTGACCTAACATTCTTGCTGTAACACTCTCGTTTGTATATGTTTGTATTACTGTTTCTGTTGATATATTTGTTGAACTCAATTCCTCTCTTGTGTCTTTATTTCAGACCCTAACAAGGTCAAAACAGAATAATATTTTGTCTGTTTAATGAACAAAAATTTGATTCTTTCTGTTATGACAAGTTTCTTTTTAGGTCGTAAATTTCTTTGTGTCATTTCTGAAATTTTGACGAAAATGAAATTCTCCAATTGTTTGAGGTATGCCATAACAGAAATGTTCATTATAGCTTTACAACCCGCCGAAACTAAGAGGTCAGTTATTTCATTTTCGCTTTGCTCATGCCTTACTGTTAGCCCTAGCCTGGGCTGCAAAACAATGGATCCAAGTCTCAACAAATTCTGCTTTGTCCAAGCGTCTTAAACATCCTATTGGTGACGTCACATTGTTGTATGGTGTTGTCCTACGACACGTGATCAGTAGTCAACTTTTCTGTTATATGATACTTTATTCTATACTTTATATTGTCTATAGGCAACATATGCAAATAGGTAAAATTATAGTCTTTAATCAATTCAAGCTGTTGTATAACTTCCATACATGCAGTTAGAGACAAATTATTCAATTGTAATTGTTCCATTTTTTTTTCAAGACGTTTAAAATGTAAGAAGGAGAAAATCTTAAAGTAAAAAGATACTATCAACACAAATATGTAGAGGTGTGCCAGACAATAGAAGAGAAAAATGTACACTCCATAAAAATCTAGAAACTAAAATGTGAACTTTGTATTGTCAAAGGTGAAGAGGAACAAAGATTAGATAAGACTGTGATAGAGATGCTGAGATGACTGATAAGATTAAAAAAGGAGATAGACAAAATATATGACAGTGGTGAAATACCAGAAGACCGTAGCTGATCAATATTTATAGAGCTGTCTAAAAACACCAAGTACACATGAACGTGAATGCCATTAAACAATCACAGAACAAAACCAATAATTAATTGAATTAATTAATAGAACTTATAGAATTATACCAGAAATAGAGCAAGAAGAATATGGGTTTTTGAAAGACAATGGAACAAGAAATGCAATTTTTATTATCGGAATGTTATCAGAGCAACAGGAATGTAAAAAGATTTCAACTTTTTTATAAGTTACACAAAGACATTTGATGAAATACAACAAGAAAAATTCCTTGAAATGTTATGAAAGTTAAATCCCTATAGAAAATATATACACATAATCTGTTTGTGGACAAGCAGTTTGCATATTGGATAGAGGGGACGAGTTAAAAGAGGACCAACAAAAATAGAAAGAGGAGTGCAACAAGGATGTATTTACTCACTTGTATATTTTTTAACCTCTACAGCAAGATGATTCCAAGAGGATGAGAAGGTCAGTGAGGATTTAGTATTAGCAAACATAACCTTAACATACATGGTAGAAATGATACAATGTTAAATGCAGATTCAGAAGGAAAACTGTAAGGCGTTTTACACAAGGCATTTAATGAAAGCAAAAAGAAATAAGCAAGAAAACAGAATGCATGGTTGTCAGGAATGGGGAGACAATCCAAGGTTTGAGTTAAATATCAGGAATAGCAGAATCGAGCAGATGCAGAAATTTAACTGAGTAGTTTAGAAGTAGAAAATGTGATGCAAATCCAGAAGTACATAAAAATAGTAAAAGATGCTTTCAGGAACTGATCAAGGGATAAAATAAATGTCCACTGAATCAAAGAGTGCTGTGAATTCTAGAAGGATGTCAGATCCTAAATTCTGTGAATGCTAGAAAGAAATTATCTATTTTGATTAACATTATATTAGCATTCCAACTACTCAGTCTATTAAATAAAGAGAAAAGGAATTAGAGGAAAAGAAAAAAGACGCAAGAGGGCGAGAGTGGTAGAGTATAAGGAAAAGAGAGAGCGATAGAAAAAAATCAATGAGAAAAAGAGGAAAAGAGAATGAGAGAAAAGGATGGTGAGAAGAGAAATTAAACAGTTGATCAAAAGAGAGAGTGAGAGAAAATAATGAAAGAAAGAGAGAAAGTTGATAGAAAGAGATATGACTAAAAGAGAGAGGAGAGAGAGAGGGAGGAGAGAGAGAGGGAGAGAGAGAGGGAGGGAGGAGAGAGGGAGGGAGGAGAGAGAGAGGGAGGAGAGAGAGAGGGAGGAGAGAGAGAGGGAGGAGAGAGAGAGGAGAGAGAGAGGGAGGAGAGAGAGAGGAGAGAGAGAGGGAGGAGAGAGAGAATGCATGGTTGTCAAGAAAGAAAAAAAAGAAGCAAACTTTTAGAAGAGGGAGGGAGAAGAGAGACAAGAGAGGGAGGGAGAAGAGAGACAAGAGAGGGAGGGAGAAGAGAGACAAGAGAGGGAGGGAGAAGAGAGACAAGAGAGAGAGGGAGAAGAGAGACAAGAGAGAGAGGGAGAAGAGAGACAAGAGAGAGAGGGAGAAGAGAGACAAGAGAGAGAGGGAGAAGAGAGACAAGGGAAAAAGAACTGGATTACTTTGTAGGGTTTAATCTTGCATATATGGCAGTGATTGTTGGACAATTTCATCACATATAAAGAACGAACTGAGATGCAGTCCTAATAATGAATACTGAGAATATCATGGACATGATGGATATATAGTGAAGAAAGAAGGCTTAGAGAATTTAACACTCACACAGCACATTGAAAATAAGAGCAGTAGGAGGAAAAAACAAGTAAATTATTTAACAAGTTTGAATAAATGTTCCACAAAGAGAACAACAATAACGTAGAGCAACAAAAGTCAGGAAGCTGTTGAGGGCAACGATCACCCTGAAATCTGAAAATATTATCAGGAATATAAAAACTAGCATATGTATTTTTCAAGATGATGGAAATAAGAGAAAGTGAATAAAGAGAGAAAGATTATTGTAAGAAATAGATATGGCTAAAAGAAAGGGAGGGAGACAAGAGAGAGAAAGAATAAGAAATTTACAATTGTAGTTTTGTTGACAGATATCTTGTTTTCCATTTAGGAAAATGATTTCTATTTTTTTTTTTTTTTGCACCAGGTACTCCTCCCAGCACACACACAAAAAAATTTCCAGGTTTAAGACAAAACTAAAAATAAAATAGAAAAAAAGAAAATAGAAAAAAAAGAAAATAATGCTTGCAAAAAAAAAAAAAAAAAAAAAAAATAAATAAATAAATAAAAAAAAAATAAAAAAAATATCATTGCACTTCTTTTGAGATTTTTTTTTTTTTTTTTTTTTTAACAGGGGGAGATAAATCAAGTCACCTGGTTGACAAAAAAATATACAATGGAAAAGTAAATGTGTTTTGTTTAAAACAAAACAGAGTAAGATAGAAGAATGAATAAAAAGGCGGCAGATGGGAAAGAGAAAAAAATGTGGTAGAATGGATTCAAAATGTGAAAGGGTTGTGAATTATTAATAAGCAGAAGACTGCCATTGACTAACCTCAGCCGCAGTTGGTCGACTGCGGAAGACAAGAAAACATCATCAAAAGTAATTTGTCAATTGAAAAAAACACACTATATATATATATATATATATATATATATAAAATGATAGCAAAGGAAGGAATTTTTTTATGAAAAGATTTGTATCTAATCTCATATCTGAAAACTTTTTTCCCCAGGAAAAGGTAAGGAGAAGGAATTTGTGACACTATGATATACAATATATACATGGGAAAAGCTGTAGAGGAGAGATATAAAAAGAAGTCATGGTGGGGTTAATAAAAGAAAAATAATGTGGTGTCTGTAAAAGATTGGCAAAATGAAATATATATATATATGTTCATCATCCTTATGCCACTCAATTTTTATATCTCCAGTATGCCAAATACTTCATCACTTCGTGTAATTGCTTATATAAAAGAACACGCTGTTATTCTGAATAACGACTTCTACTCTCAGTGGATTACCTACATTCTGACATTTTACTATAGTGTAATTTTAAAAAGATGATCTAACAGATTAAAAGATGATCTAGCACAGGGGTTTTCAAACTTTTTGACTTATAAACTTTTTAAACTTATAAACGATTATGAAATTTATACATAAATATTTGCTGAATATAACACATAATTTTGCGTTAATGCAATAAAAGCTGGTTTAAAGTTTACTTTAGACATAAGTGTTCAGATAAATTAATGCTGCGTGTTGCTGCAAAATGTAACAAAATTAAATTTTGTTATATTAAAATATTAATTTTACATGTAAATGAAAACAGTAATAGTATTTAACTGTTTTATTGTCAATTACACACACAGGAATCGCAAAATAGATCCAAAATTCAAATCCTTTGGTTCCTTCTCTGCATAAATAGAATCCATTATCTTTATCAATTTAAGATACAAATTATATTAGTATATCAAATCTAGGAAATAGTTTATCGAATCAATTTATTTCATGATCGGCCTATAAGTTACTTATAAGCGCTTATAAGTTGCATGTCACCCATAAAAAGTCTTTGCTGTCTACAGACGCCCTATCTTGTCCTTGGGGACTCCCTGTGGTCTGCGGACCACAGTTTGAAAACCCCTGATCTAGCAGATCAAAAGATGATCTAGCAGATCAACAATACTGGGTAGTAAATGTAAAGTGCTAAGTGGCATATACTTGTGGCCATGTACCTAATTTAAGGAAATTAATCTATAAAAAGCTGGGATGACACAAATTGTGAAGAAAATAAAGAGAATTCTCACAAGAACTTTATGAATAGCATTTAAGCAAAGTTTATAACACTGGCCACTAATTTACTAACGGTTAATTAATTTTCTATTAATAATTTATGGTCTAATGCAATGGTTTGGAAGTATTTTTGCCATTTGTGGTCTTTTCAAGTACTTCTTGTTTTTTTCATGAAATCATAATAATCTTGTATATTTGGGACAGCAGCCTCACTTGCCTTATTTGACAGCTGCATTAAAAGCCTGTCACCATATGTTGCATGTATTTGGCTGTAAAAAAGAAAAAAAAAAAAAAATAGTTTTCCGGGATACTGTTGGACAACAGCATTCTGGCTGATGAGAAGAAAAGGGACATATGGTGTAAGTGGCTACAAAATACAACTGCAACTGGTATATACCTGATGAAGACTGTAGAATTCACCCGTCAAGAAAATACATTAAAAAATTGAAAAATTTTCCCACCTCATTTGGGTTCAGTAGATATTTATGAAGCCCGGCTTAATGACAAGAGTCTGGTAGCCAGGATTAAGGAATTTACCAAACCATTCTTCTGCAACAGACTGTCAAAATGTTATGTTGGCTAATTGTCAATTTCCTACTAGCATTATTGGTTAGTATCCGAGCCCCAGTAAAGGTCAGTATTTCAAGGTCAGCTGGTTAGATTTTTGTGTTTGGATAGTAAATGTATTAAGTGCTTTGAACCAGAATAAAATAAGGTTGATTTAAGTATTTTTGATTAAATCTTTAAATCAGAATATCCATATTCAGTTATTAACGTATTTTCTACGACTTTGCATAATCTTTGAGGTAAAGCATGTATTTTATCATAAAAGAACAAAAAAAGTTTTTTTTCGAGGTAAGGAATTTTCAATGTAGTTTTATTTATTCAAAATTATCAAAAGTGGTATGAACCAGCTATGATAAAAATATCAAAATGATCCAAAATTGGACATAAAGGCTCTGAAAACACATCAGTGATGTCCTTCAAAATAGTACCTTAGTGGTTGTAGAAGTTTGTTTTCCTCTCATCTAGTGGTTTCGAGGTCCATCCCTGGATCAGATAGGGAAATAATGTACACTGCTTTAGTAGGAACAAACAAGAATTGGCATCACAGGGACAAAATTATATGATAATCAACAGCTATCCTATATCAGCCAAACATTGGACACCTGATGATGGCTAAAGGGTACTTGGCTGAAACATTGTGTCTATAATGACATTTATAATAAGACTAATTTGAATAAATTAAGCTATATTGAAAAGAACAATTAATTTTGATTCTTCTTTTGAAATTGTTGAAAATGTTGACCTGACAAAGAGTGTTTCTTGGAGCAAAACTAGTCTGAAGGTGATAGGTCTGTAGAATAGACCAGATGTGAACACCTTTGTCTATTGTGTCCTATTTGCAACTTAAGGGCAGGGATTATCATGTTGAATGTCATCATTTAGAAAAAGATGTATTTTTTCTTCCTATGCACCATGCAAATAGTGTTAACTAGTAACGGTTTGTGCAGATTGTAGGAATTTGTTAAAAGGAATTCCATTTGAATTTGAGTAAATGGTAAAATTTTTGTGTAGTATATTCTGTTTAGGTTAAGATATTGAAAACTCTCTTGGAGCGAGACATGATTTTCCATTTTTCTTTGCCAGTGGCCGTCTCATCTGAAGTTGCTATCTGCATCAATGGAGAAAGACGAGTGATTAAATGATAACCAATACTTATTTCTCTAAGGATATATGTAAAAGGGCACTGATATTTAATTGGATGAAATCGCTGGATGATGATCTGGAGGGACTAATTGAATAATGATTATTAAAATTCTCAGAAGAGTACATTCAATGAGCGAGAGAAAAATTAAAAAAGAAACAATAATTATGTTTAAAACAAAATGACTTTAAGAATGGTTCCAAAGAGAATCGGACCCAGAATTAACTAGTAATGATACAGTAAAAATGAGCAAAACCAATGTTTTCCATCCTATCCACTTTCAACCGATAAGACATGATTACTGTGTAGTCCAAATTTTTTGGTCTTGAGAAATTAAATTCGGGGTTTTGTTTACATTCATGCTATCCATCTATGTGTATATTTTTACAGAAAAGATTGCCCAAAATTCTCTTAAACAAAAGAGGGCCATCTGGATTATGCCTAGATTCCAAACTATAGGTTTGTTTATAGTGATAATGTCTGCCCAAAAAACCATCATGTTAAAGAGGACCAAAAATATTTAAACAAAGAAAGAGCTATGTGTTTATTAACAGATTTCCTAAGGTTAGGATGGTTGGATGTGGAGAAATTAGATACGTCGATGTCAAATTTTACTGCGGGGGTCATCTATATAAACAAAGGCACACGATGCCCCTGAGAGATAAACAGAATTAGGCCTAACAAGGATAGTTGTTAGAGATTTGCTCTGGAGAGTCTGCCTTACAAGAACTCACAGACACATGCATGATGGGCAGACTTGCTTCCACTAGATTTCTCAAATCACCATCCAGCAAGGAGAGAACTTAATATTTCAGTAAATAATAGAGACATTTTATTCACCAGTTTTTTTTTTTATATTCAATAACCTTTTTATTAGGTTGGTGCAAAAATAACGTCGTTTTCTCACATATGTTACTATGTGAGAAAACGACATTATTTTTGCACCAACCTAATATTAGAGGTATCAACCGTGTTTGTCATTTTATTTAAGGAGTTTGATTCCCGAGGTTGTCACTGGATGCAAAGAGACAAATTAACACAGTCATAGACAAGATTTACACAATCCAGTCTGAGATATGCAAGTTACATTGGGTTCACATGAGACTTTATTGTCAGTCTCAATAATGGAAAATTTTGAGAAAACCGAATTGACTGTATCAAGATGTCACACTGATCCCACTGAGGAGGGAGAAGAAATCCAGTTGACCTGTAAAGTTGGTGTTACTTAATAAAGCTAGCAGAGCTAGCAACTGAAGAAGAGAATGAAGGGGTGAGGGTTACATATAGAGATTCCATTTTTTTTAGCTTTCAGTTTGCAAATTGATTAATTGCACCGAAATAAATAAATAAATAAATGCTAAGTAAACTTTAAAAAGATACTTCTAAGATTTCCTTAATATACTGCAAAAGACAACATTGGAAATTCTCATTTCTTTTGTTTCATTTAATTACACATATATCAGCATTAGGGTCAGTCAGACTTGATAATCTGAAATGCGATCCAAGGATTTGAAGTTATAGAAAATTGTGAGACTCTTAAAAAAAAAAAAAACCAAACAAACAACAACAAACAACAAAAATCAAACAAAAACAAAAAAACAAACAAAAAAAAAAAAAAAAAAAAAAAATCCAACTTTCTTCATTATCTGTTTGTGCTTTGGAACTTTCTTTTTAAACTCACCTGAGCCATGGATGAAACAAGAAACGTGCTATCTTGAGCCTTATCACTTGATACCACAGAATTTTGAGAGAGAACAACAAAGAGATCAAAATAAGACGCGATAGCTCAACACTTATGAGGATTCTTGGATATTCAAAGATTTTCATCCAACAAAAAGTGATATAACATGGCATGAAGAGTCTAAATCTGAAAACAATTTCATCACATATCACAATACAGTGAGTCCCCAGAATTTGCGGGGCTTAGTGACCAGAATCGGCCATGAATAATTAGAATCCACGAATACTTGTAACCCCCACCTTATAAGTACCTATTTTGATTGTTAAAACCCCATATGCCTTAAATTTTCATCTTAAACACTTTAGAAACATTTCAGACCGTTTTTAAAACATTTGTAAAAAAATAATATTGGTGACCTTAGAATAAATTTTCTTTCATACGTACAATAACCGTTTTTAATTACACATAGACTGATACAACCATTGAAAATATAGTATAAAAAAATATGTGTAACAAGATATAAAATATAAAGTTTAAAACATTTTCTAAAAACAGAACTGTGATGATTCCCCCAGACTTAGCATAAGCCATTTTTAAGACCCCAGTTGCAGGCCCTAACAAAGAACAAAGCCCAAGTACTGTTTTTTTTACGTTTATTTTTTTTAAAATGTAGGTGTACAGTTCTGCCAATTTTTACCATAAAAATGAACTGTTATATGTTATAAGTCATTTAAATTATACAAAAATAATACAAGTATATTTTAAATATGTTCTATCGAAAAAACATGTGAACCGAGGGAGTTCTCAGCGAATAATTTCTATGTTCTTCAGAAAAACGTGAATATTTGAGGTTTCTGCAAACTGCAAATAACAAGTACGTATGTTCTAAAGAAAAAGCTGCGAATACTGAAACGCAAATAGGTGAGGGGCTCACTGTATTCATATACAAGAAAGAAAAAAAAGAAGCAAATATTGCTTTCTTTTTATTTACAGTTTTGAAATTGAATTTCTTGGTCTTCAAAATGAAAATAAAAATGATAACCATTTAATAATTTCAGGTCTTTGGGTTAATTGAGTTCAATAATTGCGAAGTACTGGAATCCAGACCAATATTTTCGGCTGCAAGTGATGGTCGAGGTGACGAGACATGTTCAAGAATCATTTTCAACATTGCAAACTGATGTTCACGGTCTTCTCGATGGCGCTGAACCTCGTTCTTCATTTTTTCTCGTTCCAATGCTTGTCTTTCTCGTTCTACCTCAAGTTTCTTCATTTCAATATCTAATCGAAGGCTCTCAGCCTGCAGTTGTTTGCTTTGCATTTGTTCCAATGTGTTTGTAAAGCTATCCACGACGGATTTTAAGGTTTGTTCAAAATGATTCACCTCTGCAGTTTGTCGCCTTTTTCTGAGGTCATTTGTTTCAGTCCGAACCTCATTGCCTGGGACAAGAATTTCCATTGGCATGAGAGAAGTGGGTGCAGCAGCAGCTGCAGCAGCAGAAGATGATGATGATGATGATGTTAATGTGCGACATTCAAGTGATTTGTCTAAAACTGGTTGGCTGATTTGAATTATGTCCAATGGTGGCTGAAAATGTTTGTTTGTTTGGAATGTACTGCTACTGGTAACTCTGTTCTCATTTGGCTGTGAAAACTGGCTTATTCCTTGTTTTTGCAAAATATTTCTCACTCCCTGTAGGTTATTGACCCAGATCTCTTTGGCAACGGGCTCTGACAAAGCCTCAAGTGGCTGGTCACTTATCATGTCCACTTGGTTAACTACTGGTCTATTAGAATATTTTGATTCCTCATTCAAGTGAGAAATTGGTTCTTTTTCGGGAAGGAAAACACCTGAAGTCTCTGGAAATGGAAAGGAGGGTCTTGTATTGGTCACCTGATTCTGGGTATTGGGCTTTGCCATTTCTCCCATTTCCAAGAGTAGATTCCGATTGGTTGAAAGGGAGTTAGTATTTGAAGTATTCGTTGAATCATCTAATGAAATAACATTCAACCATTTCGATTCAATAGGATTCAGTGAAAATGCTTCTAATTTGGTTTCGACTGGCTTGCTTTCAGAGGCAGTACTAACTGTCGAAACAAGTGCCATTGATGGACTGGTTTTCATTTCAGGTGTTGAGGCAGCCATATTTTCTTCTTCTTCATCAATCTCCTCGTCATCATCATCAGAAATTTCAATTTCATCTGACAGATCATTTTCAATGACTTCACACTCCATTGAGAGTTGATCAAATTTATCTCCCTCTGTGCCTCCACTCTTGGAGGATTCCCATGATCCATTTGTAGATTGCTTAACATCAGATGACACGGCACCAGCATCTAAATTTGTATCACGTTTTACGCCAAGTTTTTTTTTGCTTGCAGTCTTCCGTATAATGTAATCGATCTCCTTATAAAACCTACAAAGTTTTTTCACTTTGCCCCGTGTACGCATCAGCATTCTACAGTGTTTGTACGCTCTCTTCAAAGTCTTCATACGCGTCTTACACTGAATTGCACTCTTCTGGTATCCTCGTTCTGCCATCTCGTTGGCGATGGTACGATAGATTTGACCATTGGCACTACAGAGGTCATCGGCCTCAAAGAGATTATTCCGCTCTGTCCACACCTCAAGGAGAGTCCGTGTCTCCATGTCAGACCATGAGAGGCCTCTTTTACGTGTTGAAAAATTATAAGTGATCTGCATGTTATCCCCGTTCATGTTAGAATCTAAAAATAACACTTCTGCATTGTCACATTCAACCTGAGGCTGCATTTGGGCAGGTGAGGTTGGTTGTTGATTGGGAATGTTTCATTAACTTGTTAAATTGGAATGAGGAGGTGACAACAAAGCTTTCTCAACCTCAAGTCCAAATACCTCAAATTCTTATAAGGAAATGAAAGCATGAGACTTTAATCGCCATACTGATTTTATTTGTTGTGCTTGGCTCGTTTAATATTTACATTTTTCTCAAGATAAAATTTTAATCACAAGCAGATTTTTCCATTTTTCTTCATATTTTCACTGAAAATTTATTTTTGACAAATTTAAGATGGCACCAAGAAACAGTTTTTTTTTTTTTTTAAAAGCAAAAAAAAAAAAAAAAAAAAAAAAAAAAAAACTGAATCTAAAAAGAATAATTTTTTAATAAGTGGTACCTTTACCACTCAAAAGAGCATTTGGTTAGATACAGCTTCATGTCTACAGATGGTAGTCTTGAGCGATTTGTATGCAGTTCTTTGATTTTGGGTCATGGTTTTGTCTTGATGATGTCTGTCTGTGTGTGTGTCAAAGAGGAGATTGACCAAATAACTGAAATGCTTGAGTTGGTGAATTGTTTATGCAGAATGCACAATCCAAATGTTTTGTCTGCAAAATAATTAAAGGCTGTGATTAAAACAACAAAAAAAAGCATTAAGTTGAAAGTGGTAAAAAAAAAAAAAGAAAAAAATTGCTATCATCTTTGTATTACACGTATCTACAAACATATTTATGCGTTTCTAGTCACTTGAATATAATAAAAAAAAAATAAAACAAATATATCTCTGGAATTTCATTTTCAGTGTTTGTGAAGAAGAGGTGTGCATGTGTGTGTGTATATATATATATATATACATAGCTGAATGGGTAAATATAGGTAGGTATATGAGTGAGTAATCGTATACAAATACACAATAGTGTAAGAAAAAATGGTGCTCTCTCTCTCTCTCTCTCTATATATATATATATATATATTAAATAGGTCTGTTACTGAACATTGAGCACTGTTTTTTCTTACACTTTTATTTAAAATAAATATGACAATTACAGTACACTTGAAAATTGCTTTGAAACTCATAATTGTGCAATGTATTATATATATATATATATGTAAAGAAATATGCATAATGTCTTACATTAATTGTGTGTGTGAGAGAGAGAGAGAGAGAGAGAGAGAGAGACAAATCCAATACTCTAGTTGTAGTGTTTTCAACAGCCACCGTAACATTGTCACAGCCTCCACCCACTCCCAGACAAGTCTATAAAAAGTATCAAATCTAAAAGTAGAAAATAGCCGGTGATTGTGAACATGCCAATGACCGTTAGGACACAGTTGTGCCTTTGGACAAATCAATACCAATGAGACAAAAAAAAAAACAAAAAAAAAAAACAAACCACTATTCTAATTAGTCCACAGATGCACGAGTGATAAGTTTGACCTATTTGCATGTTTTAGATAAAAGAGAAATTTACAATCATGCATACAGACATTGATGGTTACCAACTTGTTGCATGATGATGGCCAACAATAAGTTACAATTGGATGAGGCGCTTCCTTCTCCAATTTCGAGAAACCTGACGATGAAGTTAATCATATTCATAACAAACAAGTAAATTCTTCATGTCCTGCTGTGTGCAGTGTTTTGACAAAACATTCCATTTCCCAGATTTGTCACCACTGCCTACAGTTCAGTTTTAGCTCTATCCTTGTGCTGAGGAAAAACTGATTTGGACTTAAGAAAAAGGAATATTGGGGTAAGAAATGTGTGTGGTACCAAAAGTAGTACCTTGAAAAGGACTATGGTGCCATTGCCCTGGGCAGGCTATATTCATGTGAATATTAAATAGCTTGCAGATATACCTTATTTATATGGGAACAGTACATTGTGTGTATGTGTGCATAATGGGATGACAGAGGAAAGCTACTGGTGACAAGCAATCTTATTATCATAGGTGAGCCTTGCAGACAGTCCTATTTACAAAGATAGATAATTAAAAAAAAAAAAAAAAAGCCTGCAAGAAAGACGCCGTTAATACAGACTCTTCTGCAGAAGTGAGCAATGGAGGTGCAGGTTTCATTCTTCCAGATGCTAGAATTATTCGGGCAGAAACAGAAAAAGTGCAGCTTTTTTTTTTCTTATTAACAATTTTGTACCTTCATTTTTAATTGGCGTTTCAGAGAAACTTGGTCTGAAGCTGATATTGAAAGGTCAAACTGACAGTATCCATGCAGTGTGTGTATATATATATATATATATATATATAATTAAAAGACAAAAAAAAAAAAAAAATAAATCAAAGCAACTCTGGTATGGGGATCTTTGATTGGCATTTATCAAACACTGTTGCTGTTTGCAGTTTATGCTCTTTTTTATTCTGGTTAAATATTTCTTTTGCCATTGACCAACGTTTTTTTTTTTTTTTTTTGTTAAATGTATTCCAGTGTTTTGGTGTTTTCTCCTACCATACCCACAAAATATCAGTGACTTTATGACTATTACATTCTTGCCTGTATAGGCATTACTGTCTCAGTGATTTTAATTGGTTAGTATATTGTATGTATTTACCAATGACTGTTATTATAACACCAGGGATTAGGTGAGGCAGAAATAAAATGATCAAATCATTGAACGTCTAATACTGACCAAGTAAATAACATGTGCATAGCAAGAAGGAAAGTATCAGCCATAGTTGGTCAGGCCCGCACATGGGAATATATATTATAAATTGATTTATTTAAAATGTTTTTTTCGCTACACAGTTCTAACCATGTTTCAAAAATGGAAGCTAAAAGCTACGAATTTAATTTTGTAATTAAATTAAAGACATTAGTTCCATTTCATCCTCAAGCGAATTTTGGAGTAACTTTTTAAAATTACTGGGTTTTAAAGACACAGCTAAAATCATAATTCACGTTTCCAAGGTTACAGATAAATCTACTTCAACTAGTCAAGGGGTGTCTCGGTGTTCATTATGTCTGTAATTTGATGTATCCGTTATTAGTTACGTTTTGGTAGGAGGTAGGGATGTATTTTTCAATGAAATCTGACATCCGTTGAATGCATGTCTTCTGGATTTTTTTTAATTTATTATAGCTGGCTACTTGTATTTGACGATACCTGTCTACTAGGGTGACTAGCCAATCCCTATTGCAGATGCTTGCTCAAGCGCATTTGTGTTTGTTCAACACCACCAGAGCCCACCTGTAGTTTATACTGCAACTATGCAGAGCAGACATTAGTTACATTTTCTGGGAAAGAGCATGTTATCTAGCGTGATCAACAATTTGAATAAGGCCAGCATGCTCAAGTCCTCAGCCACGATGACTTGTGATTCCCTGCTAGCACAACTATTGATGGCCCCAAGGATTCCGTCTACCCAATTTCACTCACAAGGCTTGGGTCAACCTGTGGTATGGTTTTTAGGCACTTTCCAAGAGGTGCTGCATGCTGGGATCGACCCCTCTAGTCCGATAACACCAGGAAGTCTCCTACGCAACAAATCGACTATGGTTAGATTTGAACCTGGGTCTCATTGTCAGAATGCAAATGTCCTAACCACTCAGCCATGTGCCTTATATATTTCTACTCGTAATATGTCTATTTTAATCCTCTCAAATTTACAGATCAATTTCTTAATGTTGTTGCCATAGTTTTGGTTTAAGGCATATCAACACCTCAATGGGTCATTTAATGTCAACAACTTTTTTTTCCCTGGTAATATTTTCGTTTTGTCAAAAATCTATTTCTGGTAATATTTTGTTTCCTCAAAAATGGATAGGTGGTAATAGTTTTTTTCTCCAAAAATTTATTTCTGTTAATAATTTTTTTTACAAAGTATTTCTGGTATTAAAACCTATTTTTATACTTCCATAATGCTTTTTACCTCAATTTCAGGGTTAACTATTTGCCCATAGCTGGGACCCTAACAGGGTCAGGGTGGACCTGGGAACACCAGCAATTAAGAGGTGGTTCCACGCTCCTCAAAACTTTCTGATCAGAGGCCTTGCTGTTGGACGTAGTTAATTGTCATACCCAGGATGGTTAATTAGTTTTGTAACAACACTAAGAAACTGATCCATGAATTTGAGAGGCTTAGAAATATCTTGCTATATATATATATATATATATATATATATATATATATAAGCTGATATTGAAGTCAACACCCAGAGGCGACAGTTACTTCAATGTTCTCTCTTATATTTACATATGTTCTATCTCTGATATCCCTTTAACCCATAAATATAGCATACCATAAAACTATAACATTATATATATATATATATATATATATATATATATATATATAGACACACACAATTATTATAAAAACGAAGACTTTAAGAGATCATAGTGATATTTTATATAGTTTCTAACTCATCAGATCACAAATAGAAATAAATGGACAAAATTTTCCAGGCAGAAAAACAATAATTTAAGCATAAATAATTTTTAAGAAGGTAGGTTTAAAATTGGGGGAAGGGAGAGAGGAAAAAATAAAAGTATTTAGAAAGAGATAAGGTGATAGAGAGAGGGGAAGAAGAAGGCTATGTAAACAAAGCTGGGAAGGGAAAGAAAGAGAAATATATAAATCTGTTGAAAGAGACATATCAAAGTTGTGGTGAAGGGCGCAGCCATGTTGACCTAATAATCCCAGTGAAGTAGAAAGGGATTGTCCAATCAAGGAAAATGACACGTTTTTACACTGAGCTCTCTTTGGATTTATATCCTCTTTGGAATTATCCATACAGATTACCATATATATATATATATATATATATATATATATATATATATATGTGTGTGTGTGTGTGTATGTATGTATATGTACCAGTTCTCTGGATTCGGCTCTTCCAAAAAGTGTGGTTGGTTCTGCACAAGCCTTCAGCTTTATAATCAAATGATGTGCGCGGATTGTCTGGTTGTTGGTCCTAAGAACTGAGATCCTTGACCCTCAGATGTCATAAATGACCGAAGAGACATTTTATATATATATATATATATATATATATATATATATATATATAAAAACATAGGTTAGGCATAGTAAAGGCTGGTTATTAGAATGTTTTTATTTTTTGTCTTGTTATTGGCTTATCAATAAAGTAACATACCCTTTTTATTTGTTTTTTTTTTCTTTTTTGTCACATGGTTATGGTTTTATTTAGTTTTTATCAATACTGTTCCGTTATTTTCCTTTTTAGCCAGTTTTACCCTGGAGATCCATTTAGGTGAAACCTAGGTAAGAAACCTCCTTAAGATTATTCTAGTGTGCGTGTGTGTGTGTGTGTGTATATATATATATATATATATATACACACACTAGACTAATCCAGTTTTACCCTCAAGATCCATTCAGGTGAAACCTAGGTAGGTTTGCCTGGTTCCTTAGGATTATTCTAATTTATAGCTCTACTTAGCATATTGAGCACTCTACAGTTCAGTCTTTCTACTCGTTTGGGTTTTTTTTTTTTCTTTTGACTTGGTGCTTAAGCACTTGACGATTGGTTTTGTATTGTGTTAATGTCCTTGGTTCTTTCTTTTTTTATTTCCAATTTTTTCCTTGGGTACCAATTTATTAGGCTACAAGTAGAGCTATCTGAGTTTTTCCAAATGAATATTACCATTTATATATATATATGTGTGTGTGTGCACATACACGCAGAAAGTCAGTGTGACTGTGATGATCACTCGGTATACAGTGGCAACCCAATGCGAGTGTCTTTTGACATGTGCAGTAAGGTCTGTGATGATTGGTTATTAATTTATATCAAGCCTACACAACTGGTTCTTGGTAGATTTGAAATAGTTGCATATATTCTGGAAAGACATCTCTCTCTCTCTATTATATATGTGTGTGTGTGTATTTATTTAAAAATAATTCCATTGCTAGATAAGAGTTCTCATGTTTCAAAACAAGAGCTGAAAACTTCAGTATAATTATTTGAATTAAATTGAATTAAAGTACCAAGCTCTGTTCCATCTTCAAGCGAAAAAAAAAAAAAAATTTTCGCTTGAAGATGGAACAGAGCTTAGTACTTTAATTCAATTCAAATAATTATAATATAATTATATTTTGAAACATGAGAACTCTTATGTAGCGATGGAATCATATTTTTAAATAAATAATTATATTTAGGCTCTACTTTTGTATCAAGCACTGTTTTTTAAAAATAATAACAAAAATACTAAAGAACTGGATTATTTACCTAATGAGTTCTTTCCTATTTTCTATATATTTTCACACATATATGTATGCATGTAGGAAAGCAATGAATAATTTTTTATCAATCAAGGACAATTTTAGGGAAAAATGTATAACAATTCTTTATAATAAATTTTTTCAGATTTTATCACTTTATATGTTATTTTTTATTAGATACCCATCTTTGAATAGACCTTCCGTTTATTTATCAAACAGTATATTTATTTATTTGCATCTGTCGGCCTGAATATTTGAGAAATCTTGTTAAAGAAAAGGATGCAATATCTCCCCACCCTCACAACAGGATTTGAACCTGCTTCCTTCTTTGAAGGATTAGGGTTAGGAGAAGTCATAAAAAGAGAAATGGAAAAATTTTCTTTACTAACGTACTTTGTCCTTTGATAGACTTTATCAAGATAAATGTAAGTATTTTATTTTGCAACATGTATCTATTAACAGAAGTAAAGATATTGATCAGGTCTTAAAAACTGTAATTTAAGAACATTCAAAAATATTCTTAAGCTGCCTGTGTAAGTCAAGGTAAACTATGTGGGATTCTATGTAATGTAATTTAATGCCTAACAAACAAGTGAGTAAATTTAGTTATTTGTTTATATATTAAAGACATTTTTATGTTTAACGTTCTTTTTATAGATACAAGTATTTAAGTAAATGCTCTGTTTATAATAAACAGTATTTTCTATGAAAATTTCTCAGACATTTACCGGCCTGAATGTCTGAGAAATTTTCATAGAAAATACTGTTTATTATAAACAGAGCATTTACTTAAATACTTGTATCTATAAAAAGAACGTTAAACATAAAAATGTCTTTAATAAATAAATTGTTGGACTTTGTCCATTTCTTAATGTATGACGTTATTTGTTTATATTTATTTACTTATATTAATCCTTATTTATTATTTTAATCTGATAAATTATTTATATATTTATTTATTTTGAATAAAAGAAGGTCATGAGTTAATGGCTTTCTTTTAATTTTAAAAATTTTGTATATTCATGTATGTTAGCTTGAGAAAAGGAAAGGAAAGGAGATATTTGAAGAAAAAAAATACAGGGTGCAGGTTAACATTTTGAGAAGACTTAATAGTTGCATACTCAAGAGGTTTCTGTCTAAGTAATTTATTTTCTCTTTTAATACCATATATGCTGGCATACATGGCATGACGTTTTAACCTTGAAAAATCCCCTCGATAATAGGGGACCGTCTTATACACCAGGTATAAAATGTTAACCTTAAATCTTGTGGTTTATGGTAAGTTGTTAGCAAGGGAGATTTTTGATGGTTTGCTAACCTCCTGCTTCACCTCCTTTTTTCAAAGATATTGAACAAAACTACAACTGCATGCACATCTCAACAAGGTGTTTTCTTTTATTTTTAGTAAGTTTCACCCTGTTCAAGGCCCTGAGGACACTTGAGTAGAGGGTAATGATATGGGGTAGTTTATATGGATAAAGAGAGGAAGGGTTGACTCTAGACTTGAACAGGTTAAGATCATAGTGATCAGGGGAGCATCTGCTAGGGATTCTGTTCCATAGGGCAATGATTCATGAGAAGAAGCTGCGCGAGTGTAACTTCTCACCGATGGAATACGGAGGTAATATGAATGGTTTGCTACTATGTAAGTAGAGCGGTGGGTCGTAGCCATGAAGGTCTGACCTGGTGAAAACAGGAGAGGCAGTTCGTCTAAGCAATTTCCATAGTAGTAGCAATAGAGCAGTGAGAGACTTGCTACATCCTACCTTTGAGAGGGCGTTTGGAAAGTGGAAAATAATTCTTCTCCTACAGGGCCTCTGAGACACTTTTGAATTCTGTCAAGACCGGAAAGCGAGGTTGGGGCAGCTCCTGGCTAAATATGGTAACAGTACTCCATTTTTGGCCTGATTTGGCTCTTGTAAAAATAGAGGATTGCAGGAGGAACCAGGTACTTACTAGAGCACCTTTAGTGATGGATCATATATAGGAATTCCACTTGAGGTTGTGTGTGATTTGAGAACCAATATCATCTCAAGGCAAGCAGCTTCCTCGAAAGGACATCCGTTCATCATGACTGGTGGTAATTTAATCAGCAGTGGTGAAATGTCTTAAAGATCGCATTCGTGAACAATGGAATGGAGGTGGGTGGGGGGTGAAAGTTATTCAGGTTACTGTAATTGCCTACCAAAAACACAGCATCAATTCATGAGGTGTTTTAGATTGTGTTAGTTATTTCACAATATCTAACAGTTTTTCTTTAGAATTTGAGTGAAAAGAAAGTATATACTTACTGTATATATTTAATAAATTCAATACATTTTAAAATAAGATTTGTGAGTTTGTTTTGTATGGCAAACATAGCTTGAAGCCTACATTTTAAGTTGAAAATTTGGAGGTCATCTTATGTGGCCAGTCACTTTGTATGCCAGCAAATACGGTAAGTGTGGCATTCTTGTGGTTGAACCTATCTAAATAGATCAATAGATAGAGATGGCCGAAATAAACAGATGCTTCCATTTACCACCCCACAAAAAACCTTTATTTAACAACCTAAAATTTTTTAAAAGTATTTAATTTTTTTAAATTAACAAATTTTAAAAGTTTTACTCTTCCAGTTATAAAATTTGATGCAAAAAAGAAAAAAATATGCAACTTTTATCGTGGAATCTTCTCTTTTGCAATCTCCAACAAAGCAAATCTTTGGGGTTGGAGGGAAAAGGTTTTCTGGGACATTTTGGATTCTCAGAAAAGGACAATCCTTTTTTGAGAATCCAAAATGGCCCACATTTTTACTATGATTTATAGAGTCACTTAATATATTTTTTTAACTTGCCATTTTCATTCCATCAGTTTCATGCCTCAATGTAATCTTCAGATGACGATCTTGGTTAGAAAAAAATGACAGTCACCATACAGTGTTGATTCTTATATATATATATATATATATATATATATATATATATATATATATATATATAAGGGCAAAAAGAAAACTTTTCTTAGCCAACACATTTCATCCTCTCGAGGACTTTATCAAGGCAAATGAAAGGATTTTATTTTGTGACAAGTATTTATATATAAAGAGAAAAAAGGTTGTTTTTTCAAAATTTTTGGTGTAGGGGCACTCATGAATATTCATCAGGTTAGTAGAAAGGAAAAACCAATAAAATTTTTGCTTTTATATATAAATATTTGTCACAAAATAAAATCCTTACATTTGCCTTGACAAAGTCCCTAGTAACTGAAATGCGTTGGCTAAGATAAGTTTACCTTTTGTCTTTTTCATATTGTCCTTTTACTGATATACTCTGAAATTTTTTTGTATATATCACATACACTCTCTTATATATATCTGACATACATTAATTATTTTTTCAAAAATATGATTCCTCACTACATATGAGTTCTCATGTTTCAAAAACGAGAGCCGAAAACCTCAATATAATTATTAAGATTAAATTGAGTTAAAGTATCAAGTCCTGTTTTAACCTCAAGCAAAAATTTACGAATAACCAATTTTGAAATTTATGCATCTTTATAAGCATGTTCATTCGCAAAATTAATTACTATGGAAATGGCTGGGTTGACAATTTTGATAAGGGGCCTAAGAGTTAATTTTTATCCAGATATCAGTCACCTTCAGAAATAGGTGAATCCGAGGTAGGGTTGGGGTATCCATTTCAAAGCGAATGATGGCATTCATGTATGCACATCGTCTGGTCAGTCACAGCGAAATATAGCTTTTGGCACCATAATATGTCGTTAAGTGTCTAGAGAATTTTGTTTTATTTTATTTATTTATCTTTTTATTTATTTATTTTTTCCTAAAGGGCTGTTTTGTACTTAAACATGTCGCACTGAACTACAATTTGTTTTTTTGATGACTTCGTAAAGGGTTTTTCTGTCTTATAATTGGGTATGCTAAAATGTGAAAAATTTGTTCATGTCAGCAGAAAACCATTAACTCATGTCTATGGTTTAATAAATAGGAAGGAGCTTTTGTGTTGTCTCCATCTAATTTTAAATTCATTCTTCGTTGAACCAATGTATATCCTATCAGTGTTAGGACTCCTGATGGATGAGATAGTGCATTGGTATACCACAGATTTTGTGTGGCATTTATTTTCCAACAGGCAGTCTTCAGGGTTTTTACAATCACATAACTTTTCATTATTTTTGCCTAATTTTAGTTTAGGATTTTTATTGATACTGTTTTGGCATGTGTGTTTTTCCAGGATTTTATTATGTTTTTTTATGATTCTTTCTAGATTTTCAGTGCAACTGTAACTTAATTTTAAGAAATCATATTTTTAAAAAAAATAATTATAATTTAAGCTCTACTTCTGTATGGAGCACTGTTTTTTAAAAATAAAAACAAAAATACTAAAGAACTCCGGATTATTTACCTAACATGTTCTTTCCTATTTTTCTACATATCTGCACACACACACACACACACATATCACACAAGATAATTGGAATTGAATAAAAGGGTAAATAAGTCATTTCTTCATGTATGTAACTGGTCAAGTTTGCTTCTTTAAGAATTTAAAACCATCACAGACTACAAATCACTAATATTGGTTGGCTTGACTAAAGTGGTAAAAGAAAAAATTAAAATACTAATGTTTGAAAAGACTATTACAATTTAGTAAGTTCACAAAAGAATTTATATTAGAGTAAAGTTTTTCCATTAGAAATTAGTCTGAAATTTTTGTAGCATTGGCATTTGCAGCCAAATCTAAAAGATGGAAATGTTTCTATTTTGGATCTGTGCTTATACAGCTATGAAAATAAATTTTTAGTTGTTCAATATCTTGGTGAGCCTCAAATACACTTCTTAATCATAGCACGAGACACAACGCAAACTTTCTAAGTCATCTTGAGTGACATCTGTCTTTATCTTTGATATGAGGTACTGCAATTATTTACATTATTCAAACTATTATCCTCATCTTCATTGCCATATTCACAAGTATATTTTAGTTGTGAAGAAAATTTTTTTATAAAAAAGAATTATGTTTATTTGACAGATTTGTAAATATGGATGATGTTAATGTTTTTACTGATAACAACAAACAAAACTCATTCCAATCAATTTAAATTCAGTTTGAAATACAGCAAAGTATTTTGCTTATTGGAAATATTAAATTTAATCTATTAACTTAGAATTTCAATTTAAAATAAAAGCTTCAAGAAAGACTTTTCATTTTTAATCTTAGGTTTCACTGTTCTTTGGAGGTACCTAATTGATAGTAATGTTAAAGTCCATGCTTACATTCATGTGAGAAGTTGTATAAAAGGTTATTGTATTGTGATTAAACATACAGGTTGAAAATCCTTTATCTGAAATTCTTGTGACTAGAAGTGTTTCATTTTCAGATTTTTTTTGATTTTGAAATAGAAGCTATTTAATAATATGTATATAGCATCTATAAAATGGGGCAGTTTGGGATTGGAAACAAGATATCCCTTTACATTTCATAGCACAGCTTATACATATACTTGGAAGGTAGTTTTATGTAAATAACATATACTGTGAAAGTAGTTTTATATAAAAATTTAATAGATTTTGTGTACATGCAGATACGGGTAGTGATGCTAGTCATATAATACTCACACGGATTTTCAAGTAGCGAAATTAAAATTTCCCACAAAAACAATGTTTTGTACTTTCTGTATGTGTACGATCATTACTTACAAAAATATATATAAATGCAGGTCTTTTTGACATTTTACATAATATCTTTACTGAGCATGAAACACCTGGTAAGTAATCTGTAAACGAAAGTGTTGCTATGACAATCACTAACAAAAAAAAAAAAAAAAAACTGGTGCAAACAGGCTATATTGCTAGCCAGGGGAACCCCTACCCAGGACAGATAAAGTCACTAACAACAGCTCAACTAGAAACTTTATCAGTGCTTTTTAGAAATTTTCCATTTGTGATAAGTCATGTCAAGCACCTGAAAAACTTTCGGATTTTGGAGGTTTTAAGAATTTGGACACTCAACCTGTATGAGTTAAAAAAAAGATATTGAGGAGAAACTTATCTACATCAGAAATATGAAATAAAATAATGTAAAAGTTTCTTCAGGGGACAATTTTGGATTGGATTTGTGTTCTTCACTTTTGTCAAGACCAATTGTGATTGGGTGATGCTGTTATAGAGTTATAATTGCATGTATTTTGAAATTTTTGACTCTCACTCAGTAGCTTGTTTTTGATTAATCAGCATTTAACTGTGAAAGCCCACCCCTCCAGTCTGAGCTATTGTGTATCCACTATCAGTCAAGTGCCATATGTGATACACACTTTGGCGATTATGTCTCTTTCGATTATTGCTTAGCAGAAAATTATCCTTCAGTAGGTTGCCATTTCTTTATGCAATAGACTGGTTGCCAACTAAGGCTATAGGACCCAGTGTGTCCTGTTATTCAACCCATAGCTGGGGGATATAGAGATGGATTCCATCCTTTCCTTAATGATATTTGAATGTAAGTGACTGTAACGAATCTGACTGAAATTTGAACTCAGCTCTCAGATTTTGTACGTTCCAGCCTTCTTCAGGTGATTGGAATTTTAAATCGATCCCTTTATTTCATCCACTAGGGTAGATTGGAATTTCAATGGCCAAAATGTTGTGATAACATCAACAAAGATGAAGGCAATAGTCTGAATGTAAATAGCCAGTTATAATGTCAACCATTGCCTAAATAACTCATACAAAATTTTTTAACACACACACACACACATATATATATATATATATATATATATATATATATAAGAAAAAAAAAAAAATATTGATGGAACCAACGGACAACTTGCCAAACCTAAAACTCTTATCCAGATAAAGTCCCAAACAAAAAGACAATACTAAAAAAAAAAGAAAAAAAAAAGAAAAAAAAAGAAAAAAAAAGAAAAAAAAGAAAAAAAAAGAAAAAAAAGAAAAAAAAAGAAAAAAAGAAAAAAAAAGAAAAAAAGAAAAAAAAAAAAAGAAAAAAGAAAAGAAAAAAGGCCTACTCCCAGTAAAGTGCTCGGGAGCCTAAATTGCTTAAACAACAAAAGAGTGACTAGTTGTAACCCAGAGTTTCACACAATCTTCAGATGACTTGAATTATATAAATAAAAACCATTATTTCAATGATTATTAAATTCTTAGTTATTCCTATAAGACTATCTCCATTCTATTTTAGGGAAAATTTTAAAATCACTGGTATTTTACATGATTAATAAATACTTCTTGAAACAATTCTCTGTTTGAAGTATTTGCAAACAAGTTACATATTATTTTATTTTTTTTTATAAGTGTGTTGGATTTATTTTTTTTTTTTTTTTTTTTAATAAATAAGCACTCACAGAATTAGTAAAAAAAAAAAAAAAAAAAAAAAGAATATTCCTTATCAAGTGAAATACTTTCCAGACCCCACTAATACATTTTTTTTTGCATATCAGGTTATTGATTAAATTGACTAAAATTTTTAATGACTGACAAATGGATAAATATTTTATTGTTTTAGGAAAACGTTTTCTTAGTGATAAAACAAAAATATACTCAGAAAAATATTAAACTGTCCGCCTATGAAAGATATAAATAGAAAAAAAAAAAAAATTTTTTACCTTTCATTAAGGTGGAATAAAGCTTCACAAATTTTTATTTTAAAAAACTTAAAATTTTTTTTTTTTTTTTTTTTTTTTTTTTTTTTTACACAAATATTTATACATTTCTGTTATAGGATTGATTGATGTTTTTTATGGTTTATCAATACTTTTTGGGTTATTTAAATCCATAACATATTTTGGATTGCATGAATAATTCTTCTTTTGTGAGTGAATATTGTATTAACAATTTTTTGAAAATAATGCTAATTTTTATGGATTCAAGTTTTACTATTTAACCCATAGTTGGGAGGAAAGGAGGTGATTTATATCTTTTCCAAGCGAATTTGCACTTAAGTGAATGTAAGGAACCCGACTGGAATTTGAACTCTGCTCTCCCATTTCTCATTGAGCCACTATCCTTTACACCACCCTGACATCTTTTCTGTTATACAAAAGTGAAATGCTTAAAACATGGGAAAAAAAACAAAAAACAAAAAAAACATTTAAACTTGGAATTAATGTTTATAAAATATTAAAGAATACTTCAAGTATTCCAATATAGAGAAAATAAACAAACAAACTTGTATTTTGCATTATTATCTAAAAAAAAATATCCATAAGGATGTTGGTAATAGGTCGGAAAACATTGGGGATAGGCTATATAAATTCAGGTTTCATTTACAGTTTAAAGAAAAACATTAAAGCAATGATGTCCGTTTAATTTGCTTCTGTGTATTTAGAGGTATTTTAAAACATCTCTAACTTTACAAGAAGAATAAACATTTATAAATAAACAGCATCAAATAACAAAAACAATATAATTTGAAAGCCAAAAAATAAAATCCTTAACATCTCTTTTTGCTATTTAGCATTATCTCCCTTGGAAACTTTTTTTATTTAAGTACTTTTTTTGTATTTTTAAACTTTCTAAGCTTCAATTTTTAGACATTTTACATTCATTTTATAAACAATTTGTCTTCTCTTCGAAGCTGCTTTCAAATCTTCAATTTGTAGAGATATTTATGCAAAACTGTAGACGACTGACGCTTTTTTAATAGTACAGTGACAAAATTAAATTTTTGCATTAAGAAAAAAAAAAATACTTTAAAAGAAAAAGAAAAAAAACACTGGGAGAAATTACTTACTAGCATTAGTTGCCACAAACGAAAACATTTAAGGGGTGTACATAGACACGTTATGTGGGAAATATGATTTTCAAGGATTGGGATTTTTGTAGTAATATACATTAATATTTTTTCGTAATTGTGGAAAATTTAGGAAATCTATCTGTAAAAAATGTTGGAAATGATCTCTTCCTGCAAACCAGCATTTACCTCTGATTGTATTTGTAGTGTAGTGAATTAACTCATTTTTGAAGTGATTAAAAAAAAAAAAAAAAGTTTCTAGTTCCTATCGATTGAATGAAGACTTCTTGAATCACATTTCTTTAAAAGGAAGATTTTTAAAGTCTTACTATTTCTGCAAATTGCATCGATCCTATTTTCCATTATTCCAGCGTAACTATTTAGTTTTTTTTTTTTTAGCCTTTTTATTTCAAGAATCAAACAAAAAGATTCCATCGTAGATGATGGAATGATAAAGCTGGTTACCATTTAGACAAAAAAAAAAAAAAAAAAAAAAAAAAAAAAAGAGAAGAGAAAAGAAACGGGTATTTTTCGGAAATATATCAACCTGACAATCCTCAATTAAACCGTCCACTTATAGAATATCACAAAAGTTGTCAAATTGGGCAAGAGGTGAAAAGAAAATGTATCAGTTTAGGTGAGGCTCCTTTAACAATTACTTTAGAGACCTGTCCTTAATGGCAAAGTCTGATGACACTGGTTCAAGCCTCGCAATTGTCTGGAGATTTTTATATATCATTTAACTCTACTCCACTAATTTTATAAAATAAATAAAAATGTGACTACAAAGACCGTAAATAAACTCGTACCAACTCAAAAAAAAAAAAAAAAAAAAAAAAAAAAAGAAGAAGCAACTGGGTATCTTCTCTAGTAACTAGTTTAGAGTTCGAAAGGGTTTTAAAGACAAAATTAGAAATCAACTTTTCAAAGATGGTTTTACTTTTTTTTGCTAGTCTTATATTCTGAGTTTTGGAATCGGGGTATCATGGTCAAAACTTTAGAAAACCAATAATTAGTAATTTTAATTTAATTCCTTAACCACTTCGTAATCTCTTCAAGTCTAGAGTCAATCCTAACCTGTTTTTATCTAGTCTACCTATCCTCATATGCCCTTCCTGATTCTCACTCCTTCAGTGACTTGAGTCTTGGATTCGATGAACAAATTAAAAAAAAAAAAAAAACTATTGATATACGTTTGTAATTTAAATTTTAAAAATGTATGTCAAGTTTACTTTTTCAATAATTCAATTAATTAACCTTGACCCTGAGGAGCGAAACTTTTTAGTCAGTATTTTTAGTTTTTATGATTTATTGATAAATAATAAAAAGAAGAAAACTGATTAATTTTTAGATTTACACTTTATATTTTTATTTATTTTTTTAAATTTCTTATGAAAAAAAAAAAAAAAAAAAAAAAAACCTTTTCATATCAAAACGATGCAGATCCGAGCTCCCTGCCCCCTTTTCATTTTATAAATTTAAATTATTTTCTTGTGCGGAAAAATTGTTCAGAATATGAGGCAGGGTAAAGAAAGCTACGGACCGTAAAAGAAGAAAAATAAAAAAAAAAGAGAAGAAGAAAAAAGAAGAAGAAGGAAGAAGAAAGAAGAAGAAGAAGAAGAAGAAAGAAGAAGAAGAAGAAGAAGAAAGAAGAAGAAAGAAGAAGAAGAAAGAAGAAGAAGAAAGAAGAAGAAGAAAGAAGAAGAAGAAGAAGAAAGAAGAAGAAGAAGAAGAAAGAAGAAGAAGAAGAAAGAAGAAAGAAGAAGAAGAAAGAAGAAGAAGAAGAAAGAAGAAGAAGAAAGAAGAAGAAGAAAGAAGAAGAAAAAAGAAGAAGAAAAAAGAAGAAGAAAAAAGAAGAAGAAAGAAGAAAAAGAAAGAAAAAAAGAAAAAAGAAGAAGAAAAAAGAAGAAAAAAGAAGAAAAAAGAAAAAAGAAAAAAGAAAAAAGAAGAAAAAAGAAGAAAAAAGAAGAAGAAAAAAGAAGAAGAAAAAAGAAGAAGAAAGAAGAAGAAAAAAGAAGAAGAAAAAAGAAGAAGAAAAAAGAAGAAGAAAAAAGAAAAAAGAAGAAAAAAGAAGAAAAAAGAAAAAAGAAGAAAAAAGAAGAAAAAAGAAGAAGAAAAAAGAAGAAAAAAGAAGAAAAAAGAAGAAGAAAGAAGAAGAAAAAAGAAGAAGAAAAAAGAAGAAGAAAAAAGAAGAAAAAAGAAGAAGAAAAAAGAAGAAAAAAAAAAAAAAGAAAAAAAAGAAAAAGAAAAGTTGTGTGGCTATTTCCCAAATTTGTTTAACTTGTTCACAATTTGTCAAAATTAAAGGCGCATAAACAATGACGTAATTATGTCGTTTTTGACGTTAAAAATACGTCAAAAAACGACATTATTACGTCATTACTTTTTCACCAACCTAATAATTGACAGGGTAACTTAGAGGAACAACTTTTTTTTTTTCAGTAGAATTTAATATTTTTATTTTGAATTAATTTTTCCGGGTGACGAAGGGATTTCGTTCTAATTTGGTTAAATGCAGTTCCTATTGTGTCAAAAAAAAAAAAAAAAAAAAAAAAATTAACAGAAAGAAAAAGGTTATACTTTATTTGACAATTGCTCCCCCACCCACTTAAACATTTTAATAATAATTTACTTTAATTACTTCACGCTAAATATCACGCATTTAACACACACAGTTGTCCAGAGCCTTTCTACACCTGGCACAAGTTAAAATTTTAAACATTTAATTAAAAAAAAAAAAAAAAAAAAAAAAAAAGGAGAGAAAACTACTTAGCCTTGTGTCAATTGCTAAAATGACGGTTTATTAAATAAAGATCACAAAAAATATTTTTTCTTATTTTTTCTTTTTAAAAATTCCATTTCATTCATTTATTTATTTATTTATTACGGATATGACAATATTTGATTCTCAAGAGAATTATCGCCAGGTGGGGGAAAAGAGCCTAGAACGATGTATATAATTAACAAAAAAAAAAAAAAAAAAGTTTAATTAAAAATAGTTTGCAGCGGGATTTAACTAGGACTTTATTACAGAATATTTTGCAGGGGTTCAACTTAAAATCTGTGATTTTTTTTTGATTTGTGATTTCTTTTCAGTAAATCATTTAAGAGAAAGATATTCAAGATTTATAAAAAAAGAAATCGTTTTTTTTAATCTATCATTATTACTATCATCATAACATTAATTAAGCTGTCACCACCACTAATGCCTTTTTAAAAAAACTCAATAATTTATATTAACAATTAATGAATGAAACAATACCAAATGTAGAAATATTTTTCTTTTTTCTCATTCAAATTGTATATTTCCTAAAATAGAGAAGGAAGTAATATTTCACAATAAATAAGTGGACATGTTGATCGAAACATGTCAGAGGGAAGAACATTATCTTCATTTTTTTTTTTTATTTTATTAATTTCAATTTAACCTACATAAATAATAAGTATTATTTTAAAGCCTGAATGTTCGTTTCCTTGAAACTTATTTTTGGACCACCCTCTTTCTTTTAGAGCGTGCCAATTTTAGAGAAATAATTTCACTGCCTTAAACAATTACCTGCATAATTCTCTAACTCTTCTTCCCCGTCTCACACGTATGTATGTATTTTTTTTACTGAAACTTTTATATTTATGAATATCGGACAGTCGAATAAGACACTAAAACACAAAATTTTGTTCAGTCAACCGTATTAAAATGATTGTCACTTTATAACCGACTACATTTTTTTTAGTAGCAACTTTTCCCTCTCTTTTCACTTGTGGGTAATAAAACAAAAAGTATGAAATGCGTAATAAAATTATTTACACCATTTTCACAAGATTGATTAACAAGGGTCCGTAACTAACAATACCAACAACGTTTTGTATTCCAAGAAAACAAAAATTTGTGATTTAAGGAGGTTATGATATTTTAAGCAACTTGATCACTTTTTTTTTTCTTTTTTGCTAACACAGGTAGAGAGGGCTGTTGGTGTTTTGAAGAGGTATAGTTAAGAGATAGAGATCTCCTGTGCCAAGGACAAAAAAATGATCAATTTTAAATGAAAAAAATACCCCATTATTTTCAGACAAGTAAACGAGGTAATTTTGTTTTGCATGTGTGAACGTACACAGTACCTACTGTAGAAAACCTTGTGTCAGACTAAAAAGTAAAAAAAAAACAATTTTTAGTCATTACAGTGTGACCCGGATATAAGAGAGATTTTCTCTGGTCCCAAATTAGAGCCTGTGTTAATGTATATATAATAGACCAAACCCAGATATAAGAGAAACCCAGATATAAGAGACGCCTTCTCCGGTCCCAACAACTCTCTTATATCCGGGTTTACACTGTATTAGAATGTGGCCCTCTTCCAAAATAAACTTTGTTGTTGCTGTTGTACTTTTTTATTTTATTTTCGGTATTTACATTGAAAAGAACTGGGTTTTTAAAACATTTTTGCGATAAATTATCACATTTGTGCTTTCGTACTTTAAGTTATACACAAGAAAACCCTTGCTTAATTACTCGTGGAAAATTAAGTATTTTTTTTTTTTTTAGCCAAAAGTATTTCCAAGATACTAAAATTAATTTGAGTGTACCACTGTGTAAAAATAATATGTTTTTACTTTTTTCTGTATTATTCTTATAAAACTAAAAGTAATGGGAAAAAAAAAAAAAAAAAAAAAAAGTACCACTTTTCTTTTTTTTTTTTTTTTACAATTGCCAAAAAATATTTATAGTTTCAAATCTGTTAAAAAAAAAAAAACTATTTCAGTTTTAAAAGTATTTTAATTCTAACTAGAACCACAAACAACCGGCTGTCCTAGAAAATACAAAAAAGGGAATTTTTTTTTTTTTTTTTTTTTTTTAATATTTTTTAAGTGTTTCTATTTTA
The DNA here is from genome assembly GCA_963932145.1 of Acanthosepion lycidas. Lineage (NCBI taxonomy): Eukaryota > Metazoa > Mollusca > Cephalopoda > Sepiida > Sepiidae > Acanthosepion > Acanthosepion lycidas. The sequence continues at coordinate 67,415,213 of OZ010593.1, forward strand.
TTTAAAAAAAAAAAAAAAGTATCAAGTTTTCAAAAATCGATTGACAATCACATGGGAAATAAAATCAGAAAAACAAATTCCAATTTTCATATGGAAAGATTACATAAAAATTTCCTTTAAAAAAACATTTTAAATTTTTTCTTTAACTGTGCTAAAAGTTTTAGGTTCTTAATTTCATTATCTTGACTTACAGTTTCATTTGCTATTGTATTATAAACTGGTCGCATTTTAGAGAAATGAGTTCGTTCCCTAAACCCAGTTAATATGGCCTTGTGCCGGACTAAAAATTAAAACTATTGCCTTTTTTGTATGTAAACATTGGGGAGTAATTTTAACCTAAAAAGCCGTTGTCGAAAAAAGAAAAAAAAAGTCACTGTTGTCAAGAAAGCGAAAAGTATCGTACTTTTTTTAACACAAATTTAAATTTTAAACACTTAAACAGAATTTGGAATTATTTTTTTTTATTTCTTTTCTAAAAATCATTATTTAATAATTGGCTTTAAAACAATAAATCATAATCATCCTCTCTCCATTCACTACTAACAGCATATCTCAGAAAAAAATCTTTTTAGTATTTTCATTTTGTTTACACAAATTTAATCTGGAAGTAAATTAATAATTCACTAAATAATAAATAAATAAACAAAAGAGATGGCTTCTCTAATCGTGATGAGGGCAAACTAAAAAAAAAAAAAAAAAAAAAAAAAAAAAATAATGAGGGGGGCACATGTACATTTCTTCAACATTTTCTTTTTATCAGTAAAAAAAAAATTAAATAAAAAAAAACGATTTACTGCTTTACTATGTTTTATACAACAGTAAAAAATAAAAATAGTTTAAAACTGTTTTATTAAGAAAAATAAAACATTTCGACCACACCAACAAACGAGGCCGAGTACTCCGTAAATTAAAAAACGGTGTAAAAATTACATTTTTTTTTTTTTTTTTTTTTTAAATAAACTGCTTTTTGTTTTAATGAGCTTAAAGTTATTAGTATTTTTTGTTAAGTAATGAAAAATATCAAGGAACAATTTTTAGTGTCAGAAAATTTAGTTAAAAAAGAGAAAGTGTAAAAAAAAAAAGAAAGTAAGAAAGTCTTCTCATATTTATTCAACAAGGAGAAGAGAGAAGGAAGTGCGTTACGCCACGTGACCTCGTTTCCATGATGGAGACTTTAGACAGCTTCACATTGCCTTTCAAAGTTTTAGATTTTATTTTAAAAATAAAAGAAAGCTAAAGCGGATTAAAATAAAAAAAACAAACAACTAGTCTTTTGTTTTGTTTTCACTTATTAGCATGAGAGTATTTAAAAAGAAACACAAAAAAGGCGGCATACGAATGAAGTCAACATTAAAAGCTTGCTTGCTTCTTGATGTTGAAGGAGCAATAATAGTAGTCGGTGTCAGCAAGTGTAAAAGCTACGAACGTAGTCGTGGAATAATAACATCATTTAGATGGGTGTATATAAAAACAGGGTTTACAAATAAGAATCAGGTTGAGATCGGGGATGCGGGGGGGATAAGAAAAGTGTTTTTTTCGTTTTTAAAAACAAGGTGCAAATTTTGGGGTGTAAAAATTACATTTTTGGTTACTATAAAACTTTAAAAATACATCAAACAACGAAGGTCACTAAATTTACTTAAATTTAATTTTAAAACATTTTTTAATGTAAGTAGAAAAACGATTAAATAATTTCTATTTTCAGCAAATACTGGCAGGATAGAGTAAGTGTCAAAACTTGGTCTTATATACCATGTAGATGACACTCCTCCTTAACACAAGGAAGACAAAGAAACTAAATTCGTATGTCAAATTTGATAATTCACCCCAAACAATAACACTTGAATTCTTTAAAACCTTATTCACAATTATATAACAGAAGCCTAATCAATGCTGGATGAGAGAGGAATATTTTTTCTTTCTCCTACATGAAATGTTTGAATTAACAATCCTAAGTGGTTGTGGTTGGCAAAGTGAATTTTGAGGTGAAAAGGTTTCCGTTTTAGTTACCTTTGGGATCGAACCTGAAATTTGGGAATCATGACCATATGGTGACATGAACGGATGTAATTTTTTTTTTAAATTGCTGAATATTAAAATAAATAGTACCCTGAAATTAATTTTAGTATCGATTTCATGAAAGTAAAAAAATAATATTACAGAAAAAAAACAGCCATTTTTGCTTTGCACAACCGTAACATATTTTTACACACATATGTATATAGTTTTACAATTTACATATAGAAAAAACAACAATAAATCACAAACCATTGAAAAAACACTCAAGGGCTTCTTTTTCAAGGAATTTTTGCTACTGCGAAGACATCTTTTCAAACTGGTAGCAGCAAGGGAGGGTCAGATTTTTTACAAAAAAAAAAATCTGTTCTTGGAGAGAGTAGTTAAAGTAGTTAAGCTCTTTTTTTTTTTTTTTTGCTTCTTAAATTAAAATTCAGTTAATAGCCATAAATATAAAACTGGCACTCATTCGTTAGTCATTTTGTTCAGTCTTTTTTTTTTTTTTTTTTAAATCCTGTAACCGAAAGCCTGTTTTTAAAACCAGGGATTTGAGAAAAACACAAGACGATGGAAGAAGCGTTTGTGCTTGATTTAAAAACGTCATTTTGCACAGAAGCAAATATATGGAGGATTTTTTTTTTTTTTTTTTTTTTTACGCCGACCTTGCTTTATTTAAGCCATAAAACAAAACAGTCATCATATGTCTTTGTTTTTAAATATAGGTAATAAAATTGTTATTACTTTTGTCTATTCTTTGTAAATTTCTTCTCGCTCTTAGAATAAACAACAATTTGTTTGCTCCGTATGTGACCGATATTTCGCCATTACGTGCAATCATATTTTGCTCCCAAATCGTATTTCTCCTTGTAAATATTCGCCTCGTCTTTCGATTATTAGCCAATTCGGTCAGTTGAAATAATTATTAAAATTACACGCAAAAGTGTAAATCGTTCGACTGGTAAGGGTGTAAAAATGTGAATGTATTTGAGGGAAAGTTAGTGATGTAAGAATATACGTATGTACGAGTATTCTTAATCTTACACCCTAGATCTACTCCCACCCTAAGCTTAAAAAAAAATCTCATACGCATTGAAAAGGAGTGAAGCAAAAAGAGGACATTTATTCTTCGTTAGACGTTGAAAGTTTTGTACAAAAAACAAACTTAAAAACGGATAAATTTTGTTCGTTTAATACATTTTTTTCTGTCTGCTGCCCTTTTTTATATTATCATTCAAAGAACGTGCACATGATTAATAATACGTGAAATGAAAATGTAATTTAATAAATTCCCTATTACTGTTTTCAAATCTGAGGAAATAGCGACGAGGAAGATTATATATACTGAGACAATCTTTCAAGTGATAAAGAAAGGACTTGAACACTGACAAATAATATATACAACCACCCTAACCCAACAATAACAATCTAAATCAAATCATACTAAATGATTATTGCTGTGTTGGGAGTTCAGATCACAGACAAGTGTACGTCTCAAGGGGGAAAATCAAGCGCGGGGGGGGGGGATATTGGCTAAAAAGGCAAAAAAAAGGCAAAAAAAAGGCAAAAAAAAGGCAAAAAAAAAAAAAAAAAAAAAAAAGGCGAGGTAAATTTACTCTCGACTTAAAAGAAACAATACGGGTTACTTTATATTCTTAACAGCAACCCATTTTAAGTAAAATAGTAACGTAATTGCCCCTCCCTGTTCATATATGACTCAATCAATGAAACTTAATCTGAAGAATTCCTTTTTGTCCTTCAGGGTTTTACTTTTAGTGTTTAAAAGTATTCATTTTTCAAAAGAGGCTGTGTTTTTTATAATATTTTGTTTTTTGACGTTATAGATTTTACAAGCATGCAAGTGGAGAAGACATAGATTATGTATTTAATTTATTAGTTTATTCCAGCATAAAACCAAACAAAGAGAGAGTATCTTTATTTTGGTATAAGTATGGGCCACCCAGAAAGGATTCCATACTCGTGACCTTGTGCCACATCAAAGGTTAGGGAGATTGACGAAAGACAATTTTACAAGTAGAAGGGGGGGGGGCCTTTAAAAAGTCAACATTCAAAAGTTTTTCTTTAGTTTCGAACTTTGACCTGTAACACAAATATATGAGAGGGAACGAAGGAAAAAAAAAAAAAAAAAAAAAAAGAAACACAAACAACACAAAAAACAACAACAACACAAAAACAACAACAAAAAAAAAAAAAAAAAAAAAAAAAAAACACAAACTCACCGAACTGGTCTCCGGTTGTTTACAGTTAGTAATTTTCGCTATTTTACCGATCGATTTTCCGCTAAATGTCGATTGATTCGTAATAGGGATTGCAATCTGTTATAAATTTTCATCGGTTTCGTTTCCTTCAGGTGACAACTTCTGCTGTGATGGGGCCCTGTGTGGAGACGAAAAGGAGTGTTTACCTTCCAGTTGATTAATGGTATCAAGGTTTCATTAAAATAAGACATGAATTAGCACCCACAAAGTTTATTAATCATTTGGGCATAAATGTTACTAAGTATTTTAGTGTGGAACGAGAAGGATAGTTTAAGTTTTGATGCCATTATGTAAACCGGAGTTTACAGTAATGCATCTCACGCTTATGTGCAAAGAGAGCTATGAGAATGGACAAAATTATTCATTTTTCTCTTGCTTATATATAAATAGGTAGGTGTAAAATGGGGACTCTCCTTCCGGATTCTTCTGGAGGGATTGGCAGGAGGAGGAGAAGATGGATGCTGCAGATGTAGTATCTGTTCCGTTCCGGAAGCTTTCTCTCATCCCATGCGCCCTGCCCACGTTGTGTAACGTCTGTTATGTAACGGTGATATTACCGGCTATGATTAGCTTAGATCAGTGGCCCGAGTGGAAACACTCGGGTCCCCACGTTAAAAGCCGACCTTGTGTCACAGCTTGACTCAGTGGAGGGAGGTTTGAGGTAAATCTCGGGTAGGTGTAAAATGTAGAATTTTATGGGGATATTTCATTACTCCCTGATATTTCGAGTCATTGTGAAAGTTCCAGGTTTTGCAAACAATGTAGATAGGAGTTTGTAGGATGTGTAAAAAGATGAGGATTTTTATTGCTCATTGCGGTTTTTGATTAATCATAACATTTTTGATTTTTCAAACAGAGTCAGCATTGGTATAGTAGATCAAAAACAGAAAAAAAATTGTGGAACAAAACGAGATAGGACAGGTAAAATGAATACTTAAATAAACTTTAACCTTTGCTAGTAGGTGGGAACATTTGATGTTTATTTTTTAATATATCTACATTTTCTTATATCTTTTACCCAAAGTATTATTTTATTTCTATTCACATATTATATATTTTATTTATTTAGATATAATTCAGCACCAGTTGCATAGTGATTACGGTCAATAACTGGCTAATATGTGACTGTAAATTGTGGGTGTGCTAGAGTAATTATGTCAGAAAGCAGCTTGACGATGTCATCAAAGGGTCCTTTTTTCTGTGATTGTCAATTCGAACGAAGACTAAGCAAATAATATACGTTCTGATAAAAGCAACACAAATGTTGCATAATTTGGGATCGGTACAAGGCGATCATATCCAGACTTAAAATCTTTAGGCTAGAGAAATAATTTATGTTCATCAATTTTATTATTAATTAATAAAATAAACTTGACACTAACATAAAACTGACAAGTTTGGGCACATTAAATGCAGACTTTACTAAGGACAATTTCAAATTATTTTCATCTAATATTATAAATACTCTAATCTTTAGTACATCATCTCGGTAGACAAATACACAAGCTACATTAATGAACCACTTTTCTATGCAGCCCTTTTTTTTTCAATCTAAAGGGCATGTTATTGAATTAAACACGCTCAATAAGGTTGTTACAGTTTTTTTAGTTTTAAATGCATCGTCAGGATGTACTCTTGATGGTAATCAGAATTTAGTTTTCAGTTTTCAATGTTATTTGTTCAGCTTTGAGTTGGATGAATTCATGTTTGGTATCGGGTAACGGTTTGCTTTTGTTATACTACTAATCGTCACACGCTCAATAAGAAGAGTTTTATTTCGATACCATATGAAGAGGAGATACCCACTAGCTCTCCGGAATTTTGCATTTTTTTAAAAATTCACCTCATACTACCCGTAATTTATTATTTATTCTGGAAATTGTCTAGGTTTTGCCAAAACTAAAACTGGTGCGTGGCTTCTCGTATATATCCTATGGTAAGCTTCACAATAATTCCCTCTAACATTATCCTACTGTGATTTTAACATTTTGACAATAGGCAATTAAATCGTTCGCAAATAACGGCCGGCTGAACTTACTTCGTGCGAAGTTAACCCAACGAATATGTGGATCGAAACCAAATATTGACATCTGCGACGATAAAAATCAATTGGAATGCTTTTCTTAAATATTTCCTTTCATATCAATTGTTCTGATGAGTTTTCCTCCTTGGTATCGCGACCGCATGAACTGAAGCGTACTATTAGATTGGCAAATAGGTCTCATTGTTTAACTGTTGAAATAGAATAGAATTTACGGTTGCATCTAGCTAATAGTTTCTTTTCTGACCATTGGAATTCTCTTTCGGTTTATCGATCGCCAGCAACCCCCGTTGTTCAAAAATATTAACATCTGTCTTCCCGAATTGTGTTCTTTTACTGTATTTTCTCCTCACGAAATCATTCTCATTCTCTTTCACTTCTAGTAAGGCCTTGCATCTTAGTGACATTATCGCCTTCCTTGGGATGGGAAAAAGAAAAGAAACTGCAATTCATCTTGTTTTCATCTTTCATTAATTATTATTCTGATTGTTCTTTGTTTTTGTCACTTTTGTGTATAAGATTCTACGACTGTTGCTTATAAAATTCAAATTGTTTTCCATCTCGTTTCACAGACGTCCATACGTTAAAATTCAGCATTTTCATTTTCCTATTTTGAAGAAAAAGAAAAGAAAATTGGTTGGGAATTTGGTAATATTTGAAGTTCTCCACGTTATTAAAGGTTATTTTCACCAAAGTCTGCTAGCTTTAATAAATACGAATGTCTATAGCTTTTGATTTCTGCTTTGAAATGATCAAAGACCCAAAGAAATTCCACTAAGGGTTGCTGTTTTCTGGATGCCTCTGTATGTGTTACGGTTCGTCCCATGAAAAAAAAAAAAAAAAGGAGTCGCGTCCTCATAAATAAAGGCACGGATACATCCGTTACTTTCCCCCAAGTAATGACGGTATCACAGTGATTAATGACTGAGACAATGCTTGCAAAAATGTGTACCTGACGATTTCCTCACTGACGCCAATACGCACAATCGATGACATTGTCCAGTAGGCACACCGATGAACGACCAGTTATCATGGAGCTCTTCATCATTTTCTCGGGTTACGGCCAGATCATGTTGAAACACCGGTTCCCGTACGATCATTATGCAACGTCAGGCCTAGTCAGTACGTAGATAGGTGACTGCTTGGGAATACCAGGCGCTGCAAGCATGGATATGTGGGCGGTGTAAAGTGTAACGGCTCAGAATTAAAAATCGGAAAGTAGAGTTCCAATTTCAGTCGAGTTCATTATATTCATTTACGCGCAGATACCGTTAGAAAGCTATGAATTCACCACCTCTCCGCCCTGCTATGAGTTAATTAGTAAGACATATATAAGTAAGTCATTATTACCCCCTAAAAATTTCTTTGAATCTAAAAATATTTTCTGGTTTTAAATAACATGCAACAGGTTGATAAGACATAAAAAAACAAAATCAATTCATCATGTTCCACATTTGTTCTGGTTTTGTCTTTTCATGGCGCCACAGATTCTTCCCTCCAACTTCTGGGAACTAAGTTCTGTTCTAAGGTCTATCATAGTAATTATTTTAAGTAAGCAAATCCCCGATAACTCCGTAGAAATGACTGGGGATTCTGGAATATTGTAAAGCCCAATCTAGAAAAGAAACGTTTTAAAATAATTTGTTTCGTAATATCTTTTAAAATATTCATTAACATCTGACAATTATCTGATTTTTTTTAAAGGATTTCTAAATCAAAGTGTTTTTCATCGCAAAAAGACAATCAAATTTCCCATACAAATTTATGGTCTCGCGTTGACGCCAGAAAAACAAGATCTTGAACGAAAATTTCGAAGGTTCTAAAAAGAATATTAAAAAAATCCTCTGATATTTCATCTTAATAATAAAGATTTTGACGAGAAAAGTTTGTTTTTATTATGTTTGTGCATTTTCACATTATGTAGCTTATTTTTCAGCGAATCATTAGAGGTACGTTTATAATAGTGAAGCACCCGATCACATTAATAACTTCTATGTCGTAATGCTTTAATATGTTCGGCAAGCATTTTATAAATAATAAAACTATAGTAACTAAATAGAATACAATTAATTAGTATATTATTGTTGCTGTTGTAATTTTGTTGTCCTATAAGCAATTCTATTAATCTGTCGGGTTACTTGCTCTTAATTTTCGAAACCGTTACTAGGGGACGCTCTATAAACCAGTCAGTTATGTGCCACGCGTGAGATACATGATCGCTTTCGATGTACGACTGACGAGGCAGATTTTTTCCCGCAGTAGGTTGCCATTTCTTTCTGCGGTAAACCAGTTGCCATCCAAGGCTATAGAACTTGGCCAAGGCTATTTAACCATAGCCCGGGTAGGGGGAGAAGAAGAGGATTCATACATTTCCTAAGAATATTAGAACGTAAGTGAATGTAATAGATTCGATTGGAATTCGAACTCCGATTCCTCAATCCGAGCTGTTATCTATTACTCCACCGTACTAATTTTTTTATTTTTTTTTTATCTCTTCTGATCTTATCCGTCAACATGTAAGTCTCTGACGGAAAAACGCGTTCCCTTTCGGGGTGAACAACGCACGCATGTACGTACGCACATTCACTCACTTCATATACTTTGGACCACAAAGTTTCCATGTTCATTTGTTACACACATTATTGTCTTCGTCTCTTGTAACTCTTATTCTTAACACATATATCAGTTACATGGACTCACATCCCGAGTCTGCCATGTATAGAGGACCATGGCGGTGATGTTGAGTATAAGTAGAAGAACACATGTGGGTTAAGATTTTCCTGCTAGCCGGTCCAACTACATGAGAAAGCTGGACTTTAATAAAGTCCAAAGAAGGCAAAGAAAATATGTAAAAAAATATATGTATTAATAACAAGAAAGGTTACAAGTTACATGGACAGAGTGTGTGTAGTGAGTGTTCCTTCGTACGTGTATTGTTCTTAGCGTGTTCCCAGCATTTGGGAAATGCTGTTATCTGTGAGCGTTCACATCTGCGAGGTGGTAAGGCTGAAAGCCTGAGGCAAAAAAGAGAAAGAGGCGAAGGGTCAGCTAGTATTTATAGCCAGGGGAGAGAGACCACTAGTGAAGGGTTAACGAACTAAAGGAGGAGCTAACTCCGACACATGTTTGTTGTGGGCATTTCAGGAGACACACGTATTTAGTTTATCTCTCAACGCATACACCGCCCTGCAACAAATCTACGAAAGAAGGAATAATGAAATTATAAAAAGACAATGAATGCGTGGGGAAAATAGAAAAAACAATTATCAGAGTATGTGTTGGAGAGTAGTGGTCAAAAATACAGCATCCTTTTGTAACGTTAATTGCATATTAGTCGCATTTTCGCTGTGAAGGAGAGTGTGCTTTCATTCTATTGGTTTCTTGTTTTAGTTTATTATCGTCTGAATAGGTTGTTGGAGTTTGTAGCTGTGTTTTTGTTTTTTTGCGAGGAGACACGTTCCTTTCTTAGTCAAGGGTTGTTACTACGTGGGTATTTACAGTTTTATCTGTTGATTGATTCGATTCGTAAGGAGCAGGGCACTTTGTCAAATAATTTTCCACCGTTTTTCTGTTGTATGAAGGAGACTGCTTTCTGAAATCACAGGGACTTGTGTGGAAATAAATGGAGTGGTTACGTTCCACTTGATCAGTAATATCAATTTCCTAATTAACACAAGAATTTACCAACAAACTTTAAGATGGAATTTGGACATAAATATGTTACTATTAATTTCGAGTATGAAACAAGGAGGAAAGTTTGTATTGTTTTGGGGTCAATACTCAAATGGAGAACCGCTTGTGGGAGACCTTTCTTATATCCACTCTTTCACACAATTGTGTTTGGTTCGGATACAAGACCAAGAAAAATATTTTTAGCCTAATGTCTTTTTTTAATTTTTATATTTAATTTGATTGGGAAACTTTAAGATCTTTTAAAATTTAGCCAGGTCACTAATTTTGTTGGCACTGATAGTTACTTTATTAACGTTTCGTTAACAGACAAAATTTTGATTGCTACTATAGTATGATATCTACCGTCCATTTTCTACTAAGTATGATATCTACTATCCATTTTCTATTATGGTAAGATATTTATTTAGCAACTGTAGGAAGTATGAAATATATTAGGGTTTAAAGGCAGTGAACTGGTTATGTAAATCTCATTAACAATTTTTTTATATAAAAAATTAAAAAATAAATAAATCATCGAATAGTGATTATTATGTTTGTAAACTGATTTGATGTCATTAAAGAAAAAAAAAACAAAAACAAAAACAAAAAAAAATCAGTAAACAGGTCATCGTTTTTTCCTGAGCATTTTTAAGCAATAATGAATGCGTCGTCATTTACGGCGGGTCGCAAATGCCTCAGTAGATATAGCAGCACTGAGTTTTGAATATTCTGTTTTATTATAAAACTTATATATATATATATATATATATATAACAGAATATTCAATATTCGGTGCTTATATATAGTGGGTAAGCTGACTTTTATTTCTCGCTGAAGAATGGTGCAACACGATCTTCCTACTTATACTCAATATTCCCTGTTGGAACTAGAGCACGTAACCACAGAATTAACATCAGTTTAAATGACTGGGCAAAATTTGTAAATAAATCCTAAACTTTTTACAAATATATCCCAATCACTGGAGATTTGTAGCGCCCAAAATCATCTCTCCATCACATCAAGGTACATATACCACCATCAAAAGAAATAGTGTCGAAGGCATACCCTGATGTGTGCAGTATTGAGTTACCGGGGCATTTTTGACACTTACCTAAAAAGACCTGGAGTGTGTGTAGTAATTTTCAATCCTGTGTTATTCAAAATATTGTTATATTTTTTAAAAATATTTTTGAACTGGATTTTAGAAATAGAAAATTAGTTGAGAAACATTTAAATGAAAGAACAATAAACGAATCAGTCTGGCATTTGAGAAAACCTGAGATATTTGGTCTCTTCTTGTACCATTTGAGCCAAGCCCCCTCGAAAATCATGTATATTGCCTTGTAAGAAAGAAAGAAAAAAACTCAAGACAAAATAATGTGTCACATGACCAACGATCACCTAAGTGGAAATGGGGAAAGAAAAACAAAAGAAATGAGGGAGGAGACGACCTGGTGAGTTTTACTGCCTTTCGGGGGGGGGGGGAATGGAGGACACGGAGTGGTCGTAGCAACGGAGGAAGGAGACGATGACGAGTAGAATTGTACCTTGCACCCCAGTGTGTAAATAGCGAAGCTGATTTAAATTTAGGTCAGTGCTTGTGAAGAGGAGAAAAGAAGGGAGAGAAGGAAAAAGGAAAGAGCAGGAAGAAAGAAGGAGAGAAGAAAGAAGGAGAGAAGAAAGAAGGAGAGAAGAAAGAAGGAGAGAAGAAAGAAGGAGAGAAGAAAGAAGGAGAGAAGAAAGAAGGAGAGAAGAGAGAAGAAAGAAGGAGAGAAGAGAGAAGAAAGGAGAGAGAGAGAGAGAAGAAAGGAGAGAGAGAGAGAGAAGAAAGGAGAGAGAGAGAGAAGAAAGGAGAGAGAGAGAGAGAAGAAAGGAGAGAGAGAGAGAGAAGGGGAGAGAGAGAAGGGGAGAGAGAGAAGGGGAGAGAGAGAAGGGGAGAGAGAGAAGGGGAGAGAGAGAAGAAAGAAGGAGAGAGAGAGAAGAAAGAAGGAGAGAGAGAGAAGAAAGAAGGAGAGAGAGAGAGAAGAAAGAAGGAGAGAGAGAGAGAAGAAAGAAGGAGAGAGAGAGAGAGAGAGAGAAGAAAGAAGGAGAGAGAGAGAGAGAGAAGAAAGAAGGAGAGAGAGAGAGAGAGAAGAAAGAAGGAGAGAGAGAGAGAGAGAAGAAAGAAGGAGAGAGAGAAGAAAGAAGAAAGAAGGAGAGAGAGAAGAAAGAAGGAGAGAGAGAAGAAAGAAGGAGAGAGAGAAGAAAGAAGGAGAGAGAGAGAGAGAGAAGAAAGAAGGAGAGAGAGAGAGAGAGAAGAAAGAAGGAGAGAGAGAGAGAGAGAAGAAAGAAGGAGAGAGAGAGAGAGAGAAGAAAGAAGGAGAGAGAGAGAGAGAGAAGAAAGAAGGAGAGAGAGAGAGAGAAGAAAGAAGGAGAGAGAGAGAGAGAGAAGAAAGAAGGAGAGAGAGAGAGAGAGAAGAAAGAAGGAGAGAGAGAGAGAGAGAAGAAAGAAGGAGAGAGAGAGAGAGAGAAGAAAGAAGGAGAGAGAGAGAGAGAGAAGAAAGAAGGAGAGAGAGAGAGAGAGAAGAAAGAAGGAGAGAGAGAGAGAGAGAGAAGAAAGGAGAGAGAGAGAGAGAAGAAAGGAGAGAGAGAGAGAAGAAAGAAGGAGAGAGAGAGAGAAGAAAGAAGGAGAGAGAGAGAGAGAGAGAAGAAAGAAGGAGAGAGAGAGAGAGAAGAAAGAAGGAGAGAGAGAGAGAGAGAAGAAAGAAGGAGAGAGAGAGAGAGAAGAAAGAAGGAGAGAGAGAAGAAAGAAGGAGAGAGAGAAGAAAGAAGGAGAGAGAGAGAGAGAAGAAAGAAGAAAAAGGAGAAAGAGAGAGAGAAAAAGAAAATCATGAAGTTAGTTTTTATAGTAGAAGAGAAGTCATTGGTTGATTAAGAAATGAACTTAGTAAACAAGAAATTCACTGTCAGAATTTACTAAGTCACATCCCAAAATCTTCATACCACATTTTTATTTAAAACCTCGTTTTGTGTATTGCTGTTATTCGATTTAAAAAGAAGGAAACCTCAAATGATTGTTACACTGTTTTACTTTTTTATAATCCTGATTGACAAAAAACTTATTCTGTATCTGCTCTCTTTTGTTGCTGAAGTTATTTTTAAAACTTAATAAGAATAGGTAGCATATACAAATTTCAAATACACAAAAAAGATAATATAAAATCAAGACTGCAGGTTAAAAGAAAACAGGAAAAAAAACAAAAAAACAACTCTAATCAGACTAAATAATTATCAACACGGGGAAAAAAAGCAAATGTTTAGCCATTTACTGTTGGTTTGAATAAATAAATAAAAAAATTAAAATATATGTATCTTGAAAACAATTACGTGACTCTGCAACAGGTTGTGGTCAGTCAACACAAATTTACCAGTTCGTCTCTACAAATTTATGGCATGTGATTCTCTTTTCTCAAAAAGGATACATGAGGTTTCATAGGCTCATCAAAAAAAAAAAAAAAAAAATCTTCCTTTTCTCCTATAAACATTTACTAAACTACATGACCTTCCGCTTGATCATACACACGTCTATTTCTAGAAACATTTCAATTTTTCAAATGAGACTGTTTATCACCAAAACACACTTCTGTACAAAATTTTTTTTTAAAAGTAGTTTTAAATGTTACCACAAGTATTGGAAGTTTATTTACTTAATGTGACAAATGTTACTCTAGACAACTTCCTTTCTTCCAGGAATACCATCTCTTTACTTTTATTTTGTTTTGTCTTTGTCTTCTAAAAAAATGGATACAAAGTCAAGCATTTTACTCTAGCAATATCTTCCATTAAAAGTGAAAATTAAGACAATGACTGCATGCTTAACTTGGAAATAACTGAAAAAGAAAAAAAAAAGAAAAAAAAAAGAAAAAAAAAAGAAAAAAAAGAAGAAAAAAAAAAGAAAAAAAAAAGAAAAAAAAGAAGAAAAAAAAGAAGAAAAAAAGAAAAAAAAGAAGAAAAAAAGAAAAAAAAGAAGGAAAAAAAAGAAGAAAAAAATTAAACAGGATTTTATTTTAGAAATAGTGAAAGACTTATTAGATTTATTTAAGGAAAAAAAAACTTATTAAGTTAAAATATTCTTAAAATTTATTAAGCTGTATATCAAATACAGCTTAATAAATTTTATGAATATTTTAACTTAATAAGTTTTTTTTTCCTTATTATCAAATATTTTTTTTTCACTCATTATCAAATAATTAAAATACTCAGTATACCAATAGCAAACGAGGTAATTTTTTTCATAAAAATTTTCAGGAAAATTAGCAATAATGTAAATTTTTATATTCCATACTAATAGGAATATGTACTTGAAAAACAAGGTGGATAAAATAAGTAAAGGTTTATCTTAAATAACCAATACAATAAGAATAAAGGTAACAGTTATGCACAAGGTCATCGCAAGTCAATCCAGTAGTGAGTGCTACTATTGGAAGGTCGGCAGTCCTCGCATAAGTCCGAGTTGTACTCAACAGATTCCAGCTAGATTATCTAGCAACTGCCCTACGCAGTCACATGTGGCACAAGGCCAGATTTAATGTGGGGTTCCCAAGCCCATAGACTTGGCCAAGAAATCCCTATAGACCCCACATAAACGGGATCGGGTCTGTCTACCTCCCTGGATGAGGCTATGCCAAAGGGCAGAGTCTCGTCCAGGTTCCTCTCTGCCCGAAGGCAGAAAGATCCCAGCTAGGATATTTGCCAACTGCCCCACATGGGCAGATGTGGCACAAGGCTGAATTTAATGTAGGGTATCCGAACCCGTATGTTCAGGCAAAAATTCCCTGTAGACCCCATAAAAAACAGGGTCAAGTTGTTCTACCACCCCAAACAAGACACTGCCCTTCAGCATAGCCTTGTCTGAGTTCCTCTCTGCTCGAAGGCAGAGAGTTCAACTGTACAGCTGAAAAGATTTCAGCTAGAATATTGGTCAACCTCCCTACGCAGTTGGATGTGGCACAAGGCCAAATTTAACGTGGAATATCTGTGCTTGTAGGCTTGGGCAAAAATTTCCTGTAGACCCTGTAAAAAACGGGATCGGGTTGGTCTACCACCCCAGACGAGACTCTGCCCTATGGTATAGCCTCTTCTGGGTTCCTCTATGCCCGAAGGCAGAGAGTTCAACCATACGGCCGAAAAAGTTTCAGCTAAACTCTGTAGTCTGTTGACTTACAGAGACTTATAGGCAGTTACTACCTATAGTGTAGTCACTCATGGGGTGACAGGTTATTCCATTACATCATTTTTATATTTTTTTTCAAGACAAAAATACAATTTCCAAAAATTTCTTTGAAGGTTTCTTGAAAAAATCTGCAAATAGATTTGTAAATATTGTAAATGGTACTTATATTGTAAATATAGAAAATGGTACTTATATTGTAAATATAGAAAATGGTACTTATATTGTAAATATAGAAAATGGTACTTATATTGTAAATATAGAAAATGGTACTTATATTGTCAAAAAATCATAAAAGTCACATTTTCACATCACGCAGCACAAGAAATAGGCTTAATTACTAACAGGATTTATAAGTAATAAGGAGAAATCATCTTATTATACCAGCATATATGCAGCATTTCTTTCAACATTGTAGATCTTAAAGAAAAAAAAATATATAAACAAAGTCTCCATTAATTAAGAATTTGAAAAAAAAAAAAAAATCTTTGAAATTTACATCACTAAATCCCAAATTTAATTTTACTGTTTTTTTTTTTTTTTGTTTTTTTTTTTTTTTAGTTTTGTTGTGGTTTGGTTTGGTTTATTTTACAGCTTATCAACCTCAATGAGTTATTTAATGCTGAAAATTTTTTATTGCTGGTAATAATTTTTTTCAAAAAGTATTGCTGGAAATATTTTTTCTTCAAATACCTATGTGCTGGTAATATTTTTTTTACTTCAAAAATTTATTGCTGGTAATAATTTTTTTTACAAAATATTTCTGGTATTAAAACCTATTTTTACACTTTCATATTGTTTTTACCCCAGTTTCAGGGTTAACTATTTGCCCATAGCTGGGGCCGTAACAGGTTCTACCACCCTGGGTCAGAGTGGACCTGGGAACACCAGCAAAGGTGCTTCTACACTGTTCAAAACCTCCTGATCTGAGGCTTTGCTGCGAGACATAGTTTATCGTCTTACCCAGGAGGAGTTCTGTTATGATGTCATTTCATAATTGACTGTTTATTTTCCACCGTGACACAATGAATCCTCGTGTGAGATTCCAGTGGGTGGGAAAATGAATTAATCACAACAATCTCCTTGGCTTGTCTCTGTTCCCTGATTTTAGCAAAATTTAACCATCAACCACTTTAAAAAAAAAAAAAAAAAAAAATCAAACAACAAAACTAAAAACTCTTCTGCTGGTAGACAACAAGATTTGATAAATCAGCGAAACCAAGATTCCAAAATGGATAATCAAATCTCTTGCTTTGTAGAATTGCTATTTTTTTTAACACATTACAGCAAAACCCATTTGTTATCCTTGAGAAATAAAGACTCAAATGGCCAAACAAGGTAATGACAATCAGAAAGACAATGGTTCGGTTTGGTTTATTTTGTTTTACGGCATTATCAACCTCAATGGGTTATTTAATGCCGACAACATTTTTAGGATAGATTCGTATGAATAGAATATGTCTTCTTTGGTTTAGATTGGTTTGGTTTATTTTGTTTTACGGCATTATCAACCTCAATGGGTTATTTAATGCCGACAACATTTTTAGGATAGATTCGTATGAATAGAATATGTCTTCTTTGGTTTAGATTGGTTTGGTTTATTTTGTTTTACGGCATTATCAACCTCAATGGGTTATTTAATGCCGACAACATTTTTAGGATAGATTCGTATGAATAGAATATGTCTTCTTTGGTTTAGATTGGTTTGGTTTATTTTGTTTTACGGCATATCAAACTCAATGAGTTATTTCATGCCAACAACATTTTTAAAGATAGATTCGTATGAGTAGAGTATGTATTATTTGATTTAGATTGGTTTGGTTTATTTTGTTTTACAACATATCAACCTCAATGGGTTATTTAATACCAATAAAATTTTTTATTCCTGGTAATATTTTGTTTTGTCAAAAATCTGTTTCTAGTAATATTTTTCCTTCAAAATTGTATTGTTGGTAATAATTTTTTTCAAAAAAGTATTGCTGGTAATAGTTAACTATTTGCCTTTAGCTGGGATCCTAACAGGTCCTACCACGCTGGGTCAGGATGGACCTGGGAACACTAGCAATTAAGAGGTGGTTCCACACTCCTTAAAACCTCCTGATCAGAGGCCTTGCTGCTGGACATAGCTGATTGTCAGGTCTAATTACCCGGCCTCTCCCCATCAAGGTTGTTTTAAGGTGAGGAGTGCCATAGACATGCATATGGGTCAAGGACAAAAAAGCATTTTTTGCCCAGCCCCCACTGTCACATTGACATCAGTATTACACTGACCCAACGGCTTTAGTGCGATGAGGAATCTTTAGGACTGAGCAACTTCTCTCATCTAAAATGAAGAGAATCAGTTATAGCACAGGAGCGATAACCATGCCCCCTCAGTAAACCCTCATTGGCTAATGGTTAACTCCTGCGCCAGACACAGATTGGCAGCGGTCAGTAGTTTTCGCACGTCATCAACAAATTATTTTAGTCAACTTTGGCTGGTAACAATTAGAGGTGAAACAAAATGATAGTTTGAAAAATATGTTAAGTGCTGTGCTAATTTTAAAATAACTAATTAGAATGTGATTTTACTTGTCTGTTTTTTTTTTTCTATTTAGAAGACTTAATGAGCAAAGAGCTAATTATTAAATTTTAAGGAATACAATTTTAGTGAATATTTGCAATTCCTCTTTTCAAAACTGCAATATTTTTAGAAAGTAAATAAATGAAAAAAAAAAAATTTTTTTTTTTTATATTTACGAGACTTGTAGGCAAATCATTATCACAAGAATAAATCCTTCAATATCTGTCTATATTTCTGAGATGAGGTATTATGTACACTATTTACATTATTCGGACTATTGTCCTCATCTTTGTAGCCATATTTATCATCCTTCAGTATCTGTCTATATTTCTGAGATGAGATATCATGTACACTATTTACATTATTCGGACTATTGTCCTGATCTTTGTCGCCATATTTATCACCTTTCAGTGTGTCTAGATTTCTGAGATGAGGTATTATGTACACTATTTACATTATTCGGCCTATTGTCCTCATCTTTCTCGCCATATTTATTACAACGTTTCGGCCGTTATACGCTCCAGGCTTCTTCAGGTGCTTGAGTATTACCAGAATTAACCGTGATCACAAAAACAGGATTTCTCCTATTTACATTATTCGGACTATTGTCCGAATCTTTGTCGCCATATTTGTTACAATATTTCAGCTGTTGTAAGCTCTGGCCTTCTTCAGGCGTTTGGAATGTCAAACTGAACCCTCTATACACAGATGTTCCCAACAACACATGGCACAGTGGATGAAGGTGTTAGATCTAGTGACGGGACGCAAAGAGTGTGAGTTCAATTCCCAGTTAAAGCACTGGAGAACTTGGAGAGGATAATTAACAGGAGATAACTGATAAATGACATCCATTAAAACATGGCACGTGGAACTAGAACAGTCTACCAGAGTTAGCGAAATAAAGGGTTCAATTTGACATTCCAACAACCTGAAGAATGTCAGAGCGTACAACAGCTGAAATGTTGTAACAAATATGCCAACAAAGATGAGGACAATAGTCCGAATAATGTAAACAGGAGAAATCCTGTTTTTGTGATCAAGGTTAATTCTGGTAATACTTAAAGAATTTTTCAAGAGTTTCTGTCTAACAGCCTTGTGTAAAGTGAAACGACATGTCTGAGAAACTACATACTATGCAAGAACATACATATTTGTTTCAGGTGGAAAACGGAGTAATTAGCGTATGATTGTGAAAAACTTGCACATATGAACATTCTGTTTTTTTAAACATAAAAGATGAAATGAACTCCAAAAATTATTTGAATAAATGATCAATTTTTGATTAACAAACAAAGGATTGATGTTGATTTTGCTATCATTCACTTCGAGAATATTTCTCTGAAGGTGACATTTATAAAAACTGAAAGTTTAATAAAAATACATATTAGTCTAAATTAAATATTTATTTTTTGTTATTTGCAACTTCATTAACATGAATATTTGGGATATATATATATATATATATATATATATATATATATATATATATATATTTTAAGACATTTTTATGTTTATACTTTCTTTTTTATAGATACAAATATTGAAGTGAATGCTCTGTTTATAATAAACGACATTTACTGGTCTGTATGTCTGAGAAATTGTCATAGGAAATGTGTGTCCACCGACAGGAATCAAACCTGTATCCTATACGGAACTGTCATGTAACCTGACATGCTTTTACCGATTTCGTCACAGAGGAGCGTTTCAGTAAGCAAGATCGATTTTATTGTTTTTAATAGGATACAGGTTCGATTCCTGTTGGAGGATGCATATTTTCTATGGAAATTTCTCAGACATTCAGGCCGGTAAATGTTGTTAATACTGTTTATTATAAAACAGAGCATTTACTTAAATATTTGTATCTATAAAAAAGAATGTGTAAACATAAAAATGTCTTAAAATAATTGTCTGACTGTCCATTTCATAATGTTTGACGTCATTTGTTTACATTTGGATACACATCGAGCAGATATGAATGTACGTGAGAAAATCAGGGAAAATTGTAGTTTAAAAACAGTAAAATTGACCTTGCTAACCGAAACGTTCCTCTGTGGCTTAATCGGTAAAAGCACGTCAGGCTATATGATGGTTTCGTATAGGATACAGGTTTGATTCCTGTCAGAGGACGCATATTTTCTATGAAAATTTCTCAAACATTCAGTCCGGTAAATGTTGTTAATACTGTATTATAAACAGAGCATTTACTTAAATATTTGTATCTATGAAAAAGAATGTATAAGCATAAAAATGTCTTAAAATAATTGTCGGACTTTGTCCATTTCATAATATATATATCATGTAATAATATAGATTCATTGTCATTCTGAGCATTTATCAGCAGATACAAACTGTAAGATTGAAATAAAATCTCACGTCACACACACACGTTATATACTTATAGGATTTTCAGAAAGATACTATGTTAAAGTTTACTTATGAAGTAAATATTAATAGAACATTCTTCTAGATGTAGATATTTATTTTAACTGTCGTAATTTTACAACTGTATAAAAAGTCACTTCATTCCAATTCATGTCTCCTAAAAAAGAAAAATGAATATCCTGGAAGATATAAATTTACAGTCATTAACAATTTAATCCAAAAAGAAAAAGCTAAATTAATCTCCACATCAAAGACAATTTTTCTTAAGGTATTAAATAACACAAAGCAAAAACTTAACAATGCTTTCCTTAATTATATTATTGATGACTTAATTAGACTTCCTTTACACAAGAATAAATTTAAACTAAATCCAAGTACACTAGATAAGATGAGCAACAAGGACATTAAAATATTTTACAGAAATCAAATGCACCACAACTACAAAAAAGGGTGAAGTTACAATAAAAAAAGAATACATAGGAACAGTGAACCTAAAGATAATTATGCATTTCAGATTTATCATGAAAAATTAATAATCAAAAAAATTATTTCTCAACAAACTACTATACATGACTAAATGTGCTTAGGAATTTATTTGTTCAACTGGAGAAATGAAATATGAAATATGTCTTATATAGATTACACAACAACTACTTTTTCACAAAGGCTTACTTGGCATTTATCTGAACAAAGTGCAATTAGACAAGATGTAAAGAAGAACCAAAAAGACATTAATGTGCTCATCACAAAAAATAGTAAAATAATTCATAAGTATAATTGCTAAAAAAAAACTAAAAATTATTGAAGGATTATGCATTCAACAAAAGCAATAACAAAATTAACTAGTCAAAAAAACTATATATATATAAATATATATATATATATATATATATATGAATGAAATAAAAGTTTTGAATTATGCTATATTTAGAGGAAAGGACACATTATCAGAGATAGAGCATGTGTTGATATATATATATATATATATATATATATGTGTGTGTGTGTGTATATGTACATATATATATATATATATACATATATATTTGTGTGTGTATATATGTATACATGCATGAATATATACGTGTGTGTGTGTATATACATATATGTACACACATACACAGACAGCACATCAGTGTGGATAGACATCCGATCACTTCAAGTTGGGAACGAAACTTGACCGATTTGGTATCGGCTGAAGATTCTAACCCCTAGGTCATCAATGCCTGGCAGAGAAAAAGGTGAATTTTTGCATATTTATTTTTTAATAAACACACCAGTCACCCAAAGAACTCAATTGCTAGGAGAGTTTTGCATTATCAACAGCAATATTGACTGGTAAAAAAAATTAGTTCCTTACTCCCCACAGTGCTCGACTGATTAAATTATTTTATCAAGAGTTAATATCGTCATATGTAACAGCAGTTTGGTGCATTAATGAAGCATTAGAGAAAGAATGCTGGTGATTGTAGAATCTCTGTTTCAAATTCCAAGCAGAGA
>OZ010593.1:67445340-67507840 GCA_963932145.1 Acanthosepion lycidas
CATAATAAACATGGCGACAAAGATGAGGACAATAGTCCGAATAATGTAAATAGTGTACATAATACCTCATTTCAGAAATATAGACAGATACTGAAAGGCCAAAACGTAATAAATATGGTGACAAAAATGAGGACAATAGTCCGAACAATGTAAATAGTGTACATAATACCTCATCTCAGAAATATAGACAGATACTGAAGTGTGATAAATATGGCCACAAAGATGAGGACAGTTGTCTGAATAATGTAAATAGTGTACATAATACCTCATCTCAGAAATATAAACAGATACCGAAAGGCCGAAACGTTGTAATAAATATGGCGACAAAGAGGAGTACAATAGTCCGAATAATGTAAATAGTGTACATGATACCTCATCTCAGAAATATAGACAGATACTGAATATCTAAATGTTTATAAACTTTTATAAAATTTATGTTGGAGAAAACAGATAAGAAAAATCCATAAAATGAATAAATTAATAATTAAAAGAAATCAAAGGAACATTTGAAATGTGACCCACATCACTAGGGCACATCATCTAGAGAGGAGGTTGCTGATAAAACACAGGGTTACATGAACAGATTTTCATAATGGTATCTAAGAATCCTCTATTGATGATTTATTATGTCCTGATCTTCTCACAGTAACATGATAATATAGTTTCCTTTTTTTATCTTAGCAAATACTTTAAGGTTATTTAAAGACAAAAGTTATTTCAGAGTTATTTTTTTATGTAGTAAGTCAACATAACAATATTTTGGAAATAAAAAGGAATTTCTCAAAAAGAAGTCCAACATTTTAACATATAGACAGGGGTGGGGAAGATGGTTACATTTGGTTTCGTTTGGTTTGTCTTATTTTATGGCATATTAACCTCAATGGTTTATGTAATGCTGACAAGATTTTTATTGTTGGTAATAATGTTTTCAAAAATGTAGAGCTTCTAATATACTTCTTTTCTTTGAAAATGTATTGCTGGTAATATTTATTTCCTTCAAAAATGTATTGCTGGTAATATTTATTTCCTTCAAAAATGTATTGCTGGTAATATTTATTTCCTTCAAAAATGTATTGCTGGTAATATTTATTTCCTTCAAAAATGTATTGCTGGTAATATTTATTTCCTTCAAAAATGTATTGCTGGTAATACTTTTTACCTTCAAAAATGTATTGCTGGTAATAATTTTTCCTCAAAAATGTATAGCTGGTAATATTTTTTTCTTTCAAAAATGTATAGCTGATAATATTTTTTCCTTCAAAAAATGTATTGCTGGTAATATATATATATATTTTTTAAATGTATTGCCGGTAATATTTTTCTTTTCAAAAAAATATTTCTGGTAAAAATTGTACCAAAAAGTATTGATGGTATTAAAAAAATATTTTTATACTTTCATAGTGTTTTGGCCCCTTTTTGAGGGTGGGATTTGCCTATAGCTGAGACCCTGACAGGCACTACCACCCTGAGTCATGGTGGACTCAGGAACACCAGCAATTAAGAGGTTGTTCCACGCTCCTGAAAACCACCTGATCAGAGGCTTTTCTGTTGAATGTAATTTTTCGTCTCACCCAAGAGGTGGATGTTGTTTATTGTCTTATCCAGGATGGGGACTTGGATTATTGACTTACCCAGGATGAGAAGATGGATACATAATTTTGATACAAATAACTGTGACAAAGTAAATGTAATGAATAAAAAATGTTGTTGAAATATATTTGAACTAAATGGGAGGGGTAGTTTAAACAGTCAAAATTATGACACAGAAGGCACTACGTATGATGATATTGAATTCAATACCAGTTGGCCAGAAGTGCAGTGTTACATAGAGATGTAAACAGACATCATTGTTAATTTGACAGAAAGGTGTTATAGCTGGCTTGAAACTATCTCATCAGGCCAGAAAAGCAGTGATGCTGGGTGATGTAAGAAGTCAGGTTTGTTAAGAGACTGGATGTGGTATAGATGGTTAAAAAATATTTCAGTATCACAAGAAGTGCAGAGATACAGGACGGGGAATAGATGGATTGATATTATCACAGTATCAGTAGATTAAAACAGGAGGGAAACTGAGTGATGTAAGCAGTCGTAATTGAAAAGAGATTGGATGCCGTATAAAAGGCTCAATATTATCTCAGTATGAGAAGGTCAGAACAGAAGTGATAGAGTGTGATGTAAACAGTCACAATAATTAAGGGACTGGATGTGGGATAGATGGCTAGATGTTACATTAAAAAGAATAGGTTAGAATAGAAGTTAAACTGGGTGAAGTAGTCATGATTGAAGAGAGAGTCAATGAGGGATACAGAGTGAGAAGTTATCTCGGTATAATCAAGAGAGAAGAAGAATGAAACTGGAAAATAAAAATAGATATAACTGGTAATAATGTAACATGTAAGACACATTGCGTATCAGTATCAGGAGAAAAGAGGAAAGTCATACATAGAGAGGTAACGAGCAACAATTGGTAATGAGAACAGTGGGTGTATAGATCCAGCTCTTTGTATCAGTACGACAGAAGAATAGAGATAGGTCGAGAGGCAACTAACGATGACTGGTAATGAGACCAGTGGATGGATGGATCCTGCTATCTGTATCAGTATGATAGAAGAAAAGAGATAAGTGGGGAGGCAACTAGCCATGACTGGTAATGAGACCAGTGGGTGAGGGATCCTGGTATTTGTATCAGTGCAACAAAAGAAAAGATACAGTATTTTATCAGCATGCTCACACACAATCATGTAAAAAGAAATAAATATACACATACACACTCTATATATATATTAGGTTGGTGCAAAAGTAATTTCGTTTTCTCACATAGTAACACATGTTAGAAAACGAAATTATTTTTGCACCAACCTAATATGTGTATATATATATATATATATATATATATATGTGTGTATATATATATATATATATATATATATATATATACACGCCTATGCATATACATTCTGTATATATATATATATATATATATATATATATAGATAGAGAGAGGGAGACAGAGAAAGAGACACAGATACAAAAATATATATATATACACACACACAGATATATATATATTCATATAAATGTACAAATACACTCATAAATATTTATATGCACTTATATTTACATACATATAAACACACACATATATACATAAAGACTGATATATATATATATATATATATATATATATATATATATATATTCAAAATTTATATATACACATATATATAGGCAATTATATATAAATATATACATACACGTGTATGTATAATATATATATATATATATATATATATATATAACAGACATGTATGTCGACAGAGATATATATATATGTGTGTGTATTTATATACACTTCATATACATATATAGTCAAATATATATCTAACCTGGCCGTGCGTCTAGAAAAGGACATCCAATCGGTTGTAAACTGGGGCAGGAATTTGCTGGTCAACTTTAATGCCTCAAAAACAAAACTGCTCTATATTAATCACCATAGAGATCCTTCCCTGCCCTCTATTAGAATGTCTGACGCTCAACTTCTCGAGAGCAACTCTCTGCGGCTGCTCGTTCTCACGTTGACTGCTGACCCAAGATGGAACAAATACTGAGTCAATTGCTTCGTCCACTGCAAGGAAAGTTGGCTCCCTGTGCCGCACCAGGAAATTTTTCTCCCTGGAATCAATTCTTTACATCTACTAATCAACAATTCACCCTTGCATGGAGTATTGCTGCCATATATGGTCTGGAACCCCTTCTGTTTGACTCGGGGTTCATGATAGGCTCCAGAGGCGGATATGCAATGTAGTTGGACCTGTTCTGACATCTGGTCTACAGTCGCTCTCTCAGAGACATGCCGTCACCTCTCTCTGTCTTTTTTACAAATACTTTCATAGTAATTGCTCCGAGGAGGTGCATTTGCTGGTACCCAGACTTCATGAGTTCAAGTGCCCAACGGGGCTGTCATGCCGCTCTCACCCTTTCACTGTCAAAACTCCCAAATGTAGACGTCTCTTCTACTCCAATAGCTTCATGTCTAGCACCTCTCGCCAGTGGAACTCCCTTCCCTATTCCAGTTTCGGCAAAGTGGAAGCAATATTGCATATCTGAGAGCAGATCATGGGATGTGATATATACACATATATAAATATATATATATACACACATATATAGACATAATTACACAAACACATATCTATACACATACATACTCATATATATACTTAGACATATATATACATATAAAATACAGATTCATGTACATGCGTACATGTACATCCACTTATATATATATATATATATATACATACATACATAACGTAAATGTGTGTATATATAACATATACACATTAACACTCATATATATATATATATATATATACACACACACACTCATACATATATACACAAGAATGCATATATATATACACACATTGACACACGCTCATACATATATACACAAGCATATATATACACACACATATTGACACACGCTCATATATATATATATATATATATATATATATATATACACACACACACACACACACACATACATACATACATGTAGAGATATATTTAGACTTATATACATACACTCAAATATTAGGTTTGTGCAAAAATAATGACGTAATAATGTTGTTTTTTTGACTTTAAAAAATACGTCACTGGGCAATGTAAAAAAACTGGCACCGTATTTGTCAGCACGGTGATTTGAGTGCCAAATTATTAGAAAATTGTAAGAATTTAGTGAAAAGAGGGGTCATAAAAGCAGTTTAAGCGATGCTGAAAAGAAAACTATCACCTCAGAAGTCTCAAAAGGTAAATCTACCCTAGAAATTTCTAAAATGATAGGGAGGTGTCATCAAAAATAAGTTCACCACCGACCCTACACAAATATGCAAAAGGGCAGATAACGGCAAGCCGAAGGTTATTTCACGTCGTCTCATGTCACGACTTAAATGAGAAGCCACGAAGGAATCTGGTCTTACCAGTCAAGAGCTTTCCAGCCGTATGGGGATCTTACTGTGTCTAAAAGTCCTCGGTGTCGGTATCTGAGGGAAATAGCAACAACAGTCAAACCTGGATTGAAGCCTCTGTTGACGAGAAATCACATTCAAAATCGATTGAAATGGGCCGAGAACAATATGAAGACTGACTTCTCTAAAGTTTTGTTCACAGACAAAACACTAGCAACACTTGATGGACCAGAAAATGGTGTAAATGCTGGTTAATGAATGGACAGAATCGCCATCAGCGTTTGAAAAGCCAACAAGGCGGTGGAGGTATAGTCATCTGGAGTGGTATTATTGGAAAAACATTAGTGAGCCCATGGAGAGTACAAGATGGCGTCAAAATGACTGCTGATGCATACATAGCGTTTATGAAGGAGCATCTTGAACCACAGATGAAAAGGCAAAAGGCCATTGTTTTTATGCAAGATAATGCTCCCTCACATGCTGCGCACAAGACTACTGAATATTTGAAACTTAGGCGTCGATGGACCTCGAAAAATGAAGTGGCAAGGAAATTCTCTGGATTTGAACCCAATCAAAACCTTCGGAACATCATGAAGTGAAGACTGTACGCCAACAGACAATATAGGAGCAACACTGAATTGTGGAAAGGAATTATTGACATATCTTGCGTCATTACAGCAGATGACATCCAACAATTAATATATATATATATATATGAGTATATATATATATATATATATATATATATGAGTGTATATATATATATATATATAGATGAGTATATATATATATATATATGAGTATATATATATGAGTATATATATATATATATATGAGTATATATATATATATATGAGTATATATATATATATATATATATGAGTATATATGAGTATATATATATATATGAGTATATATGAGTATATATATATATATGAGTATATATGAGTATATATATATATATATATATATGAGTATATATATATATATATATATGAGTATATATATATATATATATATATGAGTATATATATATATATATATATGAGTATATATATATATATGAGTATATATATATATATATGAGTATATATATATATATATATATATGAGTATATATATATATATATATATATGAGTATATATATATATATATATATATATGAGTATATATATATATATATATATATGAGTATATATATATATATATATATATGAGTATATATATATATATATATGAGTATATATATATATATATATATATATGAGTATATATATATATATATGAGTATATATATATATATATGAGTATATATATATATATATATATATGAGTATATATATATATATATATATGAGTATATATATATATATATATGAGTATATATATATATATATATATGAGTATATATATATATATATATATGAGTATATATATATATATATATATGAGTATATATATATATATATATATGAGTATATATATATATATATATATGAGTATATATATATATATATATATGAGTATATATATATATATATATATGAGTATATATATATATATATATATATGAGTATATATATATATATATATATATGAGTATATATATATATATATATATGAGTATATATATATATATATATATGAGTATATATATATATATATATATGAGTATATATATATATATATATATATATATATATATATATATATATATATGAGTATATATATAGATATATATATATATATATATATATATATATATATGAGTATATATATAGATATATATATATATATATATATGAGTATATATATATATATATATATGAGTATATATATATATATATATATGAGTATATATATATATATATGAGTATATATATATATATATGAGTATATATATATATATATGAGTATATATATATATATATGAGTATATATATATATATGAGTATATATATATATATGAGTATATATATATATATGAGTATATATATATATATATGTATATATATATATATATGAGTATATATATATATATATGAGTATATATATATATATATGAGTATATATATATATATATGAGTATATATATATATATGAGTATATATATATATATATATGAGTATATATATATATATATATGAGTATATATATATATATATATGAGTATATATATATATATATATGAGTATATATATATATATATATATGAGTATATATATATATATATATATGAGTATATATATATATATATATATATGAGTATATATATATATATATATGAGTATATATATATATATATATATGAGTATATATATATATATATATGAGTATATATATATATATATGAGTATATATATATATATATATATATATATATGAGTATATATATATATATATATATATATATATATATATATATATATATGAGTATATATATATATATATATATATATATATATATGTGTGTGTGTATAAGTATAATTATATATATGAGTATAAGGATATGTGTGTGTGTGTGTATAGACTTGAGAAACACAGGTTACCATCCAGTAACATAGCAAGCTTGTGGATGTTTGAAAAAGAACTAGGGAGAAGAGTGTAGAGACAAATGTTTTTTAGAGCTACAATAAAGTGGAAATTGTGGAGAGCCGTGATTGCAAAATTCTGAAGGCCCATAAAATGAGATTGGCCTAAATCATTGAATTTATACCATTCTTCTTTGACATCTATAGATAGCTTTAAAGTATACAAGTAATGTTTGTTTAATTTCTGTGTCTTGTTTTGTATCAGGCACCTAATTAATTTGAACTATTTTTACCCTTATCACACAAATTTTTCAATTTTGAATGTCACTATCTCAGATACTGTTTTATCAGTAAAAGCTATAATGAAGAAAATAAACGTACAGAATGTTATGAATAATCAAGTGTGGTCTCCCCTCGTTTTGTTACTCTCCTCTTTGAGAGAGCTATTTCTGTTTGCTGGGACTATAAAAGGACACTACAAGTGAACCTTGTATTCTCGCTTGAATAAAGCTTTCTTAATGCCTACACCTCCATGCTTTTGTCATTACACAGGGTAGAGCAGAAATACCTCCAACACAATGGTATGTCATGAATATCAATGGTGCCTTCACCTTGCTAATGTGGTTGGTATTTCTGATATAGTTGTATGGAAAAAAAATTAAGTTGGAAATATGGAAGAAAAATTTTAATCCCTATTGTGATCCTAAACATCTACGAAGCGAAAATCCAAGTAGCTTAATAGGAGAAGGTAGGTTTGCCTATCTCTCAGGTCACACTGATTCCCTGTCTTTTGAACAGGAGTAGAGGTTTATCCCTTGTTTTCTGTTTACGATTGGGTTTCTGGTTCTTTCTACTAGTCTTTTTCATGTTCTTTTTCACTTCCAGTAACCCCCAACGTGAACGGATTTATCGCATTGACAGGGATGAAATAATTAATTAAAACCTACTAATTTTAGAAACAATGCCTAAAATGTCTAACAATATAGTTAGTATTTAAAGTAGCCTTGTGTAAGTTGATGACAATGCAGTTGGCACATGAAGCTGTCTGTCTGTGATGGAAACATCAATGTCAGTATGGACATGTGAAGCTGGGTCCACAAAGTTGACTGTGTAGGGGGGGATTATTTTCAGGGCGGGGTGAAAAGAGAAAAAGAAAACAATTGACACTCCAGTAAGGAGTAAAATGAACGTCATGAGAGAAATCGAAAGAGTATAGTGGCTGAAAAGTTGCGGTTTAAACAACAAAAATTAATAATTTAACGTTTTTTTTTCAATTTTTGTTTTAAAATTAATGTTACTTATTTGCCTTTCCTGGCATTAAAAACGCATTGCAATTTTGAAGAAAATAATTACATAAAATTAAATTAAATAAAAAATAAAAGGCTAAAATTCTGGGCGCTATTACACATTCGAACTCCCCCCCACGCCCGCAAGAATTCGATGAACACGTAGGAATAATAATGATATTTATTTTCAAGTTTTTTCAGGAAAGAATGTTTTTTTATTTTTAAAGAAATGGTTGGAAATTTTAAGTAAGACAAGAACAACATAATTAAAAAATTATTCGAATTTATTGAAAATTAAAATTGTATCTTTTTAAAGACTACACACTTAAACCTTTCCTTGAATAAAACTGGTTTTGTATCAATCGAATTTTTTATTTTTTTCAAATGCAACAATTAATTTATTTGGTACATTTTCACAAATAAAATAACTTTCCATTCGATTTTAAAAGTAAAAAAAAAAAAAAATTGTACCTTCCTTCCATCAAATCAACTTTAGGGGGTGCGAAAGTGTAATAGCACCAAACTCCGAACTGTATGACCCAAGGTAAATTTTTGAGATATTTATTGGTAGTGCGGAAATATAATAATTAAATTCTGTGTTTTCCATTATTTTTTCTTGGTTGAGACAAACTTTGATTAGCTTATGCCACTATGGTGGACATCAGACGTTAAAGATTCTGACTATGTCTTAAGCTACAAATTTTATTAAAAAAAAATATTGACGTATTTGAAAACCATTCTTGAAAAACAAGTAAAAAAAAAAAAAAAAAAAAAATAGGTACATTGAAAAATATGAACCATAATATTACATTTTTCTTCCTTTCATTAAAAAAAAAAAAAAGAGAAAACATGAAAGTGAAGACGATAAAAGACAAAACTCAGAAAGTAAACAAAACATTACAAAACACTTCAATATTGTTCAGAAAAGGAAAAGGTTTTATAATTAATATCCTTCGTTAAGAAATGATAATTAATTGGCATTTTCTATTTCCATCAAGAGAAATAAATGTTAAAACAATTTTAAGATTAATTTATTATTCTTTTAAAATTATCTCATGAAATTATTTAACGATAATTAAACTTACTTATAGGTTTCAAGTCAATGGGATCAACTGAATTTATCAAGAGGAGCCAATGCCACATGGTTTTCAGAAGAGATAAAACCCAGCGTCTGTCAGCTAATTTATTAATCGCCTCTCGTCGATGAAGATCCGAACCCTTTTTTGGGTCAAACCAGTTAACATCGGCAGACGACATTCTGAAAAAACCTAAAATCAAAAGGAAGTCGCCAACGAATGAAGCGTTGAGGAACAGATAAAGACTTCCGGTGATGGATTCAATTGCTGGTATAAACGATCAAGTGTAACGAGATCTCGCGGGAACACGTATCCTACCCACGAGAATTAGTTCGGCCAAAAGATCGGAGAAGCGAAGCAGAAGAAGAATCGTTAATTAATTAAAAAAAAAAAAGTAAAAAGAGGAAATAATTATAGAAGGGACGCAATTAGAAAAACAAAACAGAAATCCAGAGAATCGGTCGGGTAGGTGGCGGGATGGCGGAGAAGAAGAACCCACGAAAAATACCAAACGTGATATACATTAAAAAAAGCAAATCCACCAACACGACGACAACCATCACCATCATCATGATCATTAGAAGAGAAAATAAAAATGGTGTTACATAAAATAGTTTCGTTTTTCTTTGTTTTAATTTCCCCTGTTCTTTGATGATTTCTGGTTCTTCTGCAACGTAATCATCAGATGAACCTAAAATAACTCTTCTTCTTCTTCTTCTTTTTCTTCTTTTTCTTCTTCTTCTTCTTCTTCTTCTTCTTCTTCCTCTTCTATTTCAAACTTGCCAGTCTTTCTCTATTTTTTAATTTCTTACTATTCTTGTTCCATTTCCACCTTGATTTTTCCTTCTCTTATTCATTTCTTCTTTTATTTCAAGTTTTCTTTTTCTTTATCACTTTTTATTTCTTCTTCTTCTTTTCTTCCACTTTCTTTCTCTGTTTTTTCTTTTCTTCTTCTTCTTCAATTTCAACCTTGCTTTTTCCTTCACTCTTTTTCATTTCTTCTTTTTCTTCTTCAATTTCAACCTTGCTTTTTCCCTCTCTGTTTTTATTTCTTCTTCTTCTTCTTCTTCTTCTTCTTCTTCTTCTTCCATTTCAACCTTGTTTTTTCTCTTTTTCATTTCTTCTTTTTCTTCTTCTATTTCAAGCTTTCATTTTCTTTATCACTTTTTATTTCTTCTTTTTCCTCTTCTTCTTCCATTTCAACCTTGATTTTTCTTTCTCTCTTTTTTTATTTCTTCTTCTTCTGCCAAACATTCTGAGTATTTTATCATTTCTGATTTC
The DNA here is from genome assembly GCA_963932145.1 of Acanthosepion lycidas. NCBI lineage: Eukaryota > Metazoa > Mollusca > Cephalopoda > Sepiida > Sepiidae > Acanthosepion > Acanthosepion lycidas. Next base: position 67,456,492 of record OZ010593.1, read on the forward strand.
TTTTTCTTTTACTTTCATTCATTATCAAATTTAATTCTTCTTATGTCGCTCATTCACCGTTTTTACCTCATTGTTTGTCTTTTTTATTTCCCGCTTTTTCTCAGCTTCCATCCTTATCAGCATCATCTTCGTAAATTCTCTTTCATAATCATCGTCACTATCAGACATTTAAAAAAAAAAAAAAAAAATTTATCTCTTTTTTTTTTTTTCAATTGTTTTTATTCACCTTTCCTACTTGCTTCTTTTCTTTTCTTTTCTTCTTTTTTTTTTTTTTTTTTTTTGAAATCAGCGATTTTAGGAACATTATTTTCGGTGTTTTTTATTTTAGTATTTCTTTTACATCTGTTTTTACAGAAATCTTTCTTTCTTTCTTTCTTTCTTTCTTTCTTATCTCTTACACTAATTATCTTCACATTTACTTTTCTCGTTTCTTTCTTACACTTCACTTTTTTTTACGTCTTTTTGTGTCCACTTCAAATTGTATCCGTTGCGTAATTAAATTCCGAAATCATAATTATCTCTGGAAATAATCAATTGGTGCTTGTTCACGTCTTCGCCACAGTGAGAGAGGGGGAGAGAGAGAGATAGAGTGTGTGAGAGAGAGAGAGAGGGGGGGGAGAGAAAGAAATATCTTTCGAACTCAATTGAAGAAAAGGAAACAAAAGATTCCAAAAGAAAGAAACCAACAAAAAGAACAAAAAAAAAAAAATTGTAAAAGATCTTGTTAGAAATCTTGAAACAATGCAAACATTTTGAAAAGAGTTTTTCGACCGACTTTAGTAGAAACGTTTTAATAATAACGCCAGGATGTTGAAAATAGAAAGAAAGAAAGAAAAAACAAAGAAAGAAAAAGAAGAAAGAAAGAAAGTCTTACACTTATAGAGATAAAGATTCATGTAGTTCGAAGATGGCATTGGAGTGTAAAGGTGACAGTCACCATACAGTGCTGATTCCCTTGTTCACAATGCCAATATCTATAAAAATTCTTTCATATCGAGTACTCTCCCCCATATATATATATGATAAAAGTAAATGTGATGATATGTAAATGTGTATATATATATATATATATATATATAATATATATATATGGGATAACGATATATACATTTGTATATATCAGAAACAATTTGGAAGAAGATGTATGACAAAGTAGAAAATGGTTTCATGTGACGCGTTTAATGTGTTGATAATTAATGTTTAATTAATGTTTAATAAATACAAAACAACAAGCCAAAACTTGACGGAGGAATTTACTCTCTCACCTATTTCCCGAAAGAATATATTGGATAAACCTCAAAAAACAAAGTAAAAGATTATATGAACACAAAAGAGACATTAAAAAAAAAACAACAACGCATTAAACGAATTAGTTGTTGACAATTTTGGCATAAAAATATCTACTCTAATTAAAAGAGAAAACAATTCATTAAGACGAAAATGTCTAGAAAGTGCTTTAATCGATCGGTCAGCCACAGTAAATTTACGTCCAGGTTCTAACAACGTTTCAGTATTCTTGACAGATTTTCTGTTATCACAATATGCGGTATTTAAAAACAAATATGATAGAAAGAAAAAGAAAAAATATAGATGAATTTGGCTAGAATGCAAAAAATTATTTAAAAAAATTTGAAACAACCAGCATCTCTCGTTCATGCACATGTGTAGTCACAACAACGTCAACAAACCCATCTGATAAAGTCCTAACGGATGAAACGCGTCACAAATAATTTTTTTCCGTTTTGTCTTACAATTTCCTCAATATATGTCTCTGTATCTGTGTATTTGTCATTCATGTAAATTTATATAAATAACTTCATTTCTGTTTGTATAGCTGTGTGTCAATGTGTCTCATTTACACACACACACACATATATATATATATTAATGCATGTTTCATTAAATAATATAAACAAGTTTTGTCTATTTATTTTAAGTAAGTTCTTTTCATATTGTCTGATAGACTTAATCACATTATCGTTGAAAAACGAAAGGAAAACACCATATTAATACATGTTTAAATCCAATCTAAGCTTTCGGCTTACATAAGCCATAATCAAAGATGACAATTTCAATAAATCAAACAACACATGGACGAAACAACAATGATAGTCCGCCCTTGCTGCATGAAAATTTCCAAGTAACGACAAACTGGTATACGCATAAACTCTTACTATATATATATATATATATATATATATATATATATATATATATATATATAATTCATTAAGTCTAGAAGAAACCTGAACAGAATGCAGAAAGCACTGGACAGCCGTTTCGTCTTATATTTGGGACTCATCATAAATTAATCATAATTATCTCAAATCCTCCTAATTTCTATCATTTGTATATCCTTGCTTGAACCGGCTTCTAATGCTCTGGATGGAGCGGCTCGGGGATAGTAGTCGTGGCTCGTGGGGGCACAGTCCTATGGGTAGAAGAGAAACTCGGATGAGTTCCACCACGGAATATATGATCAAGCAGCGTTATATTGAGTCTGATTCGCTACGTCTTCGTCACCGAGGTTCGTTGGAGCAGTTGGTATGACGTTTGCCTGATAACGTAACTATCCGGGTTTCAATTTTCGGCAGTAGATACGCAAATATAGGATGAAACGGCCATCCAGTGCTTACTGTTGAGGTTTCTTCTAGACACGATGAATTAATTATAATTATCTCAAATCCTCCTAATTTCTATCATATATATATATATATATATATATACACACACACCATTATGTTGTTCTGTTCTATCATGATACGGATTTATGATTTTCCCTAGTTGATTAGTTCAAAGTGATCATCATCAACCTTAACTGATTCTAGATATGACCCATGGAGGTGGTATGGTTTCATGAAATGGTATTTATGATGTATTAATTCTCAATGATCATCTGCCGCCTCTCTCAATCGACCATAGGTTTCTGCTTGTCCAAAGCAATTCATTCAAAGTGAGACTACATTCCATTAATTCATTGGTCATGGGACAGTAGGCAAGAATATGGATTCCTGACCTTTTCTCGACAGGGATTCAAACTACATTTGGCTAAAAGTCGCGGCACCGATCTCTCCGTCGCGCTTTCATCTCTACTCAACTAGTGTGACAATTCTTTTACACTAATATGGATCCAGTATAACCATGTTTGTCCGCTTATAAGAACATGTTTAAATTTCTAACTTTTGTATACTTAAGTATGCAAAAGTTAAAAATTTAAACATGTTAAGTATGCAAAAGTTAGAAATTTAAACATATTAAATTAGTGACGTAGTAAATAAATTACGAAACTTTGGTGACGTGATCAATAAATAACGAAACCTTAATTGGTGACGTGATCAATAAATAACGAAAACTTTAATTGGTGACATGGTAAATAAATAACGAAACTTTAATTGGTGACGTGATCAATAAATAACGAAAACTTATTTGGTGACATGGTAAATAAATAACGAAAATTTGATTGGTGACGTGATCAATAAATAACGAAACCTTAATTAGTGACATGGTAAATAAATAACGAAACCTTAATTGGTGACGTGATCAATAAAAAACGAAACCTGAATTAGTGACGTAGTAAAAAATAACGTAATTTTAATTGATAACGTAGAAAATAAATAGCGAAACCTTAATTTGTGACATGGTCAATAAATAACGAAACCTTAATTGGTGACGTGATCAATAAATAACGAAACTTTGATTGGTGACGTGATCAATAAATAACGAAACCTTAATTGGTGACGTGATCAATAAATAACGGAAACCTTAATCGATGACGTGATAAATTAATTACGGAAACCTTAATCGGTGACGTGATAAATAAATAACGAAACCTTAATTGGTGACGTGATAAATAAATAACGGAAACCTTAATCGGTGACGTGATAAATTAATTACAGAAACCTTAATCGGTGACGTGATAAATAAATAACGAAACCTTAATTCGTGACGTGGTAAATAAATAATGAAAACTTTAATTCTTGACGTGGTAAATAAATAACGAAACCTTAATTGGTCCCGTAGTAAATAAATAACGAAACCTTTAATTGGTGATGTGATAAATAAATAACGAAACCTTAATTAGTGACGTAGAAAATAAATAACGAAAACTTAATCGGTGACGTAATAAATGACAAAAACCTCAATTGTTGACGTAGTATTTATTGAGACACATCGTTAGGGTCTTTTTTCTTTCACCTTTAATGTTATAGAAACAAATTTATAAAGATGTATTAAAGAAATATTAATAAATATTAATAAATTAATCTGTATAAAGCTTATATTTTATCGCGAATTCAATAAAGATTATTTAATGATTGACTCGGTTTCCAAATAAAATTCCTTAATTTGTGTTTTTCTTTTATTTTCTATAACGCCTTTTTATTCTTTGGATAGAGATTGAATCAGATTGATTGTATCTTAAACGTGGAATATGATTAAATAAAACATAATCAGCAAAATAATTATTTAGTAACAAAGCGAAAGGGCATCAGGTTCGACTGACTAAGTAGCCACTCAATAATTTTCGTATTAATAAAAGAAGAATCTCTATTTCTCTCATTTTCCTTATAGCAATTTGTATAATAAACGTTGTTTATGGTCGCTGCAGATTTGCAATTAATATCTTAAATATCGCGTCATTTTTTCGAACTAATATCGTCTACATCAAGTTGCTGCTTGTCATCCTTATCTGGTTGGATAATTAAAATGATTGCAAATTGAGAAGCTAACATTTCTATGTCAACACAATGTCTAATGGACCAGTTAGCGGAACTAAATTTTAACTTGTGAAGAAAATGGTTATCAGGATCGAAACACATTTGTAGCGTTTTCTAAATGAATTGCAACAATATTTGTAACTACACTATTTACATTTTTCGGACTATTCTCCTCATTGTCATATTCATGACGTTTCAGCCGCTGTACGCACCGGTCTTCTCTATGTGATATATATTGGACTAAATAAAGAGTTCGGTTCGAAATTCCAACAATATTTGTACATAGATTTATATAATCACATATGTGCCATTTTATTTTGTTCCACTATCTTCTGAATTGTAACACTCCCATTAACCCTGACGTGATAAATAACGAAACCTTAATTGGTGACGTAGTAAAAAAATAACGAAACCTTAATTGGTGACGTGGTAAATAAATAACGAAACCTTTAGTTGGTGATGTGATAAATAAATAACGAAAAGTTTAATTGGTGACGTTATAAATAAATAACGAAAACTTTAATTGGTGACGTTATAAATAAATAACGAAAAGTTTAATTGGTGACGTGATAAATAAATAACGAAAAGTTTAATTGGTGACGTTATAAATAAATAACGAAAAGTTTAATTGGTGACGTGATAAATAAATAACGAAAACTTTAATTGGTGACGTTATAAATAAATAACGAAAAGTTTAATTGGTGACGTGATAAATAAATAACGAAACTTTAATTGGTGACGTTATAAATAAATAACGAAAAGTTTAATTGGTGACGTTATAAATAAATAACGAAAAGTTTAATTGGTGACGTGATAAATAAATAACGAAAAGTTTAATTGGTGACGTTATAAATAAATAACGAAAAGTTTAATTGGTGACGTTATAAATAAATAACGAAAAGTTTAATTGGTGACGTGATAAATAAATAACGAAAAGTTTAATTGGTGACGTTATAAATAAATAACGAAAAGTTTAATTGGTGACGTGATAAATAAATAACGAAAAGTTTAATTGGTGACGTTATAAATAAATAACGAAAAGTTTAATTGGTGACGTGATAAATAAATAACGAAAACTTTAATTGGTGACGTGATAAATAAATAACGAAAAGTTTAATTGGTGACGTTATAAATAAATAACGAAAACTTTAATTGTTGACGTGATAAATAAATAACGAAAACTTTAATTGGTGACGTGATAAATAAATAACGAAAACTTTAATTGGTGACGTGATAAATAAATAACGAAAAGTTTAATTGGTGACGTGATAAATAAATAACGAAAACTTTAATTGGTGACGTAGTAAATGATAAAAACTTCACCTGGTGACCAAAATGCGAAAAATAAGGAAATAATAACTACAGACTTTTTTGACGTGTCAATCAACAATATAGTTTTCTCAAGTATATTTCATAACAAGGTTCTATTATTTTTGTAGGGTGGTTGTGTCCTCCTAACATCTCTTATGTTTAGTTTGAACGTTTTGTTATACTTTAGCTTCGTTTTCTAGGTTCATCCCCTCCTCATTCATTTCATAAGCATATATTTTTTATATATTTAAAAAAAAAAAATGGAAAGAAGAGACTTTTGAACTATTTGTTCAAACTGAAAGTTTATATCGTGTTTTTTAAAGGTTCCCTGTATATTTGTGCTCTTGTAGTATATGTATTATTGAATGATGAGATTTTTGTGGTGAATGAACACATTGTAATGAATGAATGGGCCATAAATCAGATTAGCTAAGTCCAGGATAGAAAAGGCCGACCAGCCTTTCCCTATTTCCCATTTGATCTTGCGACCTTTCTTATAGCTTCAACTTCATGACGTTGCATTAAACACAGATCAGTCAATCTAGTAAATTTACTTGTAGATGATTTTCTTCGTCTACGTGTTCATTCAGAGGTCGTATACAAGGACAAATTCGTTCTCCTCTGCTAGTTGCCTCTACTTTGTCACTCGGAAACAATTATAGCAGGTTATTTACATTAATTATTTACATTATTCGGACTATTGTCCTCATCTTTATCGCCATACATATCACAACGTTTCGGCCGTTGTACGCTCCGGCCTTCTTCAGATGGTTGGAATGTCAAACTGAATTCTTTATTTCGCTCACTGGGGTAGACTGTTCTCGTTCCACGTGCCATGTTTAATGGATGTCAGTTATCAGTTATCTCCTGTTAATTTCCCTCTGAAAGTTCTCCACTGCCTTAACCGGGTATTGAACTCACACTCTTTGGGTCCTGTCACTGGATCTAACCAACGCCTTTATCCACTGTGGTTTTGAAAATGACCTTCAATCAGTGATTAACTATGACAAAGCATGGCTTGTAAATATTAACGTGTTGGGGTCACCAATCTGTAGGTATTAATGGAACTTCCTAACTAATTTATATTACGCAAATTACCACAAAATACGAATCAAGAATAAGAAACATTCAACAAGTGAAGTTGCAAAAGTAAATGGAATTTTTATAGGTATAATAACAATTGTACAAAACAGAAATTCCGTTGTGTTTTAAATTCTGAAATTTACTTGTTCTTGGAATTTTGAGCGAGGAAAATGTTCTTGTTGATAAACTGTGAAGTGTATTAAAAGGTGTGTGAGTTTGGAGAATTTTAATAAGATGTAGTGTTACTTTTAAAAGAATTAAACAGTTTGAAAATAGTGCGAAAAAACGTGTGCGGTGTGACTCACAATGTTATGTTAAGAGATTCTGCCCTTGTAGTTGTAGGAGTGAATGTTCGTACGTACGTGCGCGTGTGTGTGTGTGTGATGGCGTTTTGGGAAAAACGCAAATTCTCCACAGAGCTTGCATTACTTGTAAGTGAGAACAGAAAAAAGAGATTGAGAGGAGATATCGCCAAGTATTTATGAGTAATGTGAATCACGTGATAGGCTCGAAAACACGTTTCAAGATTTTTGGCGATTTTTTGGGGTTTAAACACTTGTTCGTAGGCGTTATTACGGCTTTGAGATATATTGACCAATCAGAAACGATTATTGTAAAACTTAAGTCTGGAAACTGAATTAACTTATTTCATCCTGTTGGGCGCACTTGTTCCATTGATAAGAAGTGGAATGATTATATTGAATTAACTGCTAAGTCTGCAGCTAGGAATGTTGGTTCACTGTGTGATGCCATATAATTTGTCTCGTCAGGATCCATTTTTCACATTTATATATCTACCATTCGTTCGGGCATTGAACATTGCTGCCATATCTGGTCTGGTATACCTGCTATATATCCCGATATTCTCGACAAAATCCATAGAAGTGTCCATAATGTAATCTGTCCTGATCTGGCATCTCGACTTCAGTCAATTTCTCACCGCCATGACGTAACTTCTCTCTGCCTTTCTCTAAATATTTTCATTGCAATTGATCTGATGAACTTTCCTTTTTGATACTTCGATCGCATGAACTTAAGTGACATTTACCTTGTTATGAAAGCATATTAGCAACTAAGTTTGTTTTACTGATGAAATAGTTAGATGGAACCGAAAGTTTTATTCTAATGTTTTCTTCTCTCGCACTTTTCACCTGTGGAATTTTCTTCAGGTTTTTTGTTTCCCTGCCGCCTACAATCTTCAAAATATTAAATGCAACGTCAATTGCCATTTCCTGTATTCATAATCTTTTATTGTATCCTTTCTCCTCACTAAAGTCTTCTCATTCTCTTTCACTCCCAGTAAACCCTTGCGTATTAATGGCATTATCGCCATCTTCTGTCTTCCTGAAAACTCTTCTTTTATTGTCCTTTCTCATCACTAAAGTCTTCTTCTTCTCTTTCACTCCCAGTAACCACTTGCGTCTTAGTGGTACTATCGCCATCTTCTGTCTTTCTGAAACCTGTTCTTTTATTGTCGTTTCTCCTTACTAGAGTTTTCTCATTTTTTTTCACTCCCAGTAACACCTTGCGTCTTAGTGGCATTATCGCCATCTTCTGTCTTTCTGAGACCTGTTCATTTATTGCGTCTTAGTGGTACTATCGCCATCTGCTGCCTTTCTGAAACCTGTTCTTTTATTGTCCTTTCTCCTTACTAGAGATTTTTCATTTTTTTCACTCCCAGTAACACCTTGCGTCTTAGTGGCATTATTGCCATCTTCTGTCTTCCTGAAACCTGTTCTTTTATTGTCCTTTCTTCTCACTAGAGTTTTCTCATTCTCTTTTACTCCCTGTAACCCCTTGCGTACTTGTGGCTTTAACGCCTTGCTTGTGGCTAAATGATTTAAAAATTCTTTGGGCCAACAATGAACCAAATCTCAACAAATTTAATAATGTAAATGTATCTTTACTTTTTTTTTTTTTTATTATTTCTCAAAAATAAATCACTGCTTTTGTGACGAGTGATTATACTTAATGGATGCTTTAGATTTTGCTACAATTTTAAGGATAATTTTTTTAATTTTTCATTTGTGTCGGGGTTTCTGGGTGTTCTTGACGAAATCATATTCATATTCTGACAGCCATTTTTTTTTATTCGAACATAAAGTAATTTTGATAAACTCTACCTTTTTGAAGTTATCGACAATAAAAGTTCGGACTCATTCGCGTCGCAGTAGCCATTACTGGCGTTGTTTGCATATATTTGCTGCGGGATAGAAATTCACTTATCTCGATTATTGCGCACGCACTTACGCAAACAACGCCAATAATGGCTACTTGCCGTAGCTGATAACGACACGAATGAGTCCAAACTTTTATTGTCGATAACTGCAAAACGCTAGATTTTATAAAACATTCTTTGTTATTTTCACATTAAGCATGTAAATTTAGAATAAAAAATAACTGTTGGGGAAATTTTTATTTGATACTTAGCACGGGGCTTAAAAAGAAAATTACCCAATTCTCATGGAATCATTGGCATAAATTAGTATAATTTTTTTTTGTTCTTTTCGGGCCATTATCTACGATATATATCGCAAAATAGGGCAAATAGGGCCCCAAAATCAGGTAGGCGTTCAACCTCTTATTATCGCTCATATCTCCCACAGCTACCGCAATTCACTTGCAGCTCATGTCGGCCATCTTGGACCCCTAAGTTCCTCGCTGCAGCGGTGGACTACTGTATTCACATTGTCTGAACAAACTATTATCGGAATCAAGTTCTGTAAATATGTATATAAATGTATTTTCTTTCAAACCTATACACGTGTCTTTTTCTGTTATCAACCATGAACAAAGTGTTACAGGAAATAAACTTATATAACCACATATATACCATATTAAAACACGCCCAGACTTTATTTTCTATCCAATAACAGTCAATATTATGAACATAACAAAAAGATTCCCCAATACAAGACACACAGAAAGTGTCTATTGGTTAGAAATTAACATCACCATGTGAAATAGTTGACCAATCAGAGAAAACTAAAATCCTATTTTTCTTTAGGAAAAAAAAATTCTTATAAAAACCACAAATTTCGATTTTTAAAGAGTAGGGATGCGGTTGTCCCCAAGCAGTTTAAACATGAGAGAGGCGACTGCCTTCCACAAGCGCGTGCTGAAAGAAACATCTGTCAGCGACTTCAAACGAATCATCTCCAACAATAACATGGACGGTCAGTGAATCTTCGCTAACGATAAAAGTCTTTCTTCAAACACTGCTATTTTTTTTTTTTACTCTGAAACCAACTATTTACAAGTCTTTCCTAAACTATAGCTCTTTCTGTGAACCAATTATCAAAAAACTAGCTGAACTAAAAACTATTTTGAATACGTTTTAACTCTTTTGAATTCCTGTACATATCTGTTGTAGCATACCTACGGACGATAATGAGTATGTCACCATTCATATAAATACAGTAGTAAATACTGTATGTCCGTCTGCAGTTGGAGATTCGTCTCCAGCTGTGCTGGTCAAACTCTCTGCCCAGAGGCAGAGAGGATCCCCAGACGAGGCCATGTTGAAAGGCAGAGTCTCGTCTTGGGAAACACCTAGACGACCCCGTTTTATACGGAGTCTACGGGGAATATTTGGCCGAGCCTAAGGTCACATTAAATTTGGCCTTGTGTGAAGGTATGGTAACGCCATATTGAGATGGTAAGGTAGAGAGGCACGGTGGAGTAAAGGATAGCAGCTCGGATTGAGGAATCGGAGAGCCGAGTTCGAATTCCAGTCGAATCCATACATTCACTTACGTGCATGTACCTTTCTTCTCTTTCTTACTCCAGCTATGGGTAAATTGCAGGACAGTCCGGGTTCTATAGCTTTAAATGGCAAATGGTGTTGCGGAAAAAATCTGCCTCGTCAGTCATGTATCGAAAGATACATGATCGCCTAAGCGTGTATCACGCATGGCACATAACTGACTGAAGCAGGCATGGTGGATTAATAGATAGCGGTTCGGATTGAGAGCCGAGTTCGAATTTCAGTCGAATCCATTACATTCACTTACGGGCTAATACCTATGAATCCTCTTCTTCTCCATTAGAAAGACAGGCCGGGTTCTATAGACTTGGATGGAAACCGGTCAGAAAAAATGGCAACCTACTGCGGGAATAAATCTGCCTGTATCGTTGTGTGTATCCCCGTGGCGCATAACTGGCTGAAGGCGGCATGGTGGAGTAATGGATAGCAGCTCGGTTTGAGAGCCGAGTTCGAATTTCAGTCGAATCTATTATATTCACTTGCGTGCTAATACCTATGAATCCTCTTCTTGTCCACTGGGTAAATAGCAGGACAGATCGGGTTCTATAGCCTTGGATGTCAACTGGTCAGAAAGAAATGGCAGCCGACTGCGGGGAAAAAATATGCCAAATCAGTATGTATCGAAAGATACATGATCACCTAAGCGTGTATTACGCATGGCATATAACTGACTGACTAAAGGGAGGATATATTCTTCACTAGCCATTCCACTAATTCTTTCAAGTAAACAAGACGTCAAGCTTAGATATCGTTTATGCCGTAACATTTCAGTAAACTTCTTTAATCTACGATGTCTTCCTCCATTTTCACTACTGAAGAGCAATACAACTGTTATAATAGTTATTAAACGTCGTCACATTGATATTTAGATAACCACATTATGACATTGGTAATAACGCACGATAGGATGTGATGGCTGCGCAACAGCTATCGGCGCAGACAGTCAAAATCAGCCAACCGAAATCAAATTCTCATCAAATCCAGTGCACTCATTTTCTCATAAATATCCTTGGGAAAGTATGAATTGATATATTCTCCTCCAGCTACGGTTTAAATCGCAGGGTAGACTGGCCTCCAGCTTGGGTGGCAACTAGCATCAGGGAAGGAAAGCTTTGAAACCCAACGGGAAGCTACGTTATTATAATTTCCAGAAAGTCGCGGCAATTCACAGATAATAAAGACAAGGAACCTGTGGAGAGCTATGATCGCCTAGATCCATGGCATTAAAGAAAGACAATTCCAGAAATATTACACCAGCATTTTACGCATCATTCAACGTTATCCCAGTTCTTTATTCGCTCTGTATTTAATCTTAATATCCGACGAAGAAAATGAATGACAAAATTCAAGGATAAATTTTGCTACCTTTTCACAGTCAAGGTTGAAAGTCGATTTTTACTGAGAAATTCAGGAAGGAGCGTCTTTATCACCTCATTTGCTCAATTGCCACATTTTTTCCCTTGAACATAAACCTTTCTAACAATATTCTGCAAAATGGCGTAAAAAAAAAGAAACAAAACAAAAAGACAAAAAGAACAACAACAAAAAAAAACAAAAAAACAAAACAAACCCTCATCTCCCACAAATAAAATAAAAAATAAAAAAATAAAATAAAAAATCACCTCAACAGAAATGAGAGAATTTTTGAATATCAACCACCAAAAACCTTTTTTGCTTTTTCTTTTTCCATCCTTTTCCGTCCTCTTTTTTTTTTTTTTCCCCATTTCTTCCTCTTTTCGCTTACAGACTCGTTGCGCATTGATTTGCAGTGAAGTGATTTCAGGTGTTGTTAGGTTTGCACGTGAAAGAAAGAGTCCTCGCAGGGAAGCAAACGGTCTTGTGGGTGGAAACGGGAGGGAGGTTTTTACAATGGGAGGAACGACGAGTGAAGTTGACGAGAGCCGAGTTCTTTTGTTGGCTTATATGAGTAGTGGTGGTGCGAAGTGGGAAGCAATGGAAAAGTAAAGAGAGGTGGGTTGTGAGGTGGGGGTAAGAATCGAAGGTTGCATTACACGCATGCGCACACACATAGGATGAAATGAAAGTGAATGAAAAAGTCGGAGAAAAAGAAAAAGGAAAAGAAAAATGACGACATGAAGAAAAAATGGAAGCGAGTGAATAGGCAAAAAATAATGATAGAATATGAACGAACTAACTGAAAACTGATTGTAAAGAAGGAGAGAAGGAAGAAAAAGAAAAAAGAATGAAAACAAAAAAAAACAAAAAATTAAAAAGATGAAAACTAAACAGAAGAAATCGAATCTGACAGAAGAATTGGGAAGTGAAGCATTCGAATTAATGAGAAACAAAAAAAAACATGGCTGTAGAATCGTTGAAAGGAAATAATAATATAAAGACAAAATAAAACAAAACTGAGAAATTATAGAAATGAATGGTAAAAATGAATCAAAATGCCTCGAAAAGGAAAGAAGGTGGGGATTATGCAAAGCAATAAGGTATTGTGGGTAGGATGGGTAGAGAGAGAGAAAAGGAGATAAGGAATAAATGGAAGGAAAGAGAGGATAAAGTAAGAAAAGAAAATGAATAAAAGAAAGATTGCATTTGGGAAGGAAGGAAAAATGGAGGGCGAGAAGTAATCCAAGATGGTTGAACTCATCAGAGAGGATTTAGAACGAAATTTAAACTGAAGAAAATAATTTGTCAAAGACATTAAGAATAGTTTTCAAGAGGTGAATTTGGATTTATTAATCGTATATAAACTGAAGTATCAAAAATTACACAATAACGTATAGTGTCCTCCATTAGCTAGAATAACGGCGGCTACATGACATAGTATAGGCTGTACGAAATGCTAGAGTCAATACATGAGAATAACTATTCAGGCACAGTTCAGATCTGGAATTCAAGTGAGTCCTGTTTGTTTGCAGTGTCTGCAGGGAATTTAGCGAGATCTGCAACACGTTCCATACGTGTTCAGCGGGGATTGAATCTGACGAATATGAGAATGAGTGGAGAATCAGCCTAATTTTCCTGGAATCAGTTTATTGTCTCTCGCGCTAGATGGCGAATTCCGTTACCATTCCGTGGGGGGGGGGCAATCACCATTGGGAAAGATGGCGGGCAAAAGCAGTTGCAAATGGCTTGCACCAAGATCAACTTCACTTGTTGTCCTTGTGAATTCCAATAGAACAGAGTCAAAACACAATAACAATTTGTACCACATCCACTTTAGAAGTTGGATTTATAACTTCATAGAGAATCCTCCACTAACGAACTCCTACGTCTGGTCGAAAGTGTTGCAAATGTGACGCAGACCAGGCGATGCTGCGTTGGTTCTCTATTGAGATCGGACTGTTCAAAGCCAACTGTTCCGTCTGTTGGTAAAAAATGTCACTAAGAAGCTGGTTCCCAGTCAAGTGGCTTTTTAATGTTGGGGAACAAATGATAGTCAAATCAGGAGAATAGGGAGGATGATCAATCAATTGAAAGACATACTCTCGCCCAGCAGCCATGGTAATATTCTTTGGTCCACATGAAATACAATAAGCGATTGTATGGCGCCAATGATAGTGTAGGGGTGATGCGGCATATATTTATCTTTTGACTAGGAAAGACGTGATTAAGGAAAGCAAAGACGCTGGAGGTTACTATCCAATGTGGCGGTCACAATGCAATTTATATTTGACGTATAATAGCACATAGTATAAAATACAAGACAGAACGTAATGATTCAAAGCATAACAATTGAATTTATTAGTGTTTTGTGTACATGCATATAAGCTGAAGGTTTGATAGAGTTATGTCTCTTAGATTTGGAAATATTTGTACTTGAGCTCATAAAAATGAAGTAATTATTAAACTGAAGTTTAGAAGAATAAACTTCCTTTAGCATGTAAGGAAATGTGAGTTGTAAAAGTTGGTAAGAGTTTAGAAAAGATTTTAGGGTTTCTACTTGTGTGAAATGGTAATGTTCTTTAACGTCTGACCGCAAGGTCAAGACTAGAGTTCTTGAAGGTCACGTTTTAGCAGCAAGGAATGGGACACAAGAGTGGCGAAAAAGAGAAAGAGAGCTTACACGTGTTTTGTTTATATAATGCTGGGTGTCACGTGATCGGCTCAACGTGAGTGAGCGGAAAATTTAATTCCTCGCGTGCAGGATATCTGATTGATCGGAATTGACCAATCAGCGAGCTAGTTTTGAGGATATCAACCAATGAATGCTTGTCGCATGATTTCTATGTACTGTGTGTATGTAATGGTGGCGGTAGTTAGCACAATAGTATTCTTATTATTCGATGACGAATAATCTTCATAGAGTTCTGTGTACACAATGTCGTGTGTTGAATGATTGTTTAAGCAGCACGCACTAGTGTTGAGTTTGAACGGGATTTGATGTAACGCTCTTATCTCTTTTAAATCACTTGCAGTCTTGTTCTTACATCTCCTGTGGGTGCCCGATGTATTCACATGCCATTGATATTGGTCCGTATTCCTGGTATAAATTTATTGTTGTAGTCCGAGGAAAAGCTAGAACAGTTGACATGTTAGAGCACAACAATCATTTCGTAATCAGTCAGTATTAAATCCCGTTCTGGCTGCCACAGCTACACTGTATATTTATCTATTACTTCATATACACGTCATCAGTCGCGTTCAACAAGTGCGAAAAATGAATCCATCTTTGGCACTTAGATTTATTTCTTATGGTTTTGTCTGTTCAATAATGAACCAATAGTGAGGAACCCAGTGAGAATCGAACTCACTACAATAGTAATTGTCTATGGGACTAGTTGGCTAACGATCACCCTTATTTGCTTAATGTTATTTAATCCAGCAGAAGGGCACATTTGCAGGTCAGCTTGAAAAATGGTCTTTGATGTCCGATAGATTCTCTGAAAGAAATTCTTCCCGATGAAACTCAGCAGGCACAGGAAATGCAATACCACTGTCGGAAAGAATAAGTTATCAGTCACGAAACAATATTTTCCAAAGAGTCTCTACAATTGGCTATTCATTTTTGACAGCAATGAACAAAAGTCTGCATTATCTCCACTACTGATACAACTGTGCTCATGCTCAGCAAATGTTGATGAGGAGTGCAATTTTTTCCCCATAGACGAATTAAATAACATATTTATGTTTCGTATCTTCTTTCATGTCAGACACCATTTTACCAGACTGCCGCTCAGTTGCTATATGTAAAAAGGCGAAAAAAAAATTCTGATTTACTAATGGGGAGGTTCAATCTCTACTGCCGTACCATTGACGTCCGCCCTTGTTGTAGGCGGACATCGGATATATTAGGAATCATTATTTTTGGAGCTACCCTTGTGTAAGGTGATTTTAAAAGAAAGGAAACTATGAGTTTTCACGTTGCGCATGACATTGTCGTCTTCTCAAGAATATTTTAGAAGACATTCTAAACTCTCGACTTAGATGTCTTGGACAGCTATACAGGGGGGCAAATATGCCATGAAAACGTAAGGATGACCAATTGCGCGAAGTAAATTAACACTACAATTTGTACTGCAAAAGCAATCCTATTCGTAGGCTGGCCAATTACGAAGAAAGATCGGTTGAATTTGGGTCATTGTCCGCGGCGATCACTCTGTGGATACAAGTAAACAAAACTGATATCATATTCCTGTATAATAAGAACTGCTATTTTGACTTTTTATTCTGGATTTTTTTGCTCTATACAGAAATACATGCGAAATAAAAGGCCCATAAAATATTCCAAAACAGAAAATTGGTTCTTCCTAACAAAACGAATGGATCAAGATATATTATATATAACCCCCAACTCTATCACAACTACAATTAAAATGAATTTACCTAAAATATGTCACAACTACCTCTAAAACAATAATATACTTAATTAATACAAAACAAGATAATAAACTAAAACCTGTAATAATTAGCACAATGAATATATCGGATAAACCATAAGGAATTAAAATTAAAGATTCTATGAATACAAAAGGGATCTTTTACAAAACAACACGTTAAATGCATTAGTTGGTCAACATAACGAGACTGGCCATAATTTTGATTTTAAAAATGCTAGTTTAATTAAGTAAAAAACAATTCACTAAGGCAAAAATATTTAGACAGTGGTTTAATCGCTAGATCTATGGAGGTTAACAATATGTGCTTCTGTGTATTTTAGGTGGGGGTGCGTGTTCAATATGTAAATAAAGAAGAGAGAAGCATTTGCATTTCTACTACGGACGTTTATTCTTTATATGGTGACTGTAGTGAAACAAAGTTCTCAGTGTCTCTTGAATATGTCCGTCCCCCTTCTGGTTCAGAAGTTAGGGTAGGTAAGTACAGGTATCGTATTCATGGTCGAGCACATCAACTTTGCGCAGAGTTAGAACAACCAAGGGAAAGTTTCTAATTACTTTATCGTTGGATGGTTAAACATGGTTATGGGAAAAAAGTGCAGTCGTAAGTTGGCCGGGGAAAGTATGTTCCCAGCGTAAACGTAATTAACATGTGGTACTACATCTTAGATCAATCGGAAGGTGGTGGAGAAGAAGAGGGTAAGGCAAGAAATGTTTGCATTTTTATAGGCTTCAACAACGCCACCTAACGACATTTTTCGAAACCAAGTGGGGTAATCATATCCTTTACTCTTAGCACCATGGGAAAATGTATTTCTTTTTCTTCTTCTTTTTATTATTATTATTATTATTATTATTATTATTATTTTATTTATCGATTTTATTTCATTTTCCCAGAGATCATCCCCAGTTTACAAGGTTTCACTATACGTTATCATGATGTGGGATATTTAATAACAAAAGTGATGGTAGCATAAACAAAACAAATAAAGAGTCCAAATGAAATCGGTTAGATTATATACCCAAAATACATATTCCCCACAAAATATTTTTAAATATAAAATTCTCAGCGTCTCATTCATTCCTGCGCATGCGCAATCGCATCAACATAAACATAAAATTAGTCTGATGATGTTCTAAAGGGCGAAACGCTTCACACGAAAACTTTTTTCACTTTTCATACTTCTTTCCTCTAAAAGATATATACAGTGGAGAAACAAATAATCGTACACATACAAACTTTTAATTTATTGTATTTTCAACTAATGAATAAACATACTTTACATATAATTAACAGTACACTGATATATAAAAATTAATATGCATAGAAAAATGAAATAAAAACGATTTAATAGATTTTAATGGGTGAAAAAAGTATTCGTACAATACAAAAAAGAATACATACTCTTCATTTAATACTTTGTAGAGTAGCCATTATTCTCTTCTATAGCAACCAACCTCTTCTTGTTCTCAACTTGCTATTTTCTTCCATTCATCTTCGCATATGGTCTTCCGATTCAAGATGTTTGTTGGTGCTCTCGATTGAATTTGAATTTTCAAATAACGACACCAATTGGGTTTATATCTGGGGACTGACTTGGCCATTTAGGGATATTTATATTATTTTCAGCATGCCATTTTTTCGTAGATTTTGCAGTGTACTTAGGATCATTATTTTGTTGGAAGGAGGGTGTTCAAGATTTTAATCCGAAATCATTAAATTTGCTTCCAAAATATTTTGATATGCTGCGGCATTCATTCTACCATCTATTACTGATATGTTGCCAGTACCCTTTGCAGAAAAAAACATCCCCAAACCATGATGCTGCCACCACCAAATTTCACCGCTGGAACTGTGTTCTTTTGTTTGAAGGCATCGCCATCTTTCCTCCATACATAATTTCTAGAATTACGTCCAAGAAATACAATTTTGGTTTCGTTTGTCCATAATACTCTTTCCCAATACGAATTTACCATATCCTTATTAACGAATTTCAACCTGCTATCTCTGTGTCTTTTCAATATCAGTGAAGTTTTTCGAGGGGAGCGTGACTTTAGATTGTTCCTAAGAATTTCATTGCTTATTGTCTGTTTAGTGACACAGATTCCTGATGAAAGCAATTCATCCTGAAACTCTTGACGAGTAACCATTGGATTTTGTTTAATTTGACGGATTAATTTCCTCGAAGATCTTGAAGAAATCTTTCCGTGGACCGTGGAGCACCTGTTTTTCTTTGGTTTACAACAGTTTTGAGCTTTTATACCTTGCAATAAATAAACTAATTGTAGTAAATGGAATATTCAGGTTGTCTGAGATTTTCATGCCATTTTTTCCTTATTTCTTAACAGTTCTTTTTGCGAATTTGTCAATTCTTTACCTCTTGCCAGGATGATAACCTTCTTGCATGAATATCAATTACAGATTTTTCTGTATGTATTTTTAGACTAAAAATAACTACTGATAACATTATTGGAACATTCTCGTATATTGCACTTGAATAATCTAGAGTATTAAAGCAATTTAAAAGTTTTAAATCTGAAATTTGCATTGTACGAATACTTTTTTCACCCATTAAAATGGGTAAATGGGATTTATTTCTATTAAATAAAATTTTTCTGATTTCTTTTTCTGCATATTTAGTTATTATTGCTTGAGGGGTTGGCCAGCTGGTGTTTGAGTTTAATATTATTATGAAACTTTCTCCACCGAAGCCAGAGAAGTATGGAGTTTAAAGTAATGTAATGTAACAGTGTGTTTATTGTCAACGTTTCGTTCAATAAGAACATCTCCAGAACAACTGAAAAATTTAGAAATCGTTACCATGACAATCTTGACAATCTAAAAACGATCTGGTCTTTGAGAAGGCACCTGATCCGGTCCATAAATGAAGACGATTTTACGTAATGTTACGCGGCATGATATGAATTGGAGATATATATATATATATATATATATATATATATATATATATATATATATATGTATATATATATATATATATATGTATATATAATATATATATATATATATATATATATATATATATATATATATATGTATGTATGTATATATTAGGTTGGTGTAAAAATAATAACGGTTTCTGACGTATTTTTTAACGTCAAAACCTGACATTATTTTTGCACCAACCTAATATATATATATATATATATATATATATATATATATATATATATATATATATATATATATTGTAAAGGCAACAAATCGGTTGGTATATAATCCAAGTGGATCCTAGTAATAAAAAAATATTAAAACTGCTTCCACCCTGCCCTGACATCTGTCTTGTGCCCTTCGACTGAATGAAACATTGAAATGGATAAATTCTGTATTAGTTTTTCAACAGGTTGGATTTTTTTTAGCTTTCACAGTTAAGTTCTATTTCCCGTCCCTCCTAATTGTATAGACACAAATTCAGTCCACAGCGGAATTGATAAGACAGGTGACCGATATCTTCGTCTGCCGAAATAGGCTATTCCTCATATGAGGTAATTTGGGATTTTATTGTTTATTAATTATATATATATATATATATATATATATATATATATATATACAAGTATATGATTGGTGTATATGGAATAAATTCCAATAACCAACAATTACTATTCTTAAAAGAGTGCTCAATACAGAGTAGAGCGAATATAATTATTTATTTAAAAATTATGACATAAATATGTTATAAAATCACTACAAAAATAGCCATTTTGTTTCAACACCTCTGGTGTCTTATCAAGTGATGATGTTGAATGTAGATTGTCGAACCATAGGTGTTGAAACAAAATGGCTATTTTTGTAGCGATTTTATAACATATTTATGTTATAATTTTTAAATAAATAGTTATATATATATATATATATATATACGTGCGAACTTATCTCTGATTATGTTTTCATCGTCAAAAGTGAAAAAAAAAGATTTAAAGTGACAGGAATTCTACATTCATCTACTGAACATGTAATGAGGAAAGAAATCTTAGAGAATTTAATACTCACAAGGAACATTGAAAGAGTCAGATTCCGAGACAGTCAATGTGTAATATACTTGGACAAGTACTACAAAGAGAAAGTATTATTGTGAAAAACAGAAGACAGGAAGCCATGGGGAGCCATGACTGCCGACATACATAGAGCGATAGAGATAAACGTGTCTGTGCATGTGCATGGTTATATGGGTGTGCTATAAAATGTCGCATGTTATCATCTATAATGTTCATACCAACTCCAATGCTTACGACTCGAAGCATCTGCTTTGGTCTTTAGTTAGACCAAACGTCCTTCTCTAAATCCCCCCCGCACCCCGCGTTCCTTTTACTTGAGGGTAAGGCGGCGGGGAACCTTCTAATTCTTTAGCTTCACTACCCACATTTCCTCTCGAGTCATTTCGGTAAAAAAAATAAAAAAAAATAGAAAGACTGCCCCGCCCGATTCGCCTCGAGGCTTTGATTGTCGTAATTTTTAATTGCTTCTACTGTTGGGAACGAGAAAGTAGAAAGGTGAGTCATGTTGATAATGAGGTCTCAACAATTACAAAGTTGAGAGAAACTGGATTTGAGAATCAGAATAGGAGAGTGTTATTATTATTATTATTATTATTATTATTATTATTATTATTATTATTATTCTTTGGTTATAAAAACAAAAACTGTTCTTTCTTTCAGCGCCTGATTACGACGCCAAAACAAGTTTCAACCCTCATTAGTGACTCTGGCTTCATTCTTTTCAAAGCGGACATGAACGTAACACTCAGAAATTTTAATTACTCCACATTGTACAGCAGACCATTTTGAAATCAAAAAAAAATAAATAAATAAATAAAATTAAAAAAAAATATATAAATCCTCTTATTAATGTTGATTAGTTTCTTTTTCCTTAATCTTATTAATGCTCCTTTTTAGCTCAGGTCGTTTTTATTCTCTACGACCATTAATTAAGTAGGGGTTTGAACTGCTATCCTGTATCTTTAGGAGGTCGTCTAACATGCGACGAACTTAAGAGCCGTAGAGTCTTATGATGTCTTGAACGTTGAAACAACCCCCCCCCAAAAAAAACCCCCCAAAAAACAAAAACAAAAAAACAAATATAAGATAAAATGAGTGAAATTAAAAATGAAAATGCTTGCTCGAAGATATTCAGACAATAAACTGAATATCCGAAAATTATTTTCCCTTGTTTCATCAATAATTTGAACCGTAGAGAACATTTCCCCACATCAAGTCTAAGGATATAAGTAGTTTTCCCAAACATATGAGATCGAATTGGCTAATACCTGTGGCTAATAAAAATGAGTCTGAACTGTTACGTGACATCTGTCCTCCTATACGGCAGCGAATGTTGGACGATCTCCTCAAAGATGAAGAAGAGACTGGAGGCAGTGGAGATGTGGTTCTACAGAATGATGCTAAGGATATCATGGAGCGAGCGTGTGAGCAACGATGTGGTCTTGGAAAGGATGCAAACAAGGAGGAAACTTATACTTAACATAAGGAAGAGGCAGATGGAATTTCTGGGACACGTAATGAGAAAGGAGGGCTTAGAGAATCTGATACACACGGGCCGAATAGAGAGAAAAAGAGACAAGGGAAAGCAACGGGTGACATACCTGGCGGGTTTAAGCAAGTGGATGACAGAATGTAGTGTGGGGGAGTTGCCAGAAGCACGAAACTTATTGAGAGCTACAAGGGATAGGAGAAAGTGGAGAGCCATGATCGCCTACGTTCTGAAATGAGACGGCATATAAAAAGAGAGAAAGAAAGAAAAGAATATGAGGTTTATTGTTGATTCCTGATACAAACCTAAGTCCTTAAATCCTGATCTTTCGACTATGTTTGTTACTAGTGATCATGTAGAGACTGTACAAATCGCTGCTAGTCTCCATTCTCTTATGTGGATATGAAACATAGACACTTTTGGCAGAAACCGAGAGAAGGATCTCAGCGTTTCAGAACAAATGCATGAGAAAAATCATTGGTATCTTCTATTAGGGGCATAAAACCAATGAGTTTATGTGAAAAAGAGTTGAAAATTTTGTGGGCAACCAGGAACCTTTTCTCGCTACTGTCAAAGAGAGAAAAAATGGCGTGGTTTGGAAACATTTCAAGACACGACGGCCTGTGCAAGACCATCATGCAAGACACCGTTGAAGGTGAACGTAGGAGAGGACGTCAACGCAAAACAGGTTGGACAACGTCAAACAATGGACACGTATGACTACTAGAATTGCTGATGCTTGCTGTTGATAGATCGTTGTGGAGAAGATTTAGTATGGCTTGTACATTCGGATCCTCCCTACTATTACAAAAGTCAACGGGATGATGATAATGATGGGCGATAATGGTCATTGATATTAGTATAATATCCTCCTGTCAGTCACACTCTTACTTAGGAGGAATACTGAGGAAAGCTCACAGAAATATTCATCAATTATTCAACAGTTAGAAACACACGTCGAACTACTTTCCAAGTCGACATTAATGAGAACGAATCTAAATTGAGAGCATCACCATTCTTTAATTCACAACACTCTATAAATAGGACAGGTAGATTTTTGAACCGTGGTATTGCACTCAAATTGAAAGTTGGGGTTTGACTGGATAAATAACATAATCACCACCGCCACGATCACCATACACATCACCACCATCACCACCATGACCATCATCACCATGATCATTACTGCCACTATCATCACCATCATCATCAACATAATCATCACCGCCACGATCACCATGCTCATCACCACCATCACCACCATGACCATCATCACCATGATCATTACTGCCACTATCATCACCATCATCATCAACATAATCAGAACCGCCATAATCACCATGCACATCACCACCATCATCACCATGACTATCATCACCATGATCATTACTGCCACTATCATCACCATCATCATCAACATAATCATCACCGCCACGATCACCATGCACATCACCACCATCATCACCATGACCATCATCACAATGATCATTACTGCCACTATCATCACCATCATCATCAACATAATCATCACCGCCACGATCACCATGCACATCACCACCATCATCACCATGACCATCATCACCATGATCATTACTGCCACTATCATCTCCATCATCATCAACATAATCATCACCGCCACGATCACCATGCACATCACCACCATCATCACCATGACCATCATCACCATGATCATTACTGCCACTATCATCACTATCATCATCAACATAATCATCACCGCCACGATCACCATGCACATCACCACCATCATCACCATGACTATCATCACCATGATCATTACTGCCACTATCATCACCATCATCATCAACATAATCATCACCGCCATAATCACCATGCACATCACCACCATCATCACCATGACCATCATCACCATGACCATCATCACCATGATCATTACTGCCACTATCATCACCATCATCATCAACATAATCAGAACCGCCATAATCACCATGCACATCACCACCATCATCACCATGACCATCATCACCATGATCATTACTGCCACTATCATCACCATCATCATCAACACAATCATCACCGCCACGATCACCATGCACATCACCACCATCATCACCATGACCATCATCACCATGATCATTAATGCCACTATCATCACCATCATCATCAACATAATCATCACCGCCACGATCACCATGCACATCACCACCATCATCACCATGACCATCATCACCATGATCATTACTGCCACTATCATCACCATCATCATCAACATAATCATCACCGCCACGATCACCATGCACATCACCACCATCATCACCATGACCATCATCACAATGATCATTACTGCCACTATCATCACCATCATCATCAACATAATCATCACCGCCACGATCACCATGCACATCACCACCATCATCACCATGACCATCATCACCATGATCATTACTGCCACTATCATCACCATCATCATCAACATAATCATCACCGCCACGATCACCATGCACATCACCACCATCATCACCATGACCATCATCACCATGATCATTACTGCCACTATCATCACTATCATCATCAACATAATCATCACCGCCACGATCACCATGCACATCACCACCATCATCACCATGACTATCATCACCATGATCATTACTGCCACTATCATCACCATCATCATCAACATAATCATCACCGCCATAATCACCATGCACATCACCACCATCATCACCATGACCATCATCACCATGACCATCATCACCATGATCATTACTGCCACTATCATCACCATCATCATCAACATAATCAGAACCGCCATAATCACCATGCACATCACCACCATCATCACCATGACCATCATCACCATGATCATTACTGCCACTATCATCTCCATCATCATCAACACAATCATCACCGCCACGATCACCATGCACATCACCACCATCATCACCATGACCATCATCACCATGATCATTACTGCCACTATCATCACCATCATCATCAACATAATCATCACCGCCACGATCACCATGCACATCACCACCATCATCACCATGACCATCATCACCATGATCATTACTGCCACTATCATCACCATCATCATCAACATAATCATCACCGCCACGATCACCATGCACATCACCACCATCATCACCATGACCATCATCACCATGATCATTACTGCCACTATCATCACCATCATCATCAACATAATCATCACCGCCACGATCACCATGCACATCACCACCATCATCACCATGACCATCATCACCATGATCATTACTGCCACTATCATCACCATCATCATCAACATAATCATCACCGCCAGGATCAGCATGCACATCACCACCATCATCACCATGACCATCATCACCATGATCATTACTGCCACTATCATCACCATCATCATCAACATAATCATCACCGCCAGGATCAGCATGCACATCACCACCATCATCACCATGACCATCATCACCATGATCATTACTGCCACTATCATCACCATCATCATCAACATAATCATCACCGCCACGATCACCATGCACATCACCACCATCATCACCATGACCATCATCACCATGATCATTACTGCCACTATCATCACCATCATCATCAACATAAACATCAACGCCACGATCACCATGCACATCACCACCATCATCACCATGACCATCATCACCATGATCATTACTGCCACTATCATCACCATCATCATCCATATAATTACCACCGCCACGATCACCATGCACATCACCAACATCACCACCATGACCATCATCACCATGATCATTACTGCCGCTATCATCACCATCATCATCAACATAATCATCACCGCCACGATCACCATGCACTGATGGTCATGGTGGTGATGGTGGTGATCACTATCACCACCATGACCATCATTATCATAATAACCATGATCATCACCGCCACCATCACCACCACCACTATCATCATGATCATCACTGCCATAGTCAACATGATCATCATCACCATGATCATCATCACCATTACTATGGGCATTTCCATCACCATCACCACGATCATCACCGCCATCATCACCATGAGCATCACCGCCACCATCACCATGACAATCACCACCATTATCCTTATCACCATCATCATCAAATAATGACGCGAAATATCTTCTTCCAAATCCTTACCATTTCTTGAGGAAACGAGTTTAAAGGTTATGTCTGTTCAAAAACGTAGCGTTGGAATTTCATTCTGGTGACCAGTGAGAGCTTTATCGCATAGCCTTATAAAATTTATAACTTACTGAAGCTTTATCATTTATATATGGACAAGATGAATGCCACAAGCATATTATTACTAATCATTGTGCCATCAGATAAGACCTTCATTTATTTCAAAGGGAATCTATAATGAACAATTTAGCTATATTATGATGTAATATGTTATATAGTGCAGTAGTTTTAATGTGATTTTCAATAAACAATGCAAATTTGAAACATTGTGTCTTATAATTTTTACCCAGTATTATTGTGGTGTCATATACACTTTTATCTATTTGTTGTTTTTATTAATTATGATCGTACAAATGATATAACAAATCTTATTCATTGAATAGCCTTTTTTTTTGTAATCTTTTACAATTTTTTACACAGTTTTTACTTATCAAATACAGTAAAAAAAACTGCATATTTTGTTTGGGGTGATTCATAATTAAAATTCTAGTTTGAAGATTTTTTTACATTCAATAGAAAAGATATCAATTTTATTTGGATTTATTCCTGAAATAGTAAAATTCTTGAAGTCAGTTTGTAAATAAAAACCTGCGGAAATTAGGCATTTCTCTACCTTTTTTTTTTCAATCATTATAGATTAAATTCTCAAAATTGATAAAAGCTATGAATCTGATTTTTGGCGTCAGTCCTTATCACATGAAATCGAAGGTTTTATACTAAGTGCAATGTTGATTTTTTCTAAAAATGAGTGAAAAATCAACCTTCCCTACTACAAAACTCGAAATAATCTTTCCTTATCGTTTTTGGTCCGTATAATCATTTTTCTATTTCTTCACAAGCTTCAACATTATGCGTGTTTAAATGGAGATATGGTTCTACAGAAGGATGCTAAGGATATCATGGAGCGATCATTTGAGCAACGATGAAGTTTTGGGGAAGATGCAGACAAGGGGAAAGCTTATAATTAACACCAGGATAAGGCAGCTGAGGTTTCTGGGACATATAATGAGAAAGGATGGCCTGGAGAATCTGATACTCACATGTCGAATAGAAGGAAAGAGAGAAAAGGGAAATCATCGATTGACATATCTGGCCAGCTTAATGACAGAGCATGGTCTGGGGGAGGTGGCAGGAGGACGAAACTTATTGAGAGCTACAAAGGATAGGGTAAAGTGGAGGGCCAATATCGCCTACGTCCCGAAGGTTCACGGCATATAGAAAGAAGTGTGGCTAAATGTATTCACTTTCATCTAATTAATTAATTAATCTTCCACTACATTCGTAATGGACGTCTCGATAAACAACACGAAGTAATCGACAATGCAAATCTTGTAATGGCTTCTGTAACTAGATGAACTCCTTCTGACTCCAACAATTTGGTAACCTCTGTTCGGAGTCTATAAAAGTAGTGAGTACATTGGAGGACTGAGATGTAAAACAAAAAAAAAAAAGAAGTAAAAACAAAGAAAAAAAAAAGATGTAACACAAGAGTTAAAACAAGATGCAAAAGATGATGCAACGCAAGATGTAAAAAGATGTCAGACGAAATGTTGCGTAAAATATTTTATAAGATTTTGTTGTAACCTAGAGAGGATTACTGAATGAGGAATAACCAAAACAGAGGTTGGAAATGAAATGGTAATCTTTATAGCATCAACAAAATACAATACTCTCCAGCGGCGTGAAGTAGGTAAACCACTACTAGTGGTGGACTACTTATACAGCATATACCTCCACTTACAATAGTGTCCAACGTATTTATGAGGATTGGGACATACCAATTAGTGTTCATAGGTATGGTATATAACACCGCCCTTTTTAGATTTACTCTGCGCAGAGTCAATATCTCATCCTCGTCGCCAAAGATGTTGTAACCTACAAAGTGTTACTGAATGACAAATAATCAAAACTGAGGTTGGAAATGAAATGGTAATCTTGAAATGGTAAACTCAACAAAATAAAATACTCGCCAGTAGCGTGAAGTAGGTAAACCACTGCTAGTGTTGGACTATTTAGCATATTACCCCCCCACTATAACAGATTTAAAACAAGATTAAGATTTATACAAAATTTACAACAAAATGCATAAAAAAATGTAACACAAGATGTAAAGCTAGATGCAAAAAGATGTAAAAGATGATGTGAAGCTTGATGCAAAACAAATGTAAAATAAGATACAAGTAAAACAAATGTAACAAAACATAAAACAAGATGCAACATAACATATAAGATGCAGGTGACCTCGGCGTAGTGTAATGGCTAACAAGCTTGTCTCGCTAGAACAATTACAACTGAGTAATCAGTACGATCCTCACTGGGTGCCCCCTACTTCCGGCCTTGTGCCACACCAAAGCGTAGTTTAAAAAAATCACCATGGCATATATCAAAAAAGACAAAACAATATGTAACACAAATTAATCGAGCAAAAATTGATAGATGTGAAACGAAAGCAGAAAACTACTTGAGAACTGTGGAAAATGGCGAGTGATGATTTTACTCATAATAGGAATTGCTCCCAGAAAGTAAATTGATAAAGCAGTCGATAGATTGAAAGACCGGAGAAACATTCAGGCTATCGCAGTGCGTCTGTGTTAGCAGAGGTGTTAAGGAAATCACGAGATTCTTTTTTTGCTATGAAGATGTAAGTGCAAATAATGACACAGAATAAAGCCGTTGATTATAATTACGGATGTTAATGTTATCCAACGGTTATCGTTATCAAAATTCAGTCGCAATTAAAACTGAATTAAATTAAAAAAAATATTTTAATTCAATAATATTCGCATTTATAATGTCAAAATATTTTTAATAATAATTTTATAAAAATGTATATAAATGATTCCAATTACTATTTCCTTTGCTAGCCGGTTCTTGTTATTTTTGTGATGTCAAAAAACACTCGTTGCCACTTTTGTGATGGTCGTTGTTGTAGAAAATTTGTAATCGCAGATACAACTATAATAAGCCATTGAAAAATACTGGTGTCAGACAACTGCGAATATCACTCGCACTAATACTACTTGCTCGATAATACTACCTTGACTAGTAATCTGAACAGTGATCAGTATAGAGAAATAGTATAATGAATAGAGTAGAGGATACCAGCTGGTATAGTAATAGAGGATAGAATAGAAATAGCGATCCGTATAGCAATAGAGGATAGAGTAGAAATAGGGATCCGTGTAGTAAAAGAGGATAGAGTAGAAATAGCGATCCAAATAGTAATAGAGGATAGAATAGAAATAGCAATCCAAATTGTAATAGAGGATAGAGTAGAAATAGCAATCCAAATAATAATATAGGATAGAATAGAAATAGCGATCCGTATAGTAATAGAGGATAGAATATAAATAGAGATCCAAATAGTATTAGAGGATAGAGTAGAAATAGCGATCAAAATGGAAATAGAGGATAGAATAGAAATAGCGATCCAAATAGTAATATAGGATAGAATAGAAATAGCGATCCGTATAGTAATAGAGAATAGAATAGAAATAGCGATCCAAATAGTATTAGAGGATAGAATAGTAATAGCGATCCAAATAGTAATATAGGATAGAATAGATAGAAATAGCGATCCAAATAGTATAAGAGGATAGATTAGAAATAGCGATCCAAATAGTAATATAGGATAGAATAGAAATGGCGATCCAAATAATAATAGTTCATAGAGTAGAAATAGCGATCCGTATAGCAATAGAGGAGAAAGTAGAAATAGTGATCCAAATAGTAATAGAGGATAGAGTAGAAATAGCAATCCAAATAGTAATAGAGGATATAATAGAAATAGCGATCCGTATAGTAATAGAGGATAGAATATAAATAGCTATACAAATAGTATTAGAGGATAGAGTAGAAATAGCGATCCAAATAGTGATAGAGGATAGAATAGAAATAGCGATCCAAATAATAATAGTTGATAGAGTAGAAATAGCGATCCAAATAGTAATAGAGGATAGAGTAGAAATAGCGATCCAAATAGTAAAAGAAGATAGAATAGAAATAGCGATCCAAATAGTAATATAGGATAGAATAGAAATAGCGATCCGTATAGTGATAGAATATAATAGCGATACAAATAGTATTAGAGGATAGAGTAGAAATAGTGATCCAAATAGTAATAGAGGATAGAATAAAAATAGCGATCCAAGTAGTATAGGATAGAATAGAAATAGCGATGCGTATAGTAATAGGGGATAGAATAGAAATAGCGATCCAAATAGTATTAGAGGATAGAGTAGAAATAGCTATCCAAATAGTAATAGAGGGTAGAATAGAAATAGCGATCCGTATAGTAATATAGGATAGAATATAAATAGCGATCCGTATAGTAATAGAGGATAGAATATAAATAGCGATCCAAATAGTATTAGAGGATAGAGTAGAAATAACGATCCAAATAGTAATAGAGGATAGAATAGAAATAGCGATCCAAATAGTAATATAGGATATAATAGAAATAGCGATCCGTATAGTAATACAGGATAGAATAGAAATAGCGATACGTATAGTAATAGAGGATAGAATAGAAATAGCGATTCAAATAGGAATAGAGGATAGAATAGAAATAGCGATCCAAATAGTAATATAGGATAGAATATAAATAGCGATCCGAATAGTAATACAGGATAGAATATAAATAGCGATCCGTATAGTAATAGAGGATAGAATATAAATAGCAATCCAAAGAGTATTAGAGGATAGAATAGAAATAGCGATCCAAATAGTAGTAGAGAATAGAATAGAAATAGTGATCCAAATAGTAATAGAGGATAGAATAGAAATAGAGATCCGTATAGTAATAGAGGATAGAATAGAAATAGCGATCCAAATCGTATTAGACGATAGAGTAGAAATAGTGATCCAAATATTAATAGAAGATGGAATAGAAATAGCGATCCAAATAGTAATATAGGATAGAATAGAAATAGCGACCCGTATAGTAATAGAGGATAGAATAGAAATAGCAATCCAAATATAATAAAGGATAGAGTAGAAATAGCGATCTAAATATAATAGAGGATAGAATAGAAATAGCGATACAAATCATAATAGAGGATAGAGTAGAAATAGCGACACAAATAGTAATACAGGATAGAATAGAAATAGCGATCCAAATATAATAGAGGATAGAGTAGAAATAGCGATCCAAATAGAAATAGAGGATAGAATAGAAATAGCGATCCAAACAGTAATAGAGGATAGAATAGAAATAGATGTCCGAATAGTAATAGGGGATAGACTAGAAATGCCGATACTTAGTTGTCAGCCTTCATATATGCGCTTCTTCTATGGTCATGTTCTATTTAATTCAATAATGGGATCGCCTGTGTTTGCTCACTGGTGATCTATGTTCAAACTGAAATGTCTGTAGCGACACTTTATTCCTATATAACAGATAAAAAAGCCGTCCTAATGTGATTGTCATAAACAGACCATAACTGTCTTTAACTCTGTGATAATACTGGGGACCGTGCTGGAAATCAAAGGAAACTTGCGATCAGTTTTCATATTGTTTAATTGATCGATTGATTCGTTTTCTGTGGTTTATCAACCCTTTACTAGTTAAAAATTCTTACAATATAAAAAATATTTTATATTGTAAGAACATTTTTTTCGAGATAACAATAATTTATTGATACAAGTCTTACTAATTAACCCATAGTTGGGGAGAAGAGGTGGATTCATACGTTACCCAAGGTTATTTGCATGTAAGTGCATATAGCAAATCCAACTAGAACTGGAACTCGGCTCTCCAATGAACAATTTCGAGCCATTATCCATTACACCACACCCACATACAAGCTTACAACACTTAGTATTCACAAGCGGTCACCCATACAGGCACTGACCAGCGTCGATGTTGCTAAACTTCGGTAATCTTATGGGAACCTGTGTTTGAATGTGATAATACCGTAAGCCTCATTCAACTAGTGTTAACATGCAAGTGTATGCACTTGCATGGCTCTCCACTTTCCACTAGCCCAACAATAAGTTTCGTCCGTCTCCCCCCCCCCAGACCACGTTCTGTCATACACTTGCTTAAAGCCTCTAGGTGACATTTCTTGTTTTCCCTTGTCTCT
Organism: Acanthosepion lycidas; assembly: GCA_963932145.1. Classification (NCBI taxonomy): domain Eukaryota; kingdom Metazoa; phylum Mollusca; class Cephalopoda; order Sepiida; family Sepiidae; genus Acanthosepion; species Acanthosepion lycidas. The sequence goes on from OZ010593.1 coordinate 67,488,947, forward strand.
CTTTCTCCTCTATTCGACCGGTGAGTATCAGATTCTCCAGGCCCTCCTGAATAATCCCTTCTTCTTCTATGAGCTGTGTCCTTCCAAAACGTAGGCGATCATGGCTCTCCACTTCCCTCTATTCCTTGCTGCTCTCAATGTTTCGTTCCTCTGCCACCTTCCCAAGACCACGTTCTGTCATCCACTTGCTCAAGCCCGACAGTATGTCATGCGTTACTTTTCATTGTCTTTCTTTCCCCTCTATTCGACCTGTGAGTATCAGATACTCCAGGCCCTCCTTTCTCATTACGTGCCCCAGAAACCTCAGTAAATAAATGCTGCTAATACTACCTCTACAACAAGTACTATCACTACTACTACAACTGTTGCTACTACTACAACATCTACTATTACTGTAAATGCTACTGCTAATAATCAAGCTATTATTGAGGGCTATGTCAAATTTAGTAGATTGTTATTGTTATGATTTATATTAGGAACATTTTACTCCTAATATCAGTGTCAACCGAATAGATTTGGAAAATATATACGGAAGAAACAGGGAAACCTCTTACGCAACTATTTCAGTCCAACGTGTTACTGGTGTGATTTTTTTTTTGTTTTCAACGTTCACCATCACCTTTTGAGAAGTGAGCCTCGTTGTTTGAAAAGGGGACCATTGAAGAGAGACGGAAGGCTACATCTTAATATTTATTGACATACAATTACATCAATTTAGCACAGGGTCGGGAAAATCTAATATTAAAAGAAAAAGAAATGAAATTATTCTCCCATTCATGTCATGCCAACGAAAAATATTCATTTTATTCATCTCTTTCATCCGTCAGCTGACTCTCTATATTACCTGCAGATCAGCATTTATGCTATAAATACTAACACGCAAGTGAATAGGGCATATGAACAGTGGGGATAAGAGCGGACAGATCACACGTCAGGTTTCATTTTACCAGGCTGTTCGAATCCTGAGGGAGAGTAACAAGAAACGGAGTCTGTCCCCATAACGGCACACAGTAGCTAAAAACGCCAGTCTAATTTGTCACCTTTCACACGCACCAAATTGGTTACCGTCACCCATCTGTCACCAAAATCCTCTTTGGACAGTCTTTGTGTCAAATCTTTTGCACAGGAAGAGTAAAGGTCTGTTCAGGTTTGGTTAGGATCAAATTCCCAAATTTATGTCTGTCATTAACTTCTTCATCGCTTCCATGACAGTTGTTCTCGCTTTACCGTTATAATTCTACTGTTAACATTGGTTTAATGTGGCGGCACCCATTACCTTACTTTTTAAAATCATCACGGCCGCCATTCGCTCCTATTGCAATATACCAATTTTGTTCGCTGGCGACATCATATCAAACCATCTTGTCGATAGCATCATCACCAACATCACCATGATCATCATCGCCACCATCAGCACCATCATCAATATGATCATCACCGCCACGATCACCATACACACCATCATCATCACCATAACCATGATCATCACCACCACCATCATCATCGACATGATCATCCCCGCACGATCACCATGCACACCACCATCATCACCATGACCATCATCACCACCATAACCATGATCATCACCGCCACCATCATCATCGACATGATCATCACCGCCACGATCACCATGCACATCACCACCATCATCTCCATGACTATCATCATCATAGTAACCATGATCATCACCATCACCATCACCACCATCATCATCGACATGATCATCACCGCCACGATCAGCATGCATTATCATGCAGTCTGTTTCACGCTTGAAATCAATGTTCATGCCTTAAATAAACCGTAACCATTTATATTGGGTTGGTGCATAATTATCAGGCGTTTTTTAAACAATATTTATTATGAAAAAAAAAAGGCAAAACAAAAAAAAAAACATAACAATTCAACGATAACATTTTTAAATAATTATTCCGGAGTGCATGATTATCGACACGGAAACCTGGAAATAAAATAATATTTTTATTTAAAAAAAAGTAAACAAAACATCAATTTTTATTAACAAATAACTCACCTACAAAAACGCCTGATAATTATGCACCAGCACAATAATTATATTAGCATAAGTTCTATTACTGATACTGAGGGCTTGTATTCAGAAATATACCACACCGTAAAACTATATTTTATCATTCATATATATATATATATATATATATATATATATATATATATATATATATATATATATATATAAAAGAAAAACAGACCACTTTAAGGTTCCATTATAATAATTTATTTCACCAGAACCCTTTTAAAGGACGCTGGATCATCAGATAGCACTTCCAAAAGATGAAACGAAAAATGAAATGAAAATTGATGGGTAGTGTAAGTTTTTGTAATTTAACAGAGAGGGTAATAAGGAGTGGTTAGAGAGACATGGTAGAGTTTAGAGAGGGTTTAATTTAATATTTCTCTCAATCATACTTAGTATTGGGGGAGGAAGAATGACCAGACCTTGACCTATTTAAACGGTTAACTTAACGGAAGTGATATATTAAAATGGGAGGAGAGAAGAGAGAAAAGAAAAAGGAAAAAGGAAAAAGAAAGAAGGGGGAAGTAAAGAGAAAGAGGCTGTAAATGGGTTTTACATAGGAAGGAGAGGGGTGGTAAGTTTTAGTAATTTATGTAAAAAATAGATTTTAATGTTTGATAGTAATTTAGATGTCTCTCTCTCTCTATATATATATATGTATGTATGTGTGTGTCAGAGTGTATTTTTTATTCGAAAGATTTTTATCACTTGAAATGTTATATTTAGTGGCTACTAATATTTGAGTAGGCGCTATTTATTAGACACTATTTTTTTTTGTTTTATTTATTTTCGTCTACCGGCCTGCTAAAACATTCAGGTGATAAATTTCGCAGCAAATAAGAAAAAAAGAAAAAAAATCTCGCGAGAACCGAGATGTGATTTAAGTGAAGAATATTGAGAAGACGATGTACAGAAATTGTGACAAGAATTTTCAACAATAGGAGTTACAAAAAAAAAAAAAAAAATAGTAAAAACAAAACAAGACAACATTGTTAACGATCAGAAAGTGGAAGTCGAAATTTTGGAAAAAGACGGAGACGGAATATTTCGAGAGTTTAACACTTACATGGCCATCAAAGGCTGGGGGTGGGGAGATTACTACAAAGAGAAGAATAAATTGTAAAGGAACAAATATTGATGAGAACAGCAAAGACGTGGAGTCTGTGACAAACAAGTATTTCCCATATGCGGAAGGAGATGACATTCACTCACACACACACTCTCTCTTTCTCATTCACACACATTCACACAGATAGGTAGATAGACAGGCGGAGAGAGAGAGAGAGAGAGAGAGAAAGAGAGAGAGTGCGTATGAGAGAGAGAAAGAAAGAAAGTGAAAGAGAGAGAGAGTGTGTGTGTGAGAGGGAGTGAGAAAGAGAAAGAGAAAATGTGCGCGCGTGACAGAGAGCGTATATGAAAGGGGGAAAGAGGCAGAGAGAGAGAGAGAAAGAAAGAAAGTGAGTGTGTGTGTGTGTGTGCAAGAGGGAGTGAGAAAGAGAGAGAGAATGTGTGTGCGTGTGAGAGAAAGTGTGTATGAGAAGGAGAAAGAGGCAGAAAGAAAGAAAGAAAGAAAGCGTGTGTGTGTGAAAGGTGGAGTCAGAAAGAATGTGTGCGCGTGCGCGTGAGAGAGATAGATAGATAGATAGATAGAGAGAGAGAGAGAGAGAGAGAGAGTGAGAGAACCACCTTATTTTGCTTTTGCACCTCAACTGACATTCTAGACACCAGTCACCAACATTTTCTTTTGCATTTATAGACAATTAGAATTTCTAGGACACATAATGAGGAAAGAGGGCGGGGAAGGTTTAACACTCACAGGACATGTTGAAAAGCAAGAGCGATAAAAGGAAGCTGTGGATCTAGCGAGATTGTGTAAATAGTTGGCAGAACAGAGATTAGGGGAGATAAGATAAAGACAAACATTGCTGTCAGTTGTCAATTATCTCGTGTCAATTCCCCTCTCCAAGTTCTCCACTGCCTTAACTGGGTATTGAACTCGCACTCTTTGGGTCCTGTCACTGGAACTAACGAACGCCTTTATCCACTGTGCCATGTGTCCTTGAAGTTAAGGGGAACTAAAACAGTCTACCCCAGTGAGCGGAATAAAGGGTTCAGTTCGACATTCCAGAAAATTGAAAAAAGCCGGAGCGTATAACGGCCGAAACATTGTAATAAATATGGCGACAAAAATGAGGACAGTAGTCTGAATAATGTAAATAACGGACAGGAAGTTGTGAATAATTATGATCACATACTCCCTGAAGAGACACGACACATAGAAGAAGGAGGAGGAGGAGAAGAAGAAGAAGAAGAAGAAGAAGAAGAAGAAGAAGAAGAAACACCCGCCATCAGCGAAATGAAATAAGCCCTATTACGTAATCACCACAATTATATCATTTTCTTTTTCTACCACAGGTACCGTTAGCTTCAGCTCTACCAACATCTCCATCGTCATGCTGAGGAACACTGTTTTCTTCCTGTTTTTTTCAGCAATCAGCACACTTTCTATATCATGAACTTCATAATACCTACTACAATCAACCTTATCACAATAATTATCTTCTTCACTGCCGTTTCACCCAACTTTTATTCCGATTTCTTCTACTTCTTCTTCTTCTTGTTTTTATAACAACCACTCTCCCACCATCACTTTTCTTATCTTTGCCCCTTTCTTTCTCTCTTTTAACTCCTATCTATCAAGGCGACGACCATTTCTAACAATGTCACCGTCATCTTATCGGGGTTTTTTCTTCTTCTTCATTTTTTTTATATTTAGTCTCATCTGAAAACGATCAACGTCATCACTGCCAAATTTCCTTCCCTAATTTGCTAATGATCTCCTCCCTCCCTCCCAATATACACCCAGTCATTTTCGAATCTTCGAATAACCCTGATCAGAGAGTGGCGTCTGCTATCGATGCCGAGATGGTCATTGGCTTACCTACGGATTTGGGAGACGAACGAAATTCTTGAGCGAAAATCAAATTATTCTTTTGGAGCAAACGCTGCTTTTAAGGCTTGGAACTCATACCGTCTGCTTTCGTTTTCTCCGTGCACAATGGTCTGAAATTGGACGTGCAACTGTTCAAAAGACATTGCGTCGGATATCTCCCAGAGCTGAAAAAGTCCTTTTAAGAGGAAAACAGCAAAGACGGAAGCACGCGTTTAACTGAATTACAGTTCTTGTAAAGAACGAGGTGGGAGGAAATCTAATTGAAAAACATTAACAGTGGCTTGGGTGGCCTTTTGTTTTGCAAGAGGTTTCATTTTTGGTTGTCGTTCAACAAACTTCTAGCTGCATATCAATGTATTAGCTTCTTTTTCTTAGTGTTTCGCCCAGCGAGATCTCTCCAGAAAGAGCTTCAGTACTTGCATTGCCCTGAAGGTGTATTCAAGCTTGGACAATGCAATTTCAGTTCGGTGTTATGTCTGAACAAATAAGTGGCTTGTGAGACGAGACCAATGCGGGTTTTTCTTTGTGTATAAATGTGTGTATGTATCTGTGTGTATGCCTGTGTAGTTCTTTTGTGTGTTAGTAGTTTTTTCTTTGTGCACGTGTGTGCGTATGTGGTGATACTAAGCACATAATTATATAACACAATAGCACACACAACTACACACACACACACATACATACACGCACACTTCTATGTGGGTCGGTAGGTGGGGCACGTTTTTACTGTTTCTTTATAAAAGCGCATACATGCGTATATGTATGTATGCGAGCGCGTATGTATATGTATCTGTGTCTGTGTGTCCATGGATGTTCGTATACACATATGCATATATGTGTGTGCGAGAGAGTAAGATAGATAGATAGATACATAGATAGAAAGAGAGAGAGATAGATAGGGAGAGATAGAAAGAGAGTTCGTGGACACACCAAACAACAGAGCCAGGAGTATTTACATGAACATAAGCGAGTGTTTTGCATGTGCATGCGGGTTTGTCCACGTGACTGAAGTGGCGTGTGAAAATGGATACCTACAATGATCACTGGGCGTGTCGTCTTCACGTTTCGGCGGTAGAACTATATCCGCGTGCGCCCACGAGAATTGACGTCTCCAACGATGAATACTGTCCTTTTGAGGAATTGAAAGTGACAATCAGCGACTCTTACGCAGCATCAACCTCAGTTCAGCTCCTAGTATAAGAAAAAGCAACAACAACAAGAACAAAAAGTAAGCTCAGTAGTGAGATCGGAAAATGTGAATTCCTTTCAGGAGAAAATATAAAACAATTTCGTGTATTTTGAAATCACTTCCCTTCGTATAATTGGGTCACCGTTAACCATTTTATTTAAAATTTTTGTTTTTAAGCAAATCGCCCCAAGCAAGGCGGGAGTGCCACTACCACGCAATGGGGTTACAAAGATTGAGATTAAGAATAAAAAAAGAGAGTTTGGGAAAAGGATAAAGAGGAGGACAGGGATCAAGTTCAAGACATCAGAAGATGTCGATTGACATTACATTTGAATATTTGAAGATTCAAACTATGAGAGAAGCAAGTGATAGAAATAGAGTTCCACGGACGAGAAGTGCGAGATAAGTAGCACGTTTAAATTCATGCAGTTTGGAAACCAGTGAAAGTAGCTCGTCGGAGCAGTTGCCATGAAAATACTTGTAGAAAAGACAGAGGGAGGCCACAGCACGTCTGTGAGATAGCGACTACACGATAAACCTGTATCAAATAACCCCGGATGTTTTTTTTATACGTCTGTCTGTCTGTCTGTCTGTCTGTCACTCTCTGTCTCTTAATTTCTTTCTGTCTCTCTCTCTCTCTCGCTCTCTCTGTATATATATATATATATATATATATATATATATATATATATATATATATATAATAAAATATGGTTTTATGTATGTTATATTTATGGGGAAAAGTGCTCGATATCCGGAACAGACCGTGTGTAAGGATGGAAGTTAATAGCTAATAGCGACAGTCTGTTTCGTGCATAAACTCTATCTTTAGAACCTGAAGATTGCATTCAATCATGAAAGACTGTAGCCACTCGGTGTTGATATCAGTGTCTGTTCTTTTACACACACACACACACACACAACATAGACACACACACATATGTATATATATCAGTGGAGACTGGAGCCAACACAGAGTTGTGACAGTCTGCTTCATGCTTGAATGCAATGTTCATGCCTTCAATAAACTGTAACGTTTATATTTATAATTGCATAAGCTGTATCCCTGATATTGTCGATTTATGCATAAATATACCTTAAAACTACATTTTTATCATATTTTAAAACCAACTTAAAAAAAAATTTCTGTATTATTTTCATCAGAAATTAAAGCAAACATTTGAACATTAGAATGGATCATGATCAGACATAATAGACATTCATTGTCTGTCATATTCAACAATATATGTTTAAATATATATATATATATATATATATATATATATATATATATATATATATATATATATTATTTTGATCGGTCTGGAGGGGGACGATCCCAGCATGCGGCAGTTCCGGAAAGTGGGTAGACGGAACACTTGACATCGTGACCGAGAGTTTTAGTGTGATGGCCTTGTTTATATTGTTGATCACGCTAGATAACACGGTCTCTTCCAGAAACTATGGTCCACTCAGCATAATTGCAATATAAACCACACGTGGGTTCTGTAGGTGTTGAACAAACACAAATCTGTCTGAGCGAGCGTCTGAAATAGCAGATAGGTATACTCGAATACGAGTGGCCAGCTATTATATATATATATATATATATATATATATATATATAGATAGATAGATAGATAGATAGATATACTAGCAAAATAGATTGTAATAAGATAAGACAGACAGATAAATTGATAGATAGGTAGATCTTCGAATACGAGTGGCCATATATATATATATATATATATATATATATATATATGTGTGTGTGTGTGTGTGTGTGTGTGTGTGAAGATGAAGAATTGTTGGATTTGTTCTTAATCGGCGTTTTAAATACTTCAAACGTTATTTCAGGGTACACCCGTATTTAAAATAGACGCCCTGTGTGTATTACGTCTATCGTTATGTGCACTCCAGAAATCTCAATAACAAAAGTTATATTGTCTCCCCCGCCTGTCACTACGGCTTTTCGCTATTCCTTCATACTTAATTTTAGAAGCTGGCTTTTACCTTCTTTGCCACAACTGCAAGGAAGGGAGAAACCCACAGTTGTTGCTTGTGTCCTTCTCCGTGTTAACCTTTAGTCGACAGAGGTTTTTCCATCGAGTAGAGCTTCTGAATATTGTCCAGATCTTGTATGAATCGCCGATTTTGTAGCGGACCCGGTAGCAATGCAGTGTTGGCCTACGAAAAGGTGGCCTTGTGCCAGACACTACTTACGACTGCCGAATCCACTAACAAAATAAAAAAAAAAGGAAAATAAAAATAACTGTGTTCAACACGTGCATAAAGGGTCAAAAATAGGTCGCCAGGAGGAATTGACGGAAACGAGTCTGGTGGAAAACAAATGCAAAACTTTATTTTAATAAGTAATTTTTGCCTTAAACGGCGGAGACTATCAAAAAGGTAAGGACTGTTCTTAGCCAGTAGGCAGATTGTATAATGTAGTGACTATTAGAATGTTAATGTTCCGCGCCAAAACGAAAATCAGAATGGCTAAGGCGGGAAAAGTTTCCTCAGGAGGAAGGTCCTGGAAAATAGTCTACTTGTGCAAAGGTGTATGCGTACACAACAAGGAAAAATACTCATTGCGAGGTTTAATAATGTGTGTGTAATGTAATCTTTTTTTTAGAACTGGTTCGTAAAGGTTAGAATTCAAAAGAGGTGTATGAAAAGTTCATCAATCTTCAGTGAAGAAAAACTCTACGTTCGCTGGCAGTGAACGGAGGAAAGTTCGAACGAGCTGTTCGCATCAGAACGAGGAGATGGTCTTGGAAAAGTGTATTTACGACAGCGTCGTAGTCTCTACATTTTCTAGCAGAAAACGGAGGAAAGTTCGAACAAGTTGTTCGCATCAAAACGAGATGGTCTTGGAAAAGTGTATTGACGACAGCGTCGTAGCCTCTACATTTTCTAGCAGAAAACGGAGGAAAGTTCGAACAAGTTGTTCGCATCAAGACGAGAAAAAGGCCAATGAAAAAAAGTGATGTCGACAGTGTCGCAAACTCGACGTTTTCTAGTAGAGAAACGGAGGAAGGTTCGAACAGGTTGTTCGAGGAAAAGTTATAATCACACGACATGTTGAAGTTTTGGTTAGTTAAGATATTCCGGCCCGCGTATTGGTTTGGGGCACGGAATAAATGAGTTAACCTTCTAGCTTGAAAATAAGGCAGCAACTGACTTGAAAACGCTGTTCGTCGGTGACGTCAGATAAAGCGCGGAAAAAATTCAAATCCTGTCCAAGCTGGAACCAGGAGCAGCTAGCAACGTCGAAGTCGGCGACAAAAGGCTGGTTTATTACTATATCAAACCGATCGTGAAAGGAAGGGGTGCAAACCGCGCGCGCGCACTTAAAAATAGGTGGAATCCATGCACGATTCCACAATCTTCTGAATCTTTTCCGAGAAGACCTTAACTTAATGCAGACAGACCGTAGCAATTTCATGGTTCTTCTCTTTGACCTTTCTGTTTCTATCTGTTTATGGTGTAGGTAGTTGTTATTCTAAAGGCAGGTGTATGAAGATGTCATCTTCGTATCTCAGCCATACTGTTGGTTCTCGTAGCACCGTTTCTAAAGCTGTTCATGAATTTGGTGACATAGTAATTGTGCGTTCAATCCTTGGGCCTGGCAGTGTGTACTGGGACACATTGGAAACAGGACGAGCAATAACTGAGCAGCAATAAAAATGTGGACACTGGCGACGGAAAATTTTAGCGTCCACGTGAAGTACGAATCCTCGTCGCCAATTTGTTGTGACCAAATGAATGGTTACGGACTAACGAAAGAAGTGTTTGCAAATTGCTCTGTAAAGTGGAGCCGTTTCTGAATATTGTCTTGATGTTGTATGAACCGCAGATTTTCTATATCTTTTCCGATAAGCCCTTAACTCAATGCAGACAAACCGTAGCAATTTCATGGTTCTTCTCTTTGACCTTTCTATTTCCATCTGTTTATGGTGTGTGTAGGTAGTTGTTATTCTAAAGACAGGTGTATGAAGATGTCATCTTCGTATCTCAGCCATACTGTTGGTTATCGTAGCACCGTTCCTAAAGCTGTTCAAGAATTTGGTGACATAGTAATTGTACGTTCAATCCCTAGGCCTGGCAGTGTGTATTTGGACTCACTGAAAACAGGACGAGCAATAACTGAGCAGCACTAAAAATAAAATCTAGACCAGATATCCATAGACATGGGCAATAGAACAAGAAAAATCTAACCCCGTAGATTAAATATTTCATTGTTTCACCCCTCGTTACAGCTTTCCGACGTTCTTCCAACCCTAGTTTATGGGGCGGCTTGTTTTACCTTTATATTATTTTTCGTATCTGCAGTTTTTAGTCATGCTTTCCCTGTGTTAGGTTTTATTTGGCAGAGATTGCACTGTAGAGTGGAGCCGTTTCTGAATATTGTCTAGATGTTGTACCGACCGCGGATCTTCTGAGTTTTTTCCGATAAGCCCTCAACATAATGCAGACAGACCGTAGCAATTTCATGGTTCTTCTCTTTGATCTTTTTGTTTCCATCTGTTCATGGTGTAGGTAGCTGTTATTCTAAAGGGTATGTGTAGTCGGATTGCCAAATAGGATATTACCTATTTGCATATGTTGGTTATAAGCGAAATATAGATAGAGTAAAAGTCAGACTAGGAGAAAAGTTGACTAATGACCACGTGTTGTAGAACATACAACAACATGGTGTCACTGATAGGATGTTTAAGTCACTTGGACGAACTTGGATCCGGTGTTATGAAGCACAGGCTAGGGCTAAAAAATTGACAGATGGTAAGGCAAGGTGTTTGGGGTGAGGAGAAAATGTCAAAAACTCTTCTTAGCTTCAAAAGGTTGTGAAGTTATAATGAAAATTTCTTTGATGGCATGCCCCCCAGAACTTGGAAAATTTGGCTTTCGTCGAAATTTCATAAATAATAAAAATAAATTTACTTGTCACAGCGGAAAGAACAAAATTTCCGCCCATTAAACAGAAAAAAAAATCCTTTATAAAGTGTCTTCTCTGCTTAAGAGAAGCTAGCAGTTTCTGCGAATTTGAGAAACTTGGAACTCAAGATTTTACTATTGAGGACAAATTGATTCAATTACAGTTTATTGAAGGTTTGGCTGATATATCTCATAAATAGAAGATATTGGAACAATTACAACTGAATAATTTGTCTCTAACTGCACATGGAAGTTATACAACAGCTTGAATTGATTAAAGAGTATAATTTTACCGAGGACAGTGTTGAAACGTACAGTATTAAAAAAAAGGACGCAAGAAATGCAAATACTGTAAGTATGAACGGGAAATTGACAGAAGAAAACGGGCAGTTTTTCTGACAATTTCACGCTCATACTTACATACTTACGAGAAGAAAAAATATTAGGTTGGTGCAAAAATAATGACGTAATAATATCGTTTTTTGACGTTAAAAAATACGTCAAAAACGACATTATTACGTCATTATTTTTGCACCAACCTAATAATTTTCATTCTGTATGCAAAAGAACTCTTTTGAAAAAAAAAAAAAAAATTAAATGGAATAACGTTTCCAATGGAAGTAGATGCAGGGAAGGAGGTCACTGTAACCCCAAGAAATTCCTGGGAACAAATAGGTAAGCCAAAATTTAGAAAATGTCATCTGAAATTGAGACAATTTGATGGATCTTTTATTAAAACTTTGGGGCTACTTCAATGGAACTTTTGAAACCTCTGACCGATTTGAAACGCTTCCCATGGACTACAAAGAACAAATATTCTAATGGTGGATACATCGAAATTAATCAATAATGTGAAATCAGAAAAAGTAAAAACAAGGGTGTTAAAGGTGGGGGGGTATAAAGCAAGCATACAATTAAATGAAAATAGTAGCCTTTCCTATTTCGAATCACATAAATTATATATTCACCTTCTATCTTTAGTGGTTGCCCAATTAAAGAAAATGGTGGAGGAGAGAATTTTGAAGCATGTTCCTCCAGGTGGCAGTAAATGTGCCTCTCCCATTATTGTTTTGCGAAAATCAGATGGAGACTTAAGAATATGCGGTGATTTGGAAATAGGTGTAAATATACTTGGATTTGTTTCCCATTCTCAGTATCGAAACCGCTATCCACAAATTTGCAAAAATTGATTTAAAATCTGCCTATAATCAAATACAGATTGATGATAAATTCAAGGAAATAACCACAATAAACAGGATTATTAAGAAGGACGAGAATGCCTTTTGTAATAAAAATGGCAAGTGTTATTTTTTAGAGAGCAATGAAAAACATGTTAACTGACGAAATTAGTAACATGATTATTTATCAAGATGAAATTTGCCTCGGTGCCGCCACTAAAGACGAATTAAAACAAGAAACAGAACAGGTGTTAAACAAGTTTAAAAAATGCTGGGATGACAAACACAGGCAAATGTGAATTTGATTGCGATACAATATCAAATTTCAAAAGATGGTTTTGCATCAGATACAACGTTAATTAAGAAAATTTCAGAGTTATCTATACTTGGAAATAAAAACGAATTAGAATTCTTTTTAGGATCGGTTAATTTTTATAATAGATACCTACCAAAATAAAGCGACTTAATCGAGCCATTTACTGAAATGCGTAAAACGGATATTGAGTACAAATGAACTCAAAAACAAAACTTAGCGTTTGAATATTTAAAAAAAGATACTCACAGAAAAAACATTGTAAAAACAAAAATTGATCCCAAAAAGGAGGTAACGTTAAGGACGGATGTGGGGGTGGGGGCGATTTGTGTCAGTAATTTTATTGCAATAATGTACCTTTCAAGAAGAATTTTAACAGAGAGAAAATATTCAAATACTGAAAACGTGGCATTGACCATTGTCTGGAGAACAGACAAAGCTCGATAATTTTCATTAAGTAAGAAGTTCCAATTAAATTCGGACCATAAATCTTTAGAGTTTATTTTTAAAACTAAAAAGGAATTAACAAATTCTAAGATGGTCAGTAAAATTAATGCCTTATGATTTGAACATTGAGTACGTAAAACGAAATACAAGATGTTGATGTTCTGTTAAGGTTATAATTCAATAAAGATCAAAAAGAAAAAAAAATGTAAACTTGAATGAAGAAATATTAGACTGGGTTGAAAATTGACATTATCTCTCCAAATATTGGCATCGGAAGCTCTACAAGATCCGATATTAAACAAAATTCCTGAGAGAATAAAAAGAAACATGTAGAGTAATAGTTCGAAAGTTGAAACTTTATAAATAAAGCATAAATTAACGATGGAAAACGGCGTTATGTGCAATGGAGATGTGATAATACCACCAAAAACAGTAAGAAAAGATATTTTAAAAAATTGTACATGATAGTGAGAATTGTGGGATAACAACTACACAGACGAGATTAAAATTGAAGGCATGATGGCTGAGGTATTATTGCGATATAGAAAGATATGTACATTGATGTCCAAAATATATAGAAATAATGAATTTCCAACAAAGGAGAATACGCTCATGGCCTAAAGCAACGGAACCCTTGTTTCGTGTTTATATGGACCATTCACACATTAATGACATTGAGCTGTTTCTAATTTTTGGCGACTGATTTTCTGGGTGGCCTGAAGTCGTTAAAATTAAAGATAGAAAAACGACAAGAATAAAACAAATATTCAGTGATGTTTTCCTAGAAATGAGGTCCCTAAAACATTGGCATCAATTACACCAGAATCTTGTTATGTAGATTTATGTAACTGGCTGAGGTGGATTATCTACTTCCCTTACAAAGCACCACCATATCACCCATAATCTAATGGCATTACAGAAAGAATTGTGCACACTGTAAAAATATGATTAATAATATAGACATTTAATTACCAAAGTTATAGTATAGCTGGCCACTCGTATTCGAGGATACCCGTCTACTAGGGCGGCTAGACAATCCCTATTGAAGACGCTTGCTCAGGCACATTTGTGTTTATTCAACACCCACAGAGCCCACGTGTGGTTTATATTTCAACTATGCCGAGTAAACCTTAGGTACAGTTTCTGGGAAAGAGTGTGTTATCTTGCGTGATCAAGAATTTGAAAAAGGCCAGCACACTCAACCCACAAGGCTTGGGTCAACACGTGTTATGATTTTCAGGAAATTTCCAAACGATCGGCCTCGATAACATCTGGAACTTTGACCATGGTGAAATTCGAACCCGGGTTTCATAGCCAGAATGCGAAACGTTCTAACCACTCGGCCATGTGCCCATACTTACTGCTTAGTTATAGGACGATTCCATATGCAGGCTGATTGTAAAGGCCAGCTGCGTTAATGGAGAGCCAAATCAGATCTTCATTTACAATGTCTTACTTGACAAATGAAAACATATAGTATAAAGTAGCAAGTCTAAAGAGAGAGCTAATTTCATCATGCAAAGGGGACATATTACGGCTATTATATCAAAGAAAGGAAAAGCCTAATAGCTCATTTTGACCAATTAAGACCAAGAATTGAAGAGGAAGATGTTGTGATGGAAGAAGATCTTCACGAAAAAGAAAGGATGAGTTCTTCAGATCATGACAATGCAAGAGAAAACGACAGCGGGTTTGTATGGTGTTGTAGCCATCCGACAATCGCTTTCTTCACGCTGAATGAATGGTGGGTTTCGAAGTTGCCGTATTGTCCAGTGTATGTTGGCTTGTGATATACAAATGTCTGCACAAGTTATTAGTACAACCAGGAAGACTAGCTGATTATTATTTTCTTCTTCATTGCGAACTCGATCAAGGAGCATATTGAGTTCACATAGTTCGGCAGGGTTTGTATATATTCCTGGTGCAGCCAGAGTATGAAGGTGTCATCTGCATATGTCAGCTGTACTGTTGACTTCAGTGGTGCCGTTTCTAAAACCATTTCTTCGAAGTATTCCCTGAACGTGTTCGCTATCATTGTGGACAATGGTGAGCCAATAGCCTTCAACTTGCTGGTATATGCCAATCTCTTGTGGAGAGAATGTTGTCTGTACAATGAACGTCAACATTTCCATAAGATTATCTATTGGAATGTTAGCACGTTCTGCAAGAGTGCGGTCAGATTCTAATCGATTTCGAACTACTGACAAGGCCTCATTCAGAGGAACTCTGGTATACAGGCTCACCAAGCTTGACATCGAATCAGTTTCACAAAGTATTCTGAATTCCTAACATATGACGAGGAATTCCCTGCTAGTGGCTTGGCTATATTCACTAGGCATCTTCTCAGCGGGTGGCGTGGAAAACACCCTAGTTGGCTATGTATGCATGTATAGTTGGCCACTGGAAACCACTCTGATGTAACATCAAACAATCCTTTGTATTTTTCCAGATCTCTATTTATCTTCCACTTGTTTGCTTCAGAAATTATGTAGGGTGGGCTGTTCTTTTCGAAGGTATTGTTTATATCAGTTAGCTATTCCTTTAAAATATCCAAGATGACATTTTGCTTGATGTTGACGGCAACCATTCAGAAATAATTATTTGATTTAAAATTCAAATATAGCCTTGTGTGTGTTAATTTTCTCTATGCATGAATGCTATATCAAGTTTCCTTCCATGTTAATTAGATATCTAAAAATACAAGTCAGTTGTACTTAAATCAATCAGAAATTGTATAAATTCTGAGTTCACATGACTTCAATAAAAGTTACACATTTGAGTTAGTGCATAAATCAAGATCAAGCCTTCCAACAGTACTTCCTCAGGCCAGTTTTCATGTGAGGTGAGAAAATTATGTGGAAAAGTGATGACCCCCATAGATTTCTGTTCATATATACCAAGACCTATGTGGACAACACATTTCCAATTAGAGACCCATCTAGATTAATGCATCTTTTGAGTCACATTGACAAAATCTTAGTCACATTTGTCAACTATGGATTGTTTGGATTTAACACACTTGTATATCACAAGAGGAGATAATCTAGACTGACATGTTGAAATTAGTAACAGCTAAGACTCTTGCAAATTGGAAATCCCAACTGCAAAAGATAATAGTTAGAATATCCCTCAAGATTAACATTATCCTAGATTAAGATACACAACGTTGCATAAAATCTGGAGCCTTCAACATATCTTTTTAGTTTAATTGATTCTAAATGGGGAAAATAGAGTTTGGAAAAGAGAACGGAAATTATTGAAATGTCACAAAGAATAATTTAACATGAAATCACTAACAAGCTTAAGTATGAAGAATTGCTGTTCAAGTCAGCCAAAAGAATGATAATAGTTTAAGTGTTTTGTATCTGAAAAAGAACAGTATACCACTGAAATTAGAAAAAAGTGATCAAAGAATTCTAATGAGGATATCAATCTCCAAACGAAAATTAAAAGCTTATCAAGTAATGGATGAAAGTAGCAGTATTACTAAAGTATCAATTCTTACAATAAGACAGATAAAAGTAATCAAAGTGGATGCACTGCTGTAAAAATGCCATCATTAACCAAAAAAAACATCAAGATGAAAACACTGAGCAAAAGAACAATTGCTATAGGATAACGAAAAATAGGCAAATGTGATATATAATGATACCAACTGGTACAAAAAACACCAACAACAACAATCCTAAATATACAAAGACAGTAAAATGTAATGGCAAAAGTTTAATGGTTTGGGGCTACATTAAAAGCAGCAGTACAAGAAAGTTGATAAAATTCAATTGAACAGTGAACAGCAAAGATTTTTATTTTGTTAAAATCTCACCTATAACCAGAAAATAGCAGATGAAATATTTCAAGATGTTGGATCTCCTTGCCATATATCACATGTAATGAAGAAGTTTCTCACTGCTGAAGACATTGCAGTACTGCAAGATTGGCTTATCCGAAGATTTTATTAGATCTTATTTTCTCTAATAAGATTTCTCGAATATTCAGGTCGGTGGACGAAAATAAATAAATATACACTAAATACCATATTCCTTACCAGATCGAAACCGTTACTGTGTCTGCTTCCTTTTTTATGGAAGAGCGTAGAACCGGAAGTTATCCGTGACTGGACTATAAATTGCCAAGAGGAGTCGCAATGTGTCATTAAAAATGAGGAAAATTGTAGCTGACCGATAGCACACAAGTCGATATCCGATCAGTATCGGCTGGGTTACCGTGGAGTTGGGTATGATGTAGAAAGACCAGAAATCCCTAATAGACCTCGGCCAAAATAAAAAAAAAACCAAAAAACTGGATTTCTCAAATGCGTGCATCCACTAAAAATAACATTTAAGTATTGGTCCCAAATCCTGATATAAGCATTGATTACGTTGACATCATTTTTTTTTAAAAGTACTAAACGACCTCACCCCACACGCCATCTTGATCGCGTCATGTGTTATAGTTAATGATGATCACGTAATTTAGCGTGCACCATCTGTTGAAAAAGTGTTACTGTAAATTAGCAGTTAATTCTAAATTTGCCGTCATTGCAAACTTTGCCTGAAGGTCTTCTCAGTTTTTTTTTCGCAATACAAAACTAGCTTTTTTTTAGACATCTTTTTATTCTTAGAATTCACTCCGAATGTAAGGTTATGAATGATGAACACCCCCCACCCGAGGTCTTCTTTCGACTGGAATATTAGCATTTTCTGGTGGTTTGATTTCAAGAGATGCGCTAAGCGTTCTTTCGAGACACGAGAAACGCTGATTCAGGGGATAATCAGATTGATCAAAATGTTCTGATTTCCTGGTCGAATCTTTTCATGGATTTCAAAAAACGTGTCATGTAGCAATTTTGACCTTATTACACACCCTCGCACACACACTTCCACACACACAAATATGCAGGAACATGACTCCCTCTTTTTTTTTTTTTAACTAATTCTGATTGCCTTTCGGTGATTATTACCCTCAAACGGCCTGAATGAAAGCAGTACTTTTAAAAAAAATCTGTTTCGCACCATGCAAGGCAGAAAAGCCACTAAGACAAAAAGGGTTAAAGGGCGTGGAAGAATTAGCAATTATTAGAATTAATAATGAGCAGGAACAAGAAGAAATAATCATGACGCCAGTAGATAGCGATTGGTATTGCATGTAAATCTTTGCAGGTTAATGTTGGCTGGAAAGCCGGAAGGCAGTTTCACAAGCGAGAATTGAGAGAAAAGAAGCTGTTAGCATAAATTTTTACGTCTACATCTAACCAACTCATCTGTAAATTGATGAGATCTCGACGCCAGTCGAGTACTACGTTTAAATTATTAGGTTGGTGCAAAAATAATGACGTAATAATGGCGTTTTTTGACGTATTTTTTAACGTCAAAAAACGACATTATTACGTGATTATTTTTGCACCAACCTAATAAAAAAAAAGTCTTGGTACCAGAGAAAAGAGCAATATTTATTTTTATGTAACAACATAAAATGTGGCGCAAGGCCAAAATGGAGATTAGGGGAACAGAATGGTCTTTTTCTGTCTTATAATTAAACTTAGCTTGCCACAATTATTGAATGAAACATACTACAATATTCCTTACACCAAAACAACATCTGCATACCGTTCTTGCTACAGCCACCATAATACCTCGGGATCCTCATGAAGTCCTAACTAGTCCCCATGTGTACAATTCTTGTCTGTAGTATGGTTGTGGGGGACAACAATTTAAGAATCTAAACCCCATTGTGTATTTACAAATGTGAATAAAACCTAGAGAGAAGAGCTCACCCAAACAGTTACCATAAAAGTATTTATAGAAAAGACACAGAGAGGCAACCTGA
>OZ010593.1:67512840-67540340 GCA_963932145.1 Acanthosepion lycidas
TCTCTTTCTTACTATCTATCTATCTATCTATCTATCTATCTATCTATCTATCTATCTATCTATGTCTTTTCATAACTATCTATCTATCTATCTATCTATCTATCTATCTATATTGACATCTATTTACGTCTTTTCACACACACACGCACACGCACACACACACACACGCACGCACACACTCACACACACATACACATATAGGGTGCAATGGGTAAATTGTTGACACTTTATATTTTTAATTACCCGCAAGCGCATTTTTTGTTTTTGATTTTGTCGACTGCAAAGTAGAAGAGGGTCAGTTGCGCACTGTCTGTGAGAAAAAATTCTCCATGACGCAATTCACTTCGCCAGAAATTTGGAAAAGGCATGCTGTACTGCTTGGCAATCGCACCGGATGCTCCAATTCGAACATTTCAGAGTGTTTGGGTGTCATTCTGAGGACAATGGAGAGGATTCGGAAAGATCTCTAATCGTGATTATGGAGTAGTTTGGAGTGATCACTAGTGATGGTGACATTATGCCTCCATTCATCTTCCAACACGTCAGCCTACATCAAGTGCCCTGAAGTGGTAGTGCTGCCCTGGGTCAAGAGGATGGCTACTGGAAGACTCTATGTCTGGTAACAGGACTCTGCACCATGCCACACAAGGCTGTCAGATAATTTCTGCAGCCATATCACCTTTACATCTGGCCACCTAAATACCCACTTGATTATTATATGTGAGGCACAGTTTAGTGAGAGACCATCAAAACACCTTGTAACACCAAAGATGAACTGATGGTAAGAATTATGGTAGCATTCACCAACTTAAGCATGAAGACTGTCTAGAAGAGTTGTAAGAGATTCCGAAGCCGTCTGGAGGCTGTGGTTGAAGCCAATGGCGATTTTATTGAATAAATTTGCTCTTTTGTATTTCAAGATATTTTTGTGTCATTTTGGTAAATATATCTGTTAAAATGAGATGTTAGTGCTTTTCATTTTTCAAAAATCTTTCATTTTTGCGTCATTTAGACGACAATTTATCCATCTCACCCTGTACATATATCAGTCTGTTCATATTTACCTAACTCTCTCTATACATCTTTTCATGTTTCCCTCTCCCTATCTCTCTTCCTCCTTACGTAATCTATCTATCTATCTATCTATCTATCTATCTATCTATCTATCTATCTGTCTGTCGCATTGATCACTAGGTCTCATTGTTTTACTGATAAAATAGCTAGATGGAACCGTAAGTTCTATTCTAATAGTTCCTTTTCTTTCACTTTTCATCTGTGGAAATATCCTGCGTCTTTCCCAAGTACAATCGTCAAAAATATAATTTCAACATCAATGACCATGTTCTCTCTTCTTGAATTCAGTTTTATTCTTTTATTGCCTTTTCTCCTCACTAAAGACTTCTCATTCTCTCTCAATCCCTTGCGTCTTAGTGGCATTATCGCCTTGCTTTGAATGAAATGGTTTAAAAAAACCTTAAAAATCAACAACAAAAAACACAGAAAGAAATTGTGAGGGACAAGTCTGACGCCAAAATGATTAACTGTTCTCGTTGCGTCGGGTTTTCGGCTCACTAGTTTGTTAACCATCGCTCTGCGGCGAGCCTCTCATGGGACGAAGATTTCTATTGTGAGCGTACCATAAGTGAATAATATCAAACACTCTGGAAATCTGCTTTCACCGATTTAAGACACAGCCCGAATTGACCCTTTATTTTTTACCTCGGACGTGTACCGTATTAATTTCATACCAATTATTTTGTCAAGGGATTTGCATTTTCAAGAATATTACTCAGCAGAAAAGCCCAAAAAGAAATTAGCAGGTAAAAAAAGAACATAACACAGAATGGAGTTGTGGACTAAATTCAATTAGTGAAGGTGTTTGGTTTTTTTATCATTTGCTTGGTAGAAGGGCATTCACCTTTATGTTTTGGCTTCTCTCAAGATATTCTTTCCAAACATATTCTTTTTGGACATACTTTCTAGACATATTCTTTCCAGACATATACTTTCTAGACATATTCTTTCCAGACATATACTTTCTAAACATCCTTTCTAGACATATTCTTACTAGACACATTCTTTTCATACTTATTCTTTCTAGACATTCTTTCTACACATATACTTTATAGATATTCTTTCTAGACATATTCTTTCCAGACATATACTTTCTAAACATTCTTTCTAGACATATTCTTACTAGACACATTCTTTCCATACTTATTCTTTCTAGACATTCTTTCTACACATATACTTTATAGATATTCTTTCTAGACATGTTCTTTCTAGACATATTTTTCCAAACAAATTCTTTCCATACATATTCTTCCTAAACATATTCTTTCCAGACACTCTTCTTTCTAGAAATACTTTTTAGACATTCTTTCTAGATATATACTTTGTAGACATATTCTTTCCAAAAATATTCTCTCCATACATATTCTTTCTAGACATATTATTTCCAGACATATTCTTTCTAGACATATTGTTTCCAGACATATTCTTTCTAGACATATTCTTTCCAAACATATTCTTTCCAGACATATTCTTTCTAGACCTACTCTTTTCAGACATATTTTTCCCAGACATATTCTTTCTAGACATATTCTTCCCTGAAATATTCTTTCCAAACATATTCTTCCTGGACATACTTTCTAGACATATACTTTCTAAACATTCTTTCTATATATATTCTTTCTGGACACATCCTTTCCAGACATATTCTTTCCAGACATATACTTTCTAGATATTCTTTCTAGACATATACTTTCTAGACATTCCTTCTAGACATGTTCTTTCTAGACATATTTTTTCAAACATATTCTTTCCATACATATTCTTTCTAGACATATTCTTTCCAGACACTCTTCTTACTAGACAAACTTTCTAGACATATACTTTCTAGACATTCTTTGTAGACATATACTTTGTAGATATATACTTTCTAGACATGTTCTTTGTAGACATATTCTTTCCAAACATTCTTTCCAGACATTTTCTTTCCAGACATATTCTTTCTATACATATTCTTCCCAGACATATTGTTTCCAGACATATTCTTTCTAGACATATTCTACCCAGACATATTCTTTTGAAACATATTCTTTCCAGACATATTCTACCCAGACATATTCTTTCCAGACATATTCTTTCCAGACATATTCTTTCTAGACACATTCTTTTCAGACATATTCTTTCCAGGTATATTCTTTCTAGACATGTTCTTTGCATACATATTCATTCTAGACACATTCATTCCAGACATTCTTTCTAGACATATTCTTTCAAGACATATCTCGCTCAAACATTTTTGCTACAACTCTCTAATGTTTTTTTCCTCTAAGACTCATACCATTATTTTTTTTTCACGCCAAAAATCCATGGAAGATCCATTCTTTGAGCACAGACCCTTTTATTTTGCTAGTTTCTTTTAATGAGCAACACAGTCATTATATATTTTCTTAACGGAATAATATTTATTTTGTTTCAGAGTTAACCAGATTTTATCAAAGGCTCCTGGGTAAATTACCATAACACGAAACAATCATGGAATTCCACGGCTCTTTTATAATCGCAATGAGCTGATTTACTCATTAACTTCAGAATTAAATATGATCTGAAAAGAATTGGTGATTCAACTTGACATGGTGTAAGCCTCGGAACCATGGAGGTGACTCAGGAACGGGTTCTTTAAGAAGAAAACTGAGGAGATGTAAGAGTAGGCTGGGAACTATGCAAGAGATATTTTGCCTTTTGAGTTGCGGGCATTCACCCGCCCTCAAGGCCGAGAATGAGCAAAAGTGAAAATCATGTGGAATATGGCCATGTTCACTGACAAACGCTTGGAGAGCAATTGCTCTGACATCAAACTTGTGCACAAGAGAAAAAACATAAATGGTTTCTGATAGACATTGCGGTAAATTGGTATAAGAAAATTGTGGAGATGGTGGGCATATGGAGGTACCAAGACCTGATAGGACCAATTAGAGGAATATATAAAACAGCTGCTCAATTTTTCTTTTTTGGGTGGCACACTTTACACTATCTCCAAGAATCTTCTCACTGCTTAGCAAGACGCCATAACATCATTAGAAGTGTGCAAGTGGCAGCGCTATTTGGAACAATTCAAAGAAAATGTTTTGTCTCTTAGCTACAAGTAGGAATTGTGCTATAACCGTCATCACCCGCCCTAAACATCTAAAAGTTCGTTTATGGATAGAGTGTGTTATTTTTTTTTTTTACGGTTTATGAAGCTTTTGCCCGTTATTTAAAGCCAGAAAATATTTTTACATTGTAAGAATTTTTTGGAGATAATAATTATTTAGGGATAAAATTCCTACTAATTAACCCATAGCTGGGGGGAAGAAGTGATGGATTTATACACTTCCCAAGGCTATTTGCATATAAATGAATATAACGAACCAGATTGGGCTTGGAATCGAAACTAGTCTGCGATTTCCAATTCCGAAGCGTTTTCTATGACATCACCCGCACATCCAAACTTACAGTAGCTGGTATCTCTAAGCAGTCACTCATCTTACTACTGACCAGGCTCGACGTTGCTTAACTTCAGTTATCTTAGGGGAACAGGTGTTTGAACGTGATAATACCGTAAGCCTTGTAAGAGTTGGAGTTATATAAAGAGAACTGGAGCTTTTCGCTCTGGAAAATTCTGTTTAATTTGTTCTTCAAAAAGTCCTTTTCTGAAATCTATACCATTCTCTAACTAGTAGTCGGTATGATTATTAAAATACTCTTAACCACACCAAACATGTCTGTAAGTCCGCGAATATGCTACCAGATCTTACACTTTGCAATAATCTATTCAGGCTATAGATAATTTTGGCATTTACCTCCTGCAATTCTTAAAAATCTTCTTAAACAGAAATTGTCTTTTAGTACTGCTTCAAAGTTTTCAACATCCATTCTGATCATCAGGAAGAAGATCAATTTTAATAAGATACATTTTTTTTATCATCTAATTCATCGTAGAACGACTTTTGGTTTGTTCTGAACAAGTTGTTCTGAAAGAATTGAACGCGGCGTTAATCATATCGCTTTGTCTTCCTTTCACCTGCTCTCTTACCTTCAACAAGTGACTAACGGAATTTCCATTTCAGCTCCTCTGTGCTACCTCGACTTCACTCATTTAAGCGCAGTACTAGATTGGCGGCAAGGTCTCATCATTTTACAGTTGAAATGGATAGGTGGAACTGTAAGTTCTATGCTAGCAATTTCTTCACCCGCACTTGTGGAACTTCCTTCCGGCTTCTTGCTTTCCAATCGATTTTGATCTTATTTGCTTTATTGTCTTGTTTATGGCTAAATGATTAAAAAAAATATTCATATTTGATCCCTATCTCCTAAGCTCATGTTAACACTCCAGAGCTTTTTGATTTTACTCAGGAACTTTCGCCAGGTTACTATGACACTCTTAATTTTTCATCTTCCAAAAACGGTTTGTCTTCGGCTTTTCCCTTTTCAACTTTAGCAACCATTTTGTAGTGACCCCAGCAGCGATATAAAACACATCGAAAGCCGTTCTTAACCGATATCAATTCAACTGATTCATTTCTTTTCTGAACGCCTACTCTAAGAGCATTTTTCTGTTACACGGCTTTTAGAGATATTAACAGTCCACTCTCGCATTTTTCTGTTGCCCCAAGCAATATGCCGCGTGGATTTATTGCCTCCTCACTTATGGCAACAGATTCTGTTGTTAAACTATTTTGGATCGCATTGCTTTTGTCCATGCAGCATCTTGTGCTAATTCTTGTATCATTGGGCAACTCGACTACCCCAGTTAAAAGAGTGTGGCCCATTATTCCAGCACCAGGAGGCGGGGTATGGCTCGGACACCTGCGCATTCCCATAGGCAGTACAGTTCCCCTAATCCGTTACATTGGTAATTTGATTCTTTGCAATAATAATAATAATAATAATAATAATAATAACAACAACAACAACAACAATAATAATAATAATAATAATAATTATTATTATTATTATTGCTAGTGTACGCATGCCGTCAAAAATGACGGCTAATTTTTTGTCCGCCTCTGTTATGTTGTTGATAATTGTCTTCAGTGAACAGAAGAATATTTACTCTATGAATTCTGTCTTGTACTTTTCTTGCATGTCTCATGGTGCCAATATTCTCATTCCTCATACTGTGATGTTCCTCTTCTGTCTCTTGTCAAAGACGTCCCCCCCACTTTTGCATTCACATGTTTCCACTTCTTCCTTTGTTTTATTTGGAATCTTTTCAGCTACATGATCTTACACAGCAACTCTCCTTGCACTAGCTTCTTCCTCCGTTACATTTTCTCTTCTCTGCAATGCTCTTCCTCTCTATCTCTCTCTCTCTATCCAGCAGCTCTCCTCCCCTCTATCACCCACTTTTTCTCTTCCATTAAATCGCCCGAGAGCCTTGCGTTTCCTGGCTTGTGCTCTTATTGCTTCACAGTGTTCCTGCAATGCCTGTGAATATCTTTGCCTATTCGCCCCACCCGCCGTGCCTATATCTGATCCATAGACAGGCGTAATCGTCGCCTTCGCTCTCGTTCGAATCCCCTTCTTTCCTCAGGGGAAATTTTTCATTTTATGATGATCACTGCACAAAACTTTCTTAAATCCATAAAACAATGCAAAACATAGGGAATTATTTAAATTTAATTATGTATTTATATAGCAAATACATGTTGAATCTTGAATGTCAAAGCAAAAACTAAAATATATTTAAATTATATGAGAACTTGTAATTACATCAGCAATATCAATACTAAATTTATCTCTTATATAGTTATTCAATTATATATTTAGAATGTTAAACACGTGATGTAATGGTTAACAAGCCTCGCGAGATCAATTACGTCTGAGTAGTTTGCTCGAATCTCACGGGGGATCCAATCATTCGGCCTTGTGCAACATCTAAGCTATACTTAAATCAGTATATATTTAGTGCGTAAAAGTGTGCTACCAGGAGGATACTATAAGTCATATATTCCGGTAAAGTGTGTAGTGACTGATGCATTTTATGCGGCAATGTTAATAAAAAAACAAACCGTGTTATATTTGTTTGAAAGTAATTGTTACTTGTAAATAAATGCAGTCGTATCTATCATTCATTTACTACACATGATATTCTGTAAATCGTGTTTTGCTCAAATATCTTTTCATGTTAAAAGGTTAAGTGTTTAATATAAGAGTGAAATGGAAATATCTACCAGAAGAAAAAAGATTAGCAACAGAACGCTAGAGACGGCAACGACAAATCTTATTTCAAGAACAAGTTGAAGCAAACAAACAAACAAAGGTATCTGAATGCCTCATATGAAAGACTTGAACAAATAAGACTGGAATCTAAGAAACGTATCAGTAAATGCAGTGATTAGTTAAACGGTTCATTTTGCTCGGGAAGTAATTTTGACTAAATGCAGATAAATTCAATTGTATAGATTATTAAAACAACTAAGGGAAGTAATCGGTCATAAACACACTAAATTAAGTTGATTTACCTCCCTACCCGATACAGAGTGGACAGGAAATATAGAAATCAATACACATTGATAATTCTTATATGGTAAAATTATTATTAGTTTATTTTTTCTGGAAATAGAAAATTTAAAAAGCGTGTAAATTAATTTAAATTAACGAATGGAATGGAAGAAAAAAAAAAAAACAAAAAAAAAACTTGATAACTCCTGGGAAGAAACCAGTTGTTGTTTTTTTTTTTAGCTTTTTCTTTTAAAAATGCCTTATAATTTTTGTCTTTTCCTATATATAATTATTTTTTTTATATAATATACTAGGAATCCATTTTTGATTTTTAAAATGTAATTTCTCTTGTTTTGCATAAAGTGACGAATGATTGGCTCAGGTCTTTTCAAGAATTACCCATAGATTTTATCTTCGGTTTTAACATTTTCTTGTTATTCTCAGAAACAAAGCATATGTGTTATTTGCCAAGCGAAGATGCGATGATGGACTCAAAATGACGTCATATTGTCCCTTCCGTCATGCGGGTATTATTAGAATTTTAAAGAAAGCGATTGCCTATTGTGCGGATATCTTTGGTTCAATCATATAAATATTCAGACATTCTTCTTACATCTATTGTAATTACTAATTGAAAATATTGCAAACCCTTTTTCCTTCTCTAAAGGATATTCTCTTTAATGTAGATTTTATTAGGTTGGTGCAAAAATAATGACGTGATAATGTCGTTTTTTTGACGTCAAAAAATACGTCAAAAAACGACATCATTACGTCATTATTTTTGCACCAACCTAATATTTTGTATTATTAGTGTTTCAAGATGCGAGTATTTTCAGTATATTATTCTACGATAAACGGTAAGTTAATCTATGAGAAAGTGTTGTAGTCGTATGATCAATATAAACAGGATTTTTTTTGAGGTACAATCTCCTTTTGAACCTAAGTATTTGTATATCATATTGACTTTGTATAGTATTTTTTTTTTAATTTATTATAAGACGTGTTACTAGTGACGATAATATTCGATGTTTTTCATTTTTTATAACAGATAATTACTAGGATACGGTTGTTAGTCTCGTCAGAGGAGAATGTCTTATAAATGATATTCATAATAGCTACATCGTACTGTTTCTAACTGAGGTGTATATGGTTAGAATAAGGTTATTGTATTAATATGTTTATTAGGACTGCTGTGTGGATTGTTTTTATTTTAATTAATTTATTTGGAGTAATTTCTGTTTTTTCGTCGACAACGTAGTTGGAAAATGTTTAATTTTGATTCTAGTTTCTGTGGGAACGTTCACCGTTGAAATTAAAGAATTAAGTCTTTCAGTGCGATTTTTTTTTTTTTTTTTAATAAAATGGCAAAAGTTTGAGTTTGTAATATTTTGTATGATGTGTGATTGCGGCTATTCGAATCGATTAAAAAAATCTAAAAAATGAAGCATTTCTTATAATTTCAAACGTAAAATAGAAGACGGAATTATTTTCGAAAGTTTTACTTTTTTTCTTATTTCGCTTAGATTTTTGGTTAATGCAAAACTATGCATTGGGTTTGGCGAGATTTTTAAACAGAAAATTTTTGGAGTGGGGCATAAAGGGAAATCCCATTGCGAAACCATCAATCTGTGTAGAGATGTTACCAAGTTGGTTGCAAAAGGGAACTTGTGTTGTGTCGACTAAAAGACAATTCCAAAAAAAAAATATTGATATCTGTCACTCTTTTTTTCTTTCTTTCTTTCTTTCTTTCTTTCTTTCTTTCTCGCGCTCTTTCTCTTTCTCTCTCTATATATTTGAGTTACTCTTTATCTTTTTCTCTCTTAACTTTTGTCTTCGATGTCTGTACCTCTATCTCCCCATCCCATCTCTCTCTCTCTCTCTCTCTCTGTTCTTCTTTAACATATTTCTTACTCCCTCGGTGCCTGTAACCCCTCTCACTTTCTCTGTTACTGTTACTGTTTTGTTTTTTCTCTCTTTCCCATACTCCCTCTCACTCTCTCTTTTTCACTATCTTTTCAATTCTTCCACTTCTCAATCGAAATTTTTAACTTTCTCTCTCAGCTGCTTTAGTCTGACAACTTCCGCTTGTAAAT
Source organism: Acanthosepion lycidas (assembly GCA_963932145.1). Taxonomy (NCBI): domain Eukaryota; kingdom Metazoa; phylum Mollusca; class Cephalopoda; order Sepiida; family Sepiidae; genus Acanthosepion; species Acanthosepion lycidas. The sequence continues at coordinate 67,522,428 of OZ010593.1, forward strand.
CCACCCCCCCGGCTCCTGCACCCCCCCAATTTCTCTTCTTAGAACAACTCAATCAACTTATTTTTCTTTGTACTCATATTCTACCCTCTCATCCTCCAGTCTGCTCCTCTACAACAGAGTTGTATTTACGCATTTTTAACATTTAAATGCAGGAAGTAATCTTCATTGAATATTATTATTAAGGTGTACAGAGGTTGTACTGTGAGGGGGAGGGTAGTAAAATTATAAGTGGGAGGGGGGAAGAGAAATAAAAAGGGAGAAGGTCAGGGATGCACTTTTAGTAGAACTGGTGATGTTGATAAATATACGATCATTTTTTGTTATAGCTTTTCGTCATTTATTAAACTTAGCTTATTTTAGCACAAGGCCTCAAGAAAGGAGCACTCAGTAAGGCTCGCTACTCGGTAGTCATAATCAACCAATCTAGTTCGCAATGCGGAGCTTGACGCCGATAGACTCTGCTTCATTAGAAGTGACACAGATTTCTTTTAAAGTCTTATGCGCTATGACCATCCTAGACGTTGGCAATCATGGCTCTCCACAACTTTCCTTTTTTTTTTTATTCCTCCTCCTTCCTCTTTATTCGTCTTTGTCCTTGTTCTGCCAGCTATTCACATAAACTTGTTGTGCACGTTGGTGGATGTTTTAATACATTTTCTCAAAAATTGGATGTTACTGATTTTACAAGAATAATAATGCAAGATGCGTCAAGAAGCAATATTGCAGAAGTACCTGCACTTGTGCAAAGACACGAATTCACCTATTGAATGTCATCACTTAACTGAGAATGAATGTGTTCGGAGCTTACTGAGCGGAGACTGACAATACCAGATGATCTGTCAATTCATACGGCCATCCTTATTTTACCCTTACAGCTAATGGCAGGCATGAAAACTTTAGAACTAGAAACGCAAATACGCATGCACATACAAACGTAATTGGGTGTTGAAAAGTTTTCGGTCCAACCAAAGATATCCTTATACATAAAAATTTCATACTTCGTTATTTGATCAAATTTTGGGAAGTGAGTCGACTTGAGAACTTTCAAGCATTCCTTTATATATATATATATATATATATATATATATATATTGTTACCTAATAATATACATTCTTATACTTGATGTGAAAATAACTCTACATACTGTAAGGGATTCTAATACATTTACTTGTTCTTAAAAGAAATATAGTATATTAAAAATTAATAGTGAAAATATTTTTCAAATTGTAGTTAAATAAAACGTATTCTAACCTGACCCCCCCCCCAAAAAAAATCTTTAAATATACAAATAGAAAAAATGCCGTAAGAATTTTTGCCGTTAACAATACAATTTAAAAAAAAAAATCCAAACGACATGCATTTAACGGATGTCAGATTTCATTGAATAATACATCCCTACCCCTACCAAAATATAGCTAATAACGGATACATCAAAATACAGACATAAAGAACACGCAAACACCCCTGTCTAGTGGAAGTGAATTTATCTGTAACCTTGGAAACGTGAATTATGAATTTAGCTGTCTTTAAAACCCAGTAATTTTAAAAGTTACTCCAAAATTCGCTTGATTGATGAAATGTAACTAATGTCTTTAATTTAATTACAAAATAAAATTCAGACCTTCCATTTTTGAAACATTATTATTTTTTAAAAGTATGATTTCATCGCGAGACAGAAATTACTATGTTTCGAAACTGAATCTCAATTCCTAAAGTTTAATTTCAAAATTAAACTTAAAATTTAGAGCACAGTTTCATTCCTAAGCGATGTTTAGAATAACTAACCGAAGAAATGTTTTGCTCATTTACAGCTTGGAAATGGAAGTGCAATCTGGGGTTTGTCTTTCATCATCAAGAGGTTTCTGCTTTAATGATAGTAGGAATATTTATTATATGTCAAATTTTTGGAGTCGTGTAAGGTTGGGTATAAAAAGAATAATTATAATTTAAGCTCTACTTCTGTATCGAGCACTGTTTTTAAAATAAAAACATAAAGACTAAAGAACTTTGGATTATTAATCTGTTCTTTCCTATTACATCAATACACACACACACACACACACACACATATATATATATATATATATATATAAATTCATATCTTCATGAATGTCCACTTAGATATAAAATAGGTGTCATAGAAAATTTCTTCAAGGGAACACATGAGAATTCATCGTGAAACAGACCTTAATAACGGTTTTACGAACGACCTCATAGATAACCAAATTAGATTATTTTTTTTCTAGAGAAAAAAAACCCCAAAAACAATAATATCAACATTTTTAATAAAAATCAAATCCACGTTAATTATAAGCAGAATGAATTTACCGTTAGAAACATCATTAAGAAATACAGAAGCCCAGTCGACCAGAACAAGAAAATTAAGTTAACTATTATCAAAAATTAAAATAACTAACCTCATCCTTAACGTTAACAATTCACCTGCAAGATCCAAATTGCAGAGGACCAATATCATTTATGAATTTACATGCAAAGAACTGCATTTCTGATCAAAACAAATTCATGAATAACTATATTGGTCATATTGCTACATGCTTATCGAGAAGATAATATTCCATTTTTCAGATCAGAGCGCAGTTAGGAACCATCTAAAGACACACGGAAACCTACCAAGCTCCGTCCGCAAAATACTTGTGGAAAATAAGACCATAATAGTCTCATCCACATGAAAAAACGGCAAAAATAATGGAAGTATTAATATTAAAAAACAAAAAGTCAACACTCAGTAATATCAACTATCAACACGGTCAGAACGTGATCAAAATGTTTGTAAAATAAAAAAAATCCAGTCACTATCTATCTCTCTCTCTCTCTCTCTCTCTATATATATATATATATATATATATATATATATATATATATATATATATATGTATATTCAGTTAAAAATAATAAAAGAATTCTTGATAATGGTTAATAGAATGACCGCAAACTCAGATACATAGAAAAATATTTGACACTTTATATCCAGAAAAATATATTTGTACGAATGCAAGAAAATTGAATAAAAAGTTTATTCTCAGTACCTATCAGTTGTCTTTAATAAAAATTCTCTCTCTCTCTATTTCTTTCTCTCTCTCTATATATATATATCTTTATCTATATCTATATCTATATCTATATATATATATATATATATATATATATATATATATATATATATATATATATATATATTCAAACAGGTTTAGTTAAATAATTTAGACATATCATGTCGATTAGTTTTCGTTGTGATCCTTTCAAGTTCATGGGTTCATTTTTTGTTAGACTTAGAAAATTGAGTAAGAAAAATACCAAAATTTTCTTTCGAATAGTTTTTATTTTCTCAAGTACTTTCAATTTCATCTGAGATTATCTTCAGGGAGTTAAATTGTCTGTGAATGTGTATACGTATTTCTGTAAATTGTATCTAACTATCTATCATCTATCTCCCTCCTCTCTCTCTCTCTATATATATATATATATATATATATATATATATATATTCAAACAGGTTTGGTTAAATAATTTAGACATATCATATCGATTAGTTTTCGTTGTGTTCCTTTCAATTTTGTGGATTAATTTTTTGTTAGACTGAGAAAATTGAGTAAGAAAAATACCAAAATTTTCTTTCGAATAGTTTTTATTGGCCCAAGTACTTTCAATCTCATTTGAGACTATCTTCAGGGAGTTAAGTTGTCTTTGAGTATGCATATGTGTTTCTGTAAATTGAAAACATTTCAACTGTTCGTTTTTACTGCTTATGCAGCGTTCTTGATCTCAAAGTTTTTTTTTCAGTATAAAAGTAACTTTTCCAGTTTTGCTCATACATATATATATATATATATATATATATATATATATATATATATATATATATATATATATATAAGCATTTAAGGACTTTTCTGTTATACTCAGAGTTGACTTTATTTATTTTGGGTTTTAATTCTCTTATATAATGATCTTCAAGGATTTTTAGTTTTTGCTCATTATTGTTTTTATGTAATATAGTTGTATTTTCAACTAATATCCGTCTAAGCTGTGTGTGTGGGCATGAGTGTTCCTTTAAACACTGAGATATTCAATTATGATATATATATATATATATATATATATATATATATATATATATATATATATATATATATAGACATGGGGGTACTGGGGAAGTAAAACGCGCGTAAGTTCGACTGGGAAAACGATTTGTGGACTTGAAGGGAGAAAATGATTTAAGAAAACAATAAAGTACTAGAAAGGACGATGGCGCTAAAACGTCTGTCTGTAAATTTGCGAGAGAGTGAAAGACAGATAGACAGAAAGAGAAAGCGCGAGAAAGAGAGGACACTAAAGTAGAGAGACTTGAGAAGTGAAAATGTAGGCATCAGGTTTTAATCAATGTTTCCCCATTCCGAAATCTTTGGGGTTTTTTTTTTCGCTTTTCTCTGTGTTTTTAGCCTCCATCTCCATGTCTCTAGCTTCCTTTCTCTTCATGCGCACAGACATGACCATTAAAAGAGAAAACGGAGTAAAAAGAATATTTAAATTGCTAAAAACCGAATAAAAAGAGACGAATAGTTTTCGGGACAGAGAACATTTTTGGTGGGACTAGAAAGAGAGAGATGGACATAATATGACTGATACGAGTAGCAGGAGATGAACTGATTGATATTTTGATAATATACAACAAGAGATAAGTCGTTAGGTAGGTATGGGCAGAACGAAAGCGAGGTCGGGATAAATCATGAAACTATGGAGCGATAGGAACAGAGTAAGATTAATATGAAATGAACTGAGATAGATAGGGAGGTGTTAAGTAAGGTAGGGTAGAAATAAAGAAAGAAACGCTGTATACGAAAGAAGAAGAGAAAAGAGAGAAAGGGCAATAGAAGGAAGAAGAAATAAAGAAAGGAAAACCCCTAAGGGAAAGTGATGCAGTGTGATATGATTGAAATGGTTGTTTAAATGCCCATTTTCTCTCTTCTCTCGTCTCTCTTCTTTCTGTTCCACTGAGCGTCGTTTGAGGCAAGTGAAGAGGCGAGTCGACCGAACGATGTGTGGAGCTGTTCGGCGAAGCGGAAAGCGCAGTGATTTGTTAATAATCCGCTAATTTACTCGACACACATATCAGAAGCGGTCGGAAACAAACAAACAAAAAAGAAAAAAAAAAAGAAAAAAGAAACAAACAAAAAAAAAAACAGGAGAAAAACAAAACAAAACACAAACTCTCTTCTCCTTCTCCTTCAATACTGCCGCCATTTTTATAATTCTTTCTTTATTTCTCTCTTGCCATCATTCGGTAAAGGACGGCTCTTTCTTCATATAAACCGTCATCCTTTATATCATTCTGTCCTTCCAACGAGATCCCAGAAAAATAAATAAATGAAACACACACTATATATATAAACTAAAAAATATAAGTAAAAGAACAAGCTCGCTTGATGGACAACGAACGATTCCAATGTTTTGATCGTTAGATTCGACAGCTTTATCATTGTTGGTGTTATTGATTATTATTATTATTATTATTATTATTATTATTATTATTATTATTATTATTATTATTATTCAGTATTCTCTGCATTTATTGCTCACAATCTGCATCAGACCCAGAATAAATAAATGAATAAATAAATGAAGGTAGAAACGAGAAAGCCTTTGTAGTCAACTGGGTATCACGCATTACATTAAAAAAACAAAACAACAACGAACAAACAAACAAAAAAAAGAAAAAAAAAGAAAAAAAAAGAAGCAGCGCTTATGGGGACCAAGAGGCAAAAAGAGTGTCGAGTGCGTGTAGGCCTTAACGTTTGCAAATTAATTTCTGCTGGGGGTGGTGAGTAGATAAAAACAGAAATGATCAGAAAATGCGTTTTACTTACGTTGATATCTTCTTCTACTGATGGCTGCAGAAGACATGTTGAAGAGAGATCATCTTCAAATAGATCCTCATAGCAAACTATGTCTTGTAAATACTCATGTATTGAAAGAATTTCAATGTGTCGCATGAAACACACTGAAACCTTTTTTGGCATTAACTCTCACAAATTTTGGCTGTTCTAATCAGTTAGTCTATCTATCTATTTTCTTTTTTGTCATAGAAAACTCTCCAAGAATTCCAATGTTTTTGAAGCTTACCTAGTGCTCTCCATAGAGCATATCAGATCTGAATATGGAACTCAATGTTTTCCCAATCCGATGTTGTTAATATTTTCAGGATATATTTATATGAATTTTATATTGTACTAGCAGACTTCGCCCGCTCTCTATCGCTTCGCAAAGCAAGATATATTCACTACTTGAAATCTTTGAAACACAAATTTTAAATGAACAAAGGACAGAGTCGCAACCGAGGAAAATTATACTGAGAGGTTGCTGGTCCTGGGGAACAGCTGCCCGAGGCCGCGACTTCTCATTGCACTAGAGAGAAGGATCGGTGCACGCACCGAGGCCGGCGCAACCGACGGTTGCGGGGGCTCGCGGAATTTTTGTTTTGTTCCTTGCCCGGGTGCACGCGCTCGGGCTCCCCGCATTAAACCGACCTTGCGTTACAATCTGATCTTGTGGTGGGGGGAGTAAATACAAATTACCCTTTTTCAGTAATTTCAAGTCTACTTATCATCTCTCAGTTGCATCTCTGTCCTTGGGCAGAGTGCACTCAGGGACTTCTCTGTCAAAGGACAGAGGGGCAACTGGGAAAATAAATACTGAAGAGGTGCCCAGCCTTGGGGAACAGCAGCCCGGGACCACGCCCTCCCATTACACCAGAGGAAGTTTGAGTCCACAACCGAATGGAGGTCTTTTTCGAGATTAACGCCCAGTTTAGTTTTGTCAGCAATACCAGACTTGCTTTTGAGGCGGGAGTAAATAGTAGTGTCGTCTTCACAGATGCCTACTTGGGAACCTATGACGCCAGGAAGATCGTTAATGAAGATAAGGAACAGATGGAGCCCAGGATATAGCCTTGGGAAACACCTGCGTTCTTGGGAACGGAACTGGAGGAGAATCTGCAAAGGACGACCTTCATTAAACGGTTTGACAGGAATTATTGTATTAAGTCAAATAATGGACCTGAAATTCCATATTCCTGAAGCTTATGAATGAGGCCGGCATGCCAAACCCTATGAAACGCTTTAGAGATATCTAGAGCCTCGGCACGAGCTTCTCCGTTATTGTGAAGTGCTTGGTAAACAATTTCAGTTATGGCCGTGAGCACATCAGATGTAGAACGGGCAAAGCGGAAAACATATTGATTGTTAGAGAGCAGATCATGGAATATAAAGTGCTTGTTAAAGATATTACTGGTATTCGGACTTCCAAATTTTCCGTTGCTCGGTCAAGTAGTAGATTTCCCCACTCATTTCCTTAAAGATTTCGATCAACATGTTTCTTTACTTGATTGAGAATTGTGCTAGTGAGGTTTCTTTGGGAAAAATGGACATCAAATCAATACCTTTGTCCACTCGGCCATGTGTCCTTGAGGACATCTATAGATGAATTTCTGAGACCCCGGTGGACGAAATAAAGAGTTCGGTTTGAAATTCCAATCACCTGAAGAAGCCTGGAGCGCACAACGGCCAGCAGAAACGTTGTGAATATGGCAATAAAGATGAGGACAATAGTCCGAATAATGTAAATAATGTTAGGTATCATGAAACCTCATCTCAGAGATATAAACGAATATTTTCATGCTAATTCTTATGAGGAGCTTTTCCTCTTTGTTACTTCGACTTTACTATTTAAGTGCTATACTAGATGAGCAGCTAGGTCTCATCATCTTACAGTTGTAATTGCTGGATGCAGCCACAAGTTCTATGCTAACAGCTTCTTCTCTAGCTATTCTCTTTTATGGAACTCTCTTCCGGCTTCTTGCTTTCCAATTTTGATCTTTAAAAATTTAAATGCCATGTCAATCGTCATGTTCTGTATCCTTGAATTCTGTTGATCCATTGGCCTTTCTCCTTTCTAATGTTTTTTCCCAGATTCCTTCCGCACTCACTAACCCCTTGTGTCTAAATGGTTTTATCGGCTTGCTTGTGTGAACGATTGAATAGTGGTTCGGATTGAGGAATCGGAGAGCCGAGTTCAAATTCCAGTCGAATCCATTACATTCACTTACGTGCTAATACACTTGGAAAAGGTATGAATACTCTTTTTCTCTCTCCAGCTATGGGTAAATAGCAGGATAGACCGGGTTCTATAGCCTTGGATGGCAACTGTTCTATTGCAGAAAGAAATGGCAACCTACTGAAGGGGAAAAAATATGCCTCGTCAGTCATGTATCGAAAGACACATGATCGCCTAAGCGTGTATCACGCATAGCACATAACTGACTTACGTGCTAATCCAATTGGGAATGGTATGAATCCTCTTTTTCTCCCCTTATCTATGGGTAAATAGCAGGACAATCCCAGTTCTATAGCCTTGGATGGCAACTGGTCTACCGCAGAATGATAAGGCAACCTACAGCAGGGAAAAATCTGCCTCGTCAGTCGTATATCGAAAGATACATGATCGCCTAAGCATGTATCACGCATGGCAGATAACTGACTGACTGATATATATATTTGCTTGACTGATATCGTTTGGATTTATTTATGAATAGATTCATGAAGTTTGGATAATTTAGCCTGACACCGCCAAAATCAATTATTATCAATGTTTTTTTTTTACAAAAATCGAGAAGATTCTAAAGATTTTACAAACATCGGTTGATTTGATACTCGGTTTTATTTAGAAAATTGAATCGTGTAGGCTGACCTTGTGTCGATGATGCTAGTTCTTTTGAAAAGTTTCCTCACATTCACTATTCGTACTTATATTACTGCGAATCAAAAACACAACCCCTCAATGGTAAAATTACTAAACTGAATCAATCTCATCCACAAGAAGAAAAAAAAAAATCTGTTGGATCCCTACCTATATCAACATCTGCAGAAACTGAAAAGTTGAAATCGCAGCAGAGGAAACCTTAAAAATGAACATTTTAAATTTGAAAATCCGCTGTACATTCAAAGCAACTATCAACTCATATATTCCAGACAAGTGGCTAGCAAAAGTTGGTGATAGGATCTTGCCTCTACCCACACTTTACTACATGTCGATGTCAAAAATTTCCCAACCTGGGGGTCACAAACCCTGAAAGGAAAATGGGGGGGGGTTAATTACCACAAATCAGGGAATTATGCAATTTAAATGAAAATTTCAGTACATATTCATTAATTTGTTTATTTTAAAATAGCTTTTTATTTGAAAAAGAAATTTGAGAAAATATTATTCTTTTTGCAATAACCGCCAATATTTTCATGACTAAATTTTACTGGAAAAAATGTTTAAGTCACAATTTTTTACATTTCCATAAAGCTTAATCGCCAACGCATCTCCGCTGAAAAACAAAAGTTTTACAAAGATTCCAGCACAACACATTAAAAAAACATCGAAAAAAAATCAAAATTTCTTTAAAAAAATAACAAAAAATAAAATAAATAAATAGACGGTGCTAATGCATGATAGGACTTGATGTATCTACTGTTTTGCCGATCGCTTAACTGAAAAACTAGGATCAATTAGAGTTTTTTTTTTTTTAGGGTTAGTGGTAGGCTAGGGTTAGAACGTTTCCGTAAACATTTGACAAATGAGAGATCATTCGCAATTTAAATTGATACATGTTTTTTTTTAGCGTCTCTTACTAGCGTTCTCTTTCACCTGGTGCTGTTATGCATTTGCGCCAAAAAAAAAAAAAACAAAAAAAAAAAAAAAAAAACTCAACAAATATTTCCCCTACATACAATTCATAGCTAGATAAATGCATTTGTACATTTTCAGTGAGATGCTTTAGCAGTTCAACTCGTCGTACTTCCCTTTCACCACTATACTGGTGTCACGAAAAAGAAAAAAAAAGCAAGAGAGAAACAGGAAACAGAAAAATAATATAAGGGAGACACGAGAAGGGAGGGAGGGAGAGAGAGAGAGAGAGAGAGAGAGAGAGAGAGAGAGGTCGTGTCTCTAAGTGTAATACATCGGACTGACGAACCACCATAATCGAAAAAAGTAAATTCAGTTGAATAATAAAATCATTTTTTAAAATATCAACGAAAATTAGGTCATAATTTTTAGCCATTTATAATAGGCGGAAAGCTTAGAATCTATTCCGAAACTTCTCAAACAATTTTCTATAAATAAATAATCCATGCCGTAAATAATGCAATAACAAAAATATTCTTTCATAAAATAATTCGTAAGATTTTGGAAATCGAAGTTTAATGAATGTTTTTAGTTTTTGGTTTGGTTTGGTTTGGTTTTGTTCGGTTTGGTTTGCTTTGGTTAGGTTTGGTTTTGTTCGGTTCGGATCTTTTTGGTTTGTTTTGTTTTGGTTCAGTTTCGCTTACTGCATATCAACCTCAATGTGTTATTTCCTGCCGACAAGATTTTTATTACTGGTAATTTTTTTTTCAAAAATGTATTGTTGGTAATTTTTTTTTTTTTTGAATGTATAGCACTTCCCTATTTTTTTTCAAAAATGTATTGCTGGTAATAATTTTTCTTCAAAAATTTATTGCTGGTAATAATTTTTTTTTACAAAGTATCTCTGGTATTAAAACCTATTTTTACACTTTCATAGCGTTTTGACTCTAGTCTGGGGGTTAACTATTTGCTCATAGCTGAGACCCTAACAGGTGTTACCACCCCGGGTCAGGGTGTACCTGGGAACACCAGCAATTAAGAGGTGGTTCCACGCTTCTCAAAACATCCTGATCAGAGGCCCTGCTGTTGGACATAGTTTATCGTCTTACCCAGGACGCGGATGTAGTTTATCGTCATACCCAGGAGGCGGATGTACTTTATCGTCATAACCAGGACGCAGATGTAGTTTATCGTCTTACCCAGGACGCGGATGTAGTTTATCGTCATACGCATGACGCGGGATGTAGTTTATCGTCATAACCAGGACGCGGATGTAGTTTATCGTCATACCCAGGAGGCGTATGTACTTTATCGTCATAACCAGGACGCGGATGTAGTTTATCGTCATATCCAGGACGCGGATGTAGTTTATCGTCATATCCAGGACGCGGTGTAGTTTATCTTCTTCCCCAGGACGCGGATGTAGTTTATCGTCATACCGCGGACGGTCAAGAAGACAACTTTTCAAGAAGACAGCTTTCAAGTATTAACTTCAGATACCAGGACGCTCCTCAATCTTAGTTAATTTGTCCATAACTGGGACCCGAACAGGTGATACCACCCCGGGTCAGAGTCGACCTGGGAACACTAGCAATTAAAAGGTGGTTTCACGCTTCTCAAAACCTCCTGATCAGAGGCCCTGCTGTTGGACGTAGTTTATCGTCTTACCCAGGATGCGGATGTAGTTTATCGTCATATCCAGGACGCGAGCGTAGTTTATCTTCTTACCCAGGACGCGGATATAGTTTCTCGTCATATCCAGGACGGTTTTGATTTTTTTTTTTTTTTGACAATACATTTTTTCGAAGCGAAATAAGCCGCATTCCTTTGATATTTTAATTGACAAGTGAAACTAATTGAAAAGTAGAAACACATTTAAATTTTTTTCAAACCTTTTTTGGTTTGAAAAAAAAAAAAAATTAAAACATGTTTATACTTTTTCATTAGCTAGCAACAAAAAAGAAAAAAAAAACAGTGAAGTTTATTTTTTTTTTTTTATAGATTTGATTAAAACATTCTTTTTCATAAAATAAATACTTCAAATGTCCGAAAAATATAAATAATGTCAAACTATTATTCAGACATAATAACTTAAAATTTCATACAAAAATATCTCGACAAATCTCCCTAGTTTGTTTTCTTATAAGACTCTTCTAAGGTTGTCTTGTGAGTTTATTGTTTTATTATATCTGTTAAGTGAGTATTAAAAACGCCTGTGTGTGTGTGTGTGGCATACGTATACCTTTTTTTTTTCTTTTTTTTTTTTAAGTAGGGTTTTAATTACACTTCCTCGTTCCCATACACAAAATGCAGTGATTTCACTTCATATGATTCCCAGAGTATTTTTATTGTTTCACAAAAGGATTGTCTTAAAAAAATTTCTTTTAAAAAAAGTATTTCAGTTTTTGGGAAAATGTAAAATGTAAAAAAAAAAAATAGGGACTAGGAATTTTATTTTAATTCCAAGCCGTAGACTTCTGGTTAGTATTACCATTATTAAAACAAAACAAAACAAAAAAACAACAACAAAACAACAAAAAAACAAAAAAAAAAAAACAGAAAAATCCTTAGTGGATGATCTCAGAATAAAAAATGATTTTACCAAAATATATTACCTTCTTAATTCATTTAAAAGAACTGTTTAGAAAGAGAATTACAATTTACAAAAAATTATCGCAATTAAAATTAGCACATGTGACCACCAGGAGGCATCAACGCCTTACGCGGTTTAGAGGTTCGGGGTAGTAAGCAACGGTCCTGCCGATTAGATTATTACAGTTGATGATTGACAATATAATTTAGGTAGAAAAAGTAAAAAGTGCAAAAGGCAAAAAAAATAAAAATAAAAAAAAATAAAATAAAAATAAACGCTGCTGAAACTAGCCATTTGGGGGCTGCAACCTGATCGGGGGTTCCTACTTAATACGCTCCGCACCGGCCATGCAGATGCACGATATATATTATTAATTGACTAGCAGCATGGCCCGGCGTTGCTCGTGCTTGATTCAAAAATCGTACGACTCATACAGCAATCGCTATCACTTGACTTAAAATATTCTTGCCCTTCCTTGCCTTTAAAGGAGTGCCCTTTGCAGTGCTGATGTTGCTACATGCCTTACTTCTTGCCTATCTCACACTGCAAATTTTTTCTAAGCTCTATACTAAACATTAAATCTGTTACGAAAAAAGAACTAAACAAAATGAACACAAAACGATCAGCTTTAAAAAAGGACTCGTAACTGGAAAAACCGAATGAAAAAAGAATGTTAACAACAAATACTTTTTCACACCGAACCCAGTTTTGCGGGATCAGAATCAACGTTGAGTTTAAGTAAGCGAATGAGCCAATTGGAGTAAAGCGCCATGCAGATTTAAATGTTTCCGACTTGTGACGAATGCAGCTATCGATTTTTTTTACATGCTAGCATGCTAGTTAACATTCGTGTCAGCCAGCTGTTGGCTCTCACGCTGGCCAATAGAATCTTCCTGCCTATTCGTGGCAGCCAGCTATAGGCTCTCACTCTGGCCAGTAGAAAATGGCCGCAAACTACATGAAAACTGGCGTAGAAGCATGAAAAAATCGATTATTTCCACTATCGATGGAAGTTGGGAAATGCAAAGTTGGTCTTGATCTTCCGACTAACTTGGAGCATGTGCATGTAAATTTTGGTGCAAATCCGTCGGAAATTGCGACCGTGCATTCGTTACACACACACACACACACACACACACACACACACACACACACACACACATCCTGATTTTATAGACAGAGATGACTGACAATATAACGTCAGTTTAAAAATAATTTAAAAAAATGGTGGATGTCCATAAAACAGGGCTGAAAAAAGTGGCAGAGGCTACAACGGGGTCCCAAAGAACCCATTTAAACGCCCCACAACTAGGTTGGAGATAAAACCGGCCCTGGTAGCAAGAATTATGCAACTATCACCCAAACAGCAAACTTTATCAAGTTAAATCAATTCTTGGAGAATGGCATCATGGTTTCACAGTTACTCGGAAGGAAGAAGTTGTCCATTCTAAAATCAGATTAGGACACACGTCGTATATCACTGACTCATTTCTCGTAAAAAAGTGAAAATCCTCCTGAATGCACAGAATGTCAGGGAGCATAGACTGTAAAATATACCGATTGAAGTAAACTTACCTCTATACATCAAAAATGTTATGACATGACTAGTCTAGATGATCCTTTCAAGAAGATAAAAGTAGAGACTAGCATACTTGAATGAGGTTAGTTCTTGTGGTGCCTTCCCTCTAATGAGGCTATTGTGGACTCTTCCACTTACTGTAAAGTAGTAGGAAAGCTAAGCCTCGGGGGGAACAGTGATATAGGCTGTTCTTTATTGTCAAACTCTCTGCCTCGGCAGAGAGGAACCTGGACGAGGCTTTGCTGAGGGTTCTAAGGGAATATTTTTGGCCGAACCTACGGGCTCGGAAAAACCCACGGTAATCTCGGCCTTGTTCTGTTCCACATACATCCCTCGTGAGTGGGGGCGGGGGGGGTTAAATATTAACAGTGATCTAGACTGTTCTAGCGAGGCTGTGACTGTTCGCAGCTCCTGTCGTACTCTCTGACCTCGGCAGAGAAAAACCCGGACGAGGCTCTACCGAAGGGCATAGTTTCGTCCGGGGAGGTAGACAGACTCGAACACGTTTATGCGGGTTCTACGGGGATTATTTTGGTCGAGCCTACGGGCTCGGATGACCTACGTTAAACTTGGCCTTGCGTCACATATATCCCTCGTGAGGGGCTATTTAATGTTAACGGTGATATAGACTGTTCTACTGAGGATGTTCGCAGCTCCTGCTGAACTTGTGTCACATGTACCCTCGTGACTGTGGTGGTGATGGGGGGGGGCTACTAAATATCAACAGTAGTATAGATTGAACGCTGGTCAACCGACACACACTCCCAAGTCGTGTAATACTCTTCTGTTGTATTGACTGTTCAATACATGATTTATCTGCAACCTCTTGTTTTGTTATTTATTAACCATTTACTTGGTCACAACATTAGTCTTTACCACAAATTATCGCACTCTGTAAATCCGTTCTAAAGCCACAACTGGAAAGTAATGGAAGCAACAAACCAAATGATTGTTTACAAGCCATATACTAAAAACTATTTTCGGCAGTAAATAAACGACAGAGTTCATATGTCGGAGGAAAACGGAACAGTTAATCAATCGATCTTTCCAAAGTTCTGCGGTCCATTGTTTGTGATTTTACTGTGCTTTGGGCTTTAAAAGATTATTATTAACAGTTTGTGATCATCCACCTCAAGACTTTATTTTAGGGGAGAAGTCAACACCCTTCTTTCTTTCTCTTTATGTGCAGTGTCCTTTCAGGACGTGGGCGATCATGGCTCTCCACCTCCCTCTATCCCTAGCAGTTCTCAACAAGTTCCTTCCCTCTGCTTCCTCTCCCAGACCACGTTCTGTCATCCATTTGCTTAAGTCCACCAGGTATGTCACACATTGTTTTCCCTTGTCTCTCTTTCCCCTCTATTCGATCCGTGATTATCAGATTCTCCAGGCCCACCTGAATAATCCATTCTTCTTCTTTCTATATGCCGTGTCCTTTCAGGAAGTAGGCGATCATGGCTCTCCACCTCCCTCTATCCTTTACAGTTCTCAACAAGTTCCTTCCCGCTGCTTCCTCCCCCAGACCACGTTCTGTCATCCACTTGCTTAAGACCACCAGGTATGTCATGCGTTGTTTTCCCTTGTCTCTCTTTAACCTCTAGTCGTCCTGTAAGTATCAGATTCTCTCGGCCTTCCTTCCTCATTACGTGTCCCGGAAACTTCAGAACGGTTAAACCACTTTTAGACTCTGTGGTTAGATATCGTTTCGTTTTTTTTTTATTCCTATTTCCTGAATTTGGTGGAAAACTCAGGAGGCTCTAATGGCTAAAATTTGGATTGATTTTATTGATTCGTGCATAATGCTACAACCGGCTTGTTTGACCACTTAAGTAGATTGAGAGTTATATCTTATCCTTTTATTGTTGAAGTAGCTATGTGTAACTTTTATTTTAATAGTTTCTTTTCTCGCACTTTTCGCCTGTGAAAATCTCTTTCAGTTTCATGCTTCCCTCTCACCTACAATCTTTACAAATTAAAATACCTCGCTAATCGTCATCTCCTGTCTTCTTGAACTCTCCTTTTTTTGTTTGTTTTTAAAGCTTTTCACCCCAAGATAGGCGGGAGTGCCACTGGTATGCAAGGGGTTACAGAGAGTGGGAGCAAGAGTAAAAAGGCGCGATAGAAGAAAGAATGAAGAGAAAGACGAGGAAAAGATCAAAGATGACATCGCATTTGAATATTTGGAGATTATAGCTATCAGGGAAGTAAGTAAGAGGAAAGGAGTTCCACAGACGGGAAGTGATATTGGAGTAGAAGAGACATCTATATTTCGACAGTAAAATGCTGGGAATGAGATGCCAACCTAGTAGCACGTTTAAATTCATGCAGTTTGGGAACCAGTGATAGTACCTCGTCGGAGCAGTTACCGTGAAAGTACTTGTAGAAAAGACGGGGGAAGCGACGGCACGTCTGTGAGAGAGGGGCTGTAAACGAGATGCCAGATTTGGATTTTGTCGAGGAACTTAAGACGAACAGTAGGGGCTCTAGACCATATATGGCAGCAGTTTTCCCTGCAAGGGTAAATGGTTGATTTATAGATTTGAAGGATGGACTCGGACGATAAAAACCTTCAGGCGCGACACAGAGAACCAACTTTCTTTGCGATAGAAGTAGCTATTGATTCAATGTATTTGTTCCATCTCAGGTCAGCGGACAGTGTGAGGCCAAGGAGTCTCAAAGAGGTGCTCTCGTGGAGTTGAGCATCAGATATTCTAATGGAAGGCGGGGAGGGTTCTCTGTGGTGGGTTTTTGAGGCATTAAAATTAACCAGGTATTTCTTGTCCTCTATCAACAACAGATTGAAGGTCGTTATTGTCCTTTCTCCACACTAAAGTCTTCTTAGTCTCTTTCGCTTACAGTTGATCCGCTTGCTTCTTAGTGTCATCATCGCTTTGATTGAGGTGAAATGATTCAATGAAATAAAAATAAGAAAATTATTTTCTTTGGGGATGAACAGATTTCCCGTTGCCTTTTTTTATCACAATTACAGGACATGTACATGGAAGCTGAAGTATGTATGAAATAGATAAGTACCACGGAATTGCTCTATTCGAAAAAAAAAAAAATACTCCACTGGCATTAATCGACGCTTGTTGAACATTTATGGAAACCAACTAGTGGATATGAGCACTGGCATCGTATCGTGCAACTGTAAGGCGTCTGACAAAGCGAATTTCAAGCGACTCTGAATAGATATCAATCCACAATATGAAGACCTCGTCGATCAGTGCGTCATTTTCCTGACAACGACGCATTCCTCGTTGATGTGAAAAAGTTACTAAAAGATGTCTACCAGCGCGTGGTATTCAGCATCGGGTACTTCCCTGGACGAAAATGAGATGAAACTTAAGCGGACAAACGGCTTTATTTTCTTCACCAACGTGTTCCGTCCATTTGAGGAAATTTATCAGAGGAAATTTTATGAAATAAAAATCCATCTCCACATTTACCTTGATAAATTTCCTCAAAGTTTATTTACACATACACGCGCGTATATATATATATATATATATATATATATATATATATATATATATATATATATATATATATATATATATATATATATATATATATATAATATTTTATAACATTATATATTTTACTGTTATACATTATTTATATAGACACAAATAAGTAAATACTTTGTTTATAATAAACAGTACTAACAACATTTAGCAGACCGAACATCCAAGAAATTTTCATAGAAAATATTTGTCCTCCGAGAGGAATCGAACCTGTATCCTACATGGAACCATGATCTAGCCTGACGTGCTATACCATTTTAACTACAGAGAAGTGTCTGGTTAGCAAGGTCGATTTTACTGCTTTAAAACTACAATTTTCCATGATTTTCATCGAACGATTATATCTGCTGGAAGCGTATCTAAACGTAAACAATGTATATAAATAACGTATAACAATAAAATATATTAAAATAATTGTCGGACTTTGTTCATTTTCGTAGTGTGTGACGTCATTTAAATTACTAATTGTCAGATTTTAAGATGTTCAGGCCGATAAATTTTCAGGATTCCCTTGTAGTAGATGTAGATA
>OZ010593.1:67545340-67565340 GCA_963932145.1 Acanthosepion lycidas
GCATCAGTCATTTTCCCACCACCGTATGTTGGCCTGTCTGTGTCTTTTCTATAAATATTTTCATGGTAATTGTTTGTGTTATGGTGTCCTCCCCTTTTTCATATAAGCGGACTCGACCAGAGTGTTACTGGGACTGCTGCCGTTAAATACCCAGAGTCAGTCAGAATATACAGAGATAGAGAGATATTGGGAGAGTGAGCAGAGATTGTGATTGAGTTGGAGGTAGAGTAATAGTGTGAGGTAACCGCTTGTAGAAGTCAGTTACAATCACGTAGACTGTAAGGAAGTCCTACTTAGAGACTGTATCTATATATATTATTATTACGACTAACCGCGTTCCTGGATTTACTAACAGTATTACCCATTGTATTATTGTGTAAATACATTTAATTTCTTATATTTATTTCTTGCGTTTGTCATTCATTGGAGATCGAATTTCACCCCGGAATCCACAACAGTTTGGATGTTCCCTTAGCTCCTTGACAAAATCCAAAGAAGAATCAATAAAATATTATTAGTACTGATCTGGCAGCCCGGCTTCAGTCACTTGCCCACCGCCGTAAGGTTGCTCCCGCCCCGCCTTTTTTTTTTTTTATAAATACTTTCATGGCAACAGTTTGGATGAGCTCTTTCCTATGGTATCTTATTTTTCCTTAGTTTATTGTAAATAGTTTTTTGTATTCATATTGTAAATACTCATTGGGGCTAGTTTTTAGAATTGTTGTTTTATTCCCCACTCCACAGACAACGAATTGCAAATATGGGGACTAGTTAGTATTTTCATAGAGACAAAGAGGTATTATGGTGGTTGTAGTAAGAAAGGTACGTATGAATGTGTTGTTTTGGTGTAAGGAATATTGTTTTGTACGATTGGGTCAGTGTTTGCGGCTAGCTAAGTTATAGTTAAGACAGAAGAAGACCATCCTTTCCCCAATCCCCTTTTCGTCCTTGTGCCACATTTCTGTAGATAACAGAATAAATATCGCTCTTTCCTATGGTACCTAGACTCTGTGAATTTGAGCGCAGTACTAAACTGGCGGCGAGATCTCATCAATGTAAATTGGAGCTAGCTAAATGTAACCGTAACTTCTATGTTATTTATCATCTCTCAGTTGCGTCTCTGTCCTTGGACAGAGTGCGCTCAGGGTCTTCTCTGTCTGAGGACAGAGGGGCAACTGAGAAAAATTATACTGAAGAGGTGCCCGCGCCCTCCCATTGCACAAGAGGGAGGGATCGGTGCTCGCACCGAGGCCAGCGCAACCGCCGTTTGCGCTGGCTGAGGGGAATTTTTGTCCCTGCCCTAGTGTACGCGCTCGGGTCCCCACATTAATCCGACCTTCTGTCACATCTCATTCTCGTGGGGGAATGAGTAAACACCGTAACTTCTCCGTTAACAATTTTTTTATCTCGCACTTCTACTCTCCTCTTGAATTTTCGATTTCTCCTCATTATTCATGTTTCTGTTCCTAATTCCTCCACACCCTGTAACCCCTTGTGTCTTAGTGGCTTTACTGCCTTGCTTGGGGTGACACTGACTAAAGAAATAAAAATAAAAAATAATAATATTTAGAGAAGAGAACGATTTAAGAATAGAAAAAGAAAAAGAAAAATAGTGTTTGATAATGTTCAAGAAGATTTCGATAATATATTTGTCTGACTTCTTCAAGCCATATTGTATACAAGTGAAAAAATCTGAATAAAATTATCCTAGTGTGTTTTAAGAGTCGCAAAGTCGATAAATTCTGGATATATTTATATAAAATGTTATGAACATTTGATGAGAAACAACTGTAATTTCGATGAACATCTTAAGGGGTACATTCTGAAAAAATATCCAGTATCCACCACCCTCGTGACCCATAAAATGCAAGAGGATAGTTACATATGCATACTTCTACTAACTTCCAACCTCTGGGAATGAAAAGAACGACGGGAGATTTCCATAAGATTTATATTAAGCTCTTTGACTAATTCCTCTTAGTCGTTACTAATGACGGAAAATTCAAAGATGAACAAGATCACTATTCATATTAAGCACGCCATTTACGATGGTTGCGTTTCAATCGTTTTGACGCGTTGCTTACCACTACAACCGTTTTTTTTTCAAGACAAGAGACGTTCGTAGATTTTTTTTTTATATCTTTTATACTTTTGTGGAATACTGTCGAAATATTGTTGAATATTGTTGAACATTCTCTAAACGTTCATAATAATAATAATAATAATAACTCCCCGTGGCCTAGATATTGTACTGATTCCTACCAAACATGACTTAATTTATGCGGTTTGCACGATGGATAAATGAAATATAAGATTCAATGGTCACAGGTATGATGTCAGACGCAATAATTCGACACCAGCGATGCTTTTGGAACATTTTATTAGTTACGATTTTAATTTCGACAAACATCTTATTTTGCACAGTCTGAAAGATTTCAGTATCTACTGTCCTTGTGACCCTTAAAACGCAGGCAGATTGTTATGTATAAAAAATGCTAATTCCCGGCCCCGGGGGAATGAAAAGAACGACGGGAGATTTCCATAAGATTTATACTAAGCTGTTTGATTAATTCCTCTTAGTAAAAAAATAAGCAACTGTTAGAAAATTTCAAGATGAACAAGATCACTATTCATATTAAGCACGCCATTCACGTTGGCGGTGTTTCATTCGTTTTGACGCATTGCTTACCACTACAGCCGTTTTTCTCAAGACAAGTGGCATTTGTACAAAGACTTACATGTTTTGTAGATTTTTAAAAATATTTTTCTACTTGTATAATTTTTTATAAAACATAACTAGAAGAAGACACATAACTGTTCAAAAATCGTTGAACATTGTCAAATAGCGTGTCTTTTCTTTTTCTCTTCTGAAATCGTGCTTTTCTCTAAGTGTTGAAAAATATTGGATAAGTTAGGACAATCATTTTGTTTTTTTAATTATAATAATAATAATAATAATTTGAGTATCTATAAAGATCTTCAAAAAACCATCAAAATACAAAGATCTTGAAGTAGAAATCTCGAAATCTGACATCAGTAATTCCAGTTGTAGTTGGAGCACACGGATTGATTGGAAAAAGATTCTGATAGGCTCATTGAAGGGATTCCTGGTAGTCGATGCCTTAAAGAAATATAAAACATTTTACTCACAAAGAACTTTATGTAAAATGTGTGTGATCTTAATTTTTTTTTTTTTTACAAAAAGCCATTTTTGACCTTAGGTCTCTGGTTGGGACCCGATAGTTAATGAGCATACAACAGAAATCAAAAGAAGTAATAATAATAATAACCGAGGCCTCTAAACTAAGCATTACCGTTGTTGACAAGGGAACAAGAAAATTCCTCCTCAGTGACGTGGCTCTTCCTCGTAACCATAATATCAAGTTCGAAGAAATTAACAAGCTCAAGAAATACACTGCCCTTCGGATTAAAGTTGCTAGAATATGCGACGTCCAGTCTTCTATTGTCCTAGCTATCATTGGGGCGTTGGGGGTCTATGACATCGAAAGTTCTACATTGAGAGAATCGGAATAACACCTCGGATCCCGTCGTTTCAGGAGTCCGCGTTGCTTGGCACTCGAAATATTCCGCTAAAGTGTGAGGACGGACGACTTGATTGAGAACAGCCATTAGGCAAGACCCCCGCTAAAAAACGAAAACCATGCGAAATAATAAGAAGGTGATAATAATAATAGTAGTAGTAGTAGCAATAATAATAATAATAAATTACCTGATGCTACAGTAGTTATGGCGCTTGTGCTTTATAAGTTTAACCGATTGGACGTATTATCATGCATACGTTTTATCTGGATGAATTAAGAAGCGTAGCTGTAACTAACCCGTTCAGTAATCCAAATTTACTTGACTTTAATAAGTTGTCGTTTCTCCATATCAGTGACAATACTGAGGAAGCATCATGATCTGGTGTCAAGAGGATTTTTTAAGGATGATGCAGCTAAGGCGACTTGGAAGTGACATCTAAATATATGCGAATACCCTCAATCATTTTAATGTTTTAATTTTTAATCAATATTTTAATTGAGTCCCACTTGCAAGGTTATGTACTGCTTTTATCAAAACCTGTCCTCATACCGTGCACATTTGGCTACGAAAGCTAACGTTTGTAATTTTAAAGTACGGAAGCTTAAAAGGAAGGAAAAAAAATTTATATTTTATTTTTTGGGACTTTCCGTTAATTTTTTACCAAAAACTAACGACTGATATTTTAAAGAAGCGAATCTTAAAGAAGGAAAATATAAAAGATTAAACTTTTTTTTTCGTTAGTCCTTTTTTCCTTGTTTTTTCTTTAGTTCTTTTTTTCGTTAATTTTTTTTTTCGTTAATCCATTTTCTTTAGTCCTTTTTTTGTTAATCCTTTTTATTTCGTTAATCCTTTTTTTCTTTAGTCTTTTTTTTCGTTAAACCTTTTTTATTTTCGTTAGTCCTTTTTTCCTTTTTTTTCTTTAGTCCTTTTTTTCTTTAGTCCTTTTATTTATTAATCCTTTTTTTTCGTTAACCCTTTTTTTCGTTAATCCTTTTTTTCGTTATTCTTTTTTTTCTTTTTTTCTTTAGTCCTTTTTTTCGTTAATCCTTTTTTCTTTAGCCCTTTTTTTGTTAATTCCTTTTTCGTTAGTCTTTTTTTTTCGTTAGTCTTTTTTTTCGTTAGTCCTTTTTTTTTCGTCAATCCTTTTTTTTTACGTTAATCTTTTTTTCGTTAATCCTTTTTTTCTTTAGTCCGTTTTTTTGTTAATCGTTTTTTTCGTTAGTCCTTTTTTTTGTCAATCCTTTTTTTGTTAATCCTTTTTTTTCGTTAGTCCTTTTTTCGTTAATCCTTCTTTTCTTTAGTCCTTCTTATTTTATTAATCCTTTTTTTCATAAGACCTTTTTTTCATTAATCCTTTTTTTCTTTAGTTTTTTTTTTCGTTAGTCTTTTTTTTCGTTAGTCCTTTTTTCCCCGTTAGTCCTTATCAAAATCTAACGCCTGTAACTTTAAAGTGCTGGACTCTAGAAAAAGGTAAAAAGGTCAAATTATATTTTCTGGGTCTCTACCAAAAAGCTATCATGAAGCCTAATATGAATCTAAAAATCTAAAAATGCTATTCCTTTTATTATTATTATTATTATTATATTTTTTTCTTATTGTAATTTTTTTACCAACATTCATCTCTTCTTCAGACAAAGGCTTAAAACCCTGACTGGCAAATGATTTATCTAGAATCTAACTAAAACGATATGCAAAATTGATTGTTTGAGAGATAAAGGTTGAAATGTTTCGAATCTCTCAAATTAAATTGCTGTTATAATTATATAATAACCAAATACCACGAATTAAGTTTTGAGTTGATAAGAAAAATAAAACGAAACATGTTCATATTTTATGTTTTCAAATTATGGACGTTAGCTTTCGGTCGGGGCAAGAAGGTTAATTTCAATAAAATGATCATTGGTTATTGGTATATATTTCTTAACTACCGTATTTGACGGCATATAAGACGCACGGGTGTATAAGACGCATCCCAATTTCAGCAGGAAAAATCGAGAAAAAAATAGTAATTAGTAAAATTAGTAGCAAATGGTACAGCCTAGGCTATATTTATGAGGTATTATTTTAGTTAAACAAGCCATTATTACAATTAAATGAAAAATACTAGGAAAAAAAGAATACTAGCCTATAAAAACTTTATTATATTCAAAGGCAAGAAAACAAAATAAAAATCAAGAAATTATTAGAATTGAGCAAAAAAAAAACAAACAAACAAAAAACAGTACAGTTACCATTAAAATTTTATTCATCTTCAAATTCATAAAATTCATCGTCTTCGTTATCAAAACTCTGATCCTCACATTTTCAATACTACTATCATCGTCGTTAAATAATGCGCCATCTTCTGTTCCATTGAGAATATTGTTAATGCCACACTTTTTAAAAGATTTCATAGCAATTTCTGGTCTAATATTATTCCAAGCTTGCTCCACCCATTCGCAGACTTGTGCAATGCTGGGTCTTTTAATTCTTCCTGTAAGTGTAAGGTCGTGATCAGGCATTGCCACCCACGTGTTCCATTGCTCCTTCATGTTTAAGCCTAAGCTAATAGGAGTTGACAGGTAGATAATTTCGGCCGAATGTTGCGAATTTTAAACCTACATATGACATATAAGACGCAGAGGAATTTTAAAAGAGATTTTTAGAAAAAAAAAAAGTGCGCCTTATACGCCATCAAAGACGGTATATTCTGCATTTCATATTTTTTTCTGATTGTTATCTTGATTACATTATTTACATTTGGACCAATGTCCTCATCTTTGTTGTTATTATCACAGATTTTTGGCCTTTGTACTCTCACACTGCGGTTGCTTTGGGGTAAATACTGTCCTGCTCAATTATTGTTTGCCCTGTTTCCAGGGAGATTGAACGCACAATTTATGACGTTAAAAAATCTATACACGAGACTATAAAAATTTGATTATATCCTTTATATGATCTGTACAACATACACCTTGTAAACGTCTTATTGGAATAATTAGGATATAAAAATTCTTATTGTATTTTTACCAATCCAAACAGAAGTTATCGCAAGAAAAATATTAATGAAACAAATATATTTTACAAATATATAATTTGAATTTATTGCATATAATTTTAGTGAAACAAAGTACTAATATTAAATGTGATGAAATTAATATAATGAATATTATCAATGATAACACTTTTAATCTACATAATAGCCTTTTAAATAATGAAAATAGGTATATGAAAGTTATTCTAAAGTCTAAGCTAAGTTGCCAGGTAGCTAATTTCAGTCGACTATCGCGAATTTTAAGCCTACATATGGAATATAAGACGCAGAGGAATTTTAAAAGATATTTTTAGTAAAGAAAAAAGGTGCGCCTTATACGCCGTCAAATACGGTAGTTTTCAGTTCTCTTATCAGCCGAATTTTAACAGAATTTTAACAGAATTTTAACAGAATTTTAACAGAATTTTAACAGAATTTTAATAGAAAAAATGGCTGACGTATTTTTACATTACAAAAAAAAAATTGTTAAATTTTTCTTTTTTCTCACCAGAGTTCAGATCTTGGTCACGAGTGAGCGTTGACATCTTTGCTTAAAAAAAAAAAAAATAAAAAAAATAAAAAAACAGGGAGAGGAAATGGTGAGAGGTTAAAGAGGTGAGAGGTTAAAGAGTCGTGTGGAATATTCTACGGGTCTTCTTAGTTTTAGGCGTGAAGATTAAGGAAATTGCTTGCTACTTATTTGTTCTTTTAGCACCTTTCTAAGTGGAAGTAATGGATAGCGGCTCGGGGTGTGGAAACTGAGAGCCGAGTTCGAATCCCAGTTGAGTTCATTACATTTGCTTACGTACTAATACCCTTGGGAAAGGTAAGAATCTATATCTTCTCCACCCATCTATGGGTAACCTCTCCTAGACTAGGAGAAGGTAAAATCTGAATTCAAACCAGCCTCGAGTTGGGTTAAAGGACTCGGGATCGTGATGACAAAAAATAAAAAAGGAGAGAAAATATGTTTTGGTATATATTTGTCATTTTGTAAAGAATGTTTAGATATTTTGCCGGCCGAATTTTTCTTATATAAAAAAAATTGAACTGATTATTTATAAATAAATATATTAATGAACGTTGAACATTTGCGATAATAAAGTTAGTTTTAGCCAATCTAAGAAGCATTACAAAGACTACACAAGTGAATAAAAGGGACCACATTAAGATCCGTGCAACAAATTTTGAAGTGACTTCTTTTAAGCATTTTTTACTGCAGTCTATTTATTTCGAGTTCATCCCAGAGAAAACAAATTAGATTCTATTGTCTCCAAAACCCGCTTTGCCAAGACTGACGATAATTCTATATTTCTGACAATAAACATCTGGTCTTGTGCTCCAGTTACACCCTTGTGCAAATTAATTGAAACAACTGCTTTATTTTCCTTTCTTTCAACATATGGTCAGTTTTAAACCCACTCGAGTGTCAGGATGTAACCATTTTCTATTTTTCCTCAGATTAGGTCATTTGCAGTAGTGTGCAGTAATATGAATCTATTTTCGGGGTGTATGATGAAATTTGTTTGGCCTTGAAAAATATTGCGTTATCAGTGATTGCATCAGATTGTTATCACGCGCGGACACTACTGTCTCGATTATCGATTAGTTGTCCTACGGCCATTGTCTGCGATGGTCGTTACTCCAAGGAAGCGTACGAAAATTGTAACGCTGCACGAACACATTGCCAAGCCTTACCAGTGCGCAAATTAAACTTTTTTAAAATACTATAGACTGGCACGGAAACTCTCCTGATTTAAATCCAATCGATAATCTGTGGCTAATCTGAAAGGAACGACTTTGTTGAATGGACATACGAAGTACTAACATGTGCACTGGGTCATGTTTCATTGGAAAAATATGAAAAAAAGAGTAAATAATAACGGAATTATTCGTTTTGTTTCAATTAATTTGCACATAGGTGCATATATTTAGAAATTCTTGATACATTTCAGAGAAGAATCTGCAATATTATTGGTCCTGATTTGGCATCTTGGCTTCAATCGTTTTCCTAACTCCGTAACGTAGCTTCCCGCTGTCTTTTCTATAGATACTTTCATGGTAATTGTTTTGACTAATTTTCCTTTGGTTCCTAGTCTCTATGAATTTAAGCGCAGTACTAGATTGGCGGCAAGGTCTCATCATTTTACAGTTGAAATGGCTAGATAGAACCGTAAGTCCTATGCTAACAGTTTCTTCTCTCACACTTTGCGCTTGTGGAAGTCTTTTCCAGCTTCATTCTTCCCAATAAACTTTGATCTTCAAAACTTTAAATCCAATGTCAGTTGTTATCTTCGGTTTTCTTAATTCTTGTTCTTTTAGTGTTATCTCTCTTTAATAGTTTTTTTTTCACTCATATTCTGTAACACTCAGTAACCCCTTGCATCTTAGTAGCTTTATTGCCTTGTTTGGGGTGAAATGATTATATATGTATCAATACTGAAATAAAGAAAAAAATGCTTTTCGGTATCTTGAAAATCTGGTATTTAGTATAGATACATTTCGTTCAGAACAAGTACAAAGGCCGGTCGTTAAGGGGCAAATACTGTTGTTAGCTTAAAAGACAGGGAATTTTGGAGAGCAATAAGCGACCATGTCCCAAAGAAAGTGAAAGGTTATAATCAATGGTTTGCATAAAGACAATGGCTGTCCTTGTAGAAGCAATCAGAAGAAGAAAAGAAAAAGGAAAATATATTTGAAATGAAACCAAATCAGCACCATGGAATTTTCCAACCATTCTTGTGTCTAAAATAAATATTGTGATTAGAAACTGACTTGTCCAGCATAAACGTCACTCCCCTGCAGTATATAAAAATGTTATTTACTCAAATAAGTGTTCAATTTTTGATGATGACAGGCGGTAACAAGCATGAACGAACGAACAGAGCATAGAGATTGATAGAGAGAAAGAATGAAAAACAGACAGCTCCAGGCGAGGGATAAAAAGGGGGAGAGAGACACAAACACACAGAGAAAAAGAAAGACAGGCAGACAGAAAAAAGGGTGAGAGGCAGAAAGGAAGACAGGGACAGAGACAGAGACGGAGAGAGAGAGAAAAAAGAGAAAGATAAATAGACAGACGAGAAAGTTAAATTAAAAGAAAGTTTGAAAGATAAACCCAAACCATTGATAATAATCTTCAGTTTTCGTAGCGTTACATCAATTCTCTGCTCACGAGTGAAAAGGAGAATTGTTTATACAAAGCGAATGAGAGGAAGCGGAAGAATGGTAAAGAAACGAGGAGACAGTGTACGTCATTTTACGTTTAAAGCAATGACGTGGCAAATCTTCATTGGGTAGTTATTCCAATATCCACTTCTCTTTTCATCTAATTTCACTGAAGCCATCTTTTTCTTTTTTCTTTTTTATCGGCATTGAATTAAGATGAAGGAAACGATTTTTCGGATGAATGAACTTGCGATATGTTCACTGACTGTTATCGCTAAACAAATCCACTTTAGGCATCCTGTCCTTGTCTCGCTAACTCTTCGCAAACCAATCTATCGATGTTACTATTATTATTATTATTATTATTATTATTATTATTATTATTATTATTATTATTATCATCATCATCATTTATCATCATCATCATTAATATTATTATTAGTAGTAGTGGTGGTAGTAGTAGTAATATTAGTAAGGCTGTCATCATTAAAATTGTTATTGTTGTTAATATAGAAAAGATCAAAGAGGAAAATGGGACGTTAGTGTGACGATTAATGGCGTCTGTTTGCCCTTGGGCTTCCTTAGCCGGTGTGTGTGTGTTTGTGTGTGTGTGTGTTTATGTGTGTGTGTGTGTGTGTGACATAGAGATAGATAGATAGATAGATAGATAGAGAGAGAGAGAGGGAGAGAGAGAGAGAGAGAGAGAGACACGAAGAAGAACGAGCAAAGAAAGATAGACAGGAAGTTAAAAAGGAGATAAAGAGGGAGTCGAAGTACGAGCCATAAACAGTGAAAATGAGTGTGGATTGTTCAAAAGGAACATAGAGTGATTCTATGGAAAAGTCGGACTGTTCCTACAATGACGAATATCAATAATCTGCCCCCTATCAACATAATGTCAATTATCAGCCTCCTATCAATAACATATCAATCATCTTCCCCCTATGAATATCCTGTCAATCAGCTTCTCCCTATCAATATAATGACAATCATCTACCCCCTATCAATATTTTCTCAGTCATCTGCCCCCTATCAATATCCTGTCAATCATCTTCTCCCTATCAATATAATGACAATCATCTACCCCCTATGAATATCTTGTCAGTCATCTGCCCCTATCAATATCCTGTCAATCATTTTCTCCCTATCAATATTATGACAATCATCTGCCCCCTATCAATATCTTGTCAATCATCTTCTCCCTATCAATATAATAACAATCATCTACCCCCTATCAATATCTTGTCAGTCATCTGCCCCCTATCAATATCCTGTCAATTATTTTCTTCCTATCAATATAATAACAATCATCTACCCCCTATGAATATCTTGTCAGTCATCTGCCCCCTATCAATATCCTGTCAATTATTTTCTTCCCATCAATATAATGACAATCATCTACCCCCTATGAATATCTCGTCAGTCATCTGCCCCCTATCAATATCCTGTCAATCATCTTCTCCCTATCAATATAATGACAATCATTTGCCTCCTATCAATATCTTGTCAATCATCTTCTCCCTATCAATATCTTGCCAGTTATCTTCCCCCTATCAACATAATATTAATCATCAGTCCCCTATCTATATCATATCAATCATCTACCCGGCTTCTCTTTCATTTGTGTATTACCTTGATGTAAGAGTTAGCAGTGCCATCTTTTGCTTAATTCTAGTGAAATCTTAGAACTGTTTTGAAAGTTTACTAAGCTCTTGATAGTTTACTCATTCAGTCGACTGTGGTACGTCGTTTACAAGTCCTTCAATTTCGAAGCAAGGGAAATGTGTTCGACATGTACACTTGTTCAAATGAAAAATGCCGTCAGAGTTGAAGCACTTGTCCTTTTATTCTTGTCATTTATGGTCAGCATTTTTAACATTTTTTTTTTTTTTTTTTATCTACGGATGAAAAATACTATCTGATGGGAACTGAAAGTAAAAGAAATTTGGGTCGGATCCAGTTTTGTCTTTTTTAGCATTTCAGTTTAATTGATATTTTCTAGAGAAGAAATTTTTTTCTGTTTCTTAAAATAAATTTCTGGAAACATAATCAGTTGTTATTAGGCAACTCACCAAAGAAAATGTTGCTTGTAGGAAGCGTTGGATGAGAAAAGAATGTTTTCTTTCTATATCTCTATGTTACACACATACATACGCACACACACTCAAACACACACACGCGCACAAGCACACACATACATACACACACTCAAACACACACACAGACAGAGCTATGGAACCCCAAAGGCAAACAGACGCCATTAATCGTCACACCAACGTCCCATATTGAATTTTTTAAAATTAATTTCTCCCAAGCAACGAAACAGAGCCACTAACACGCGGGGGTGGGGCGGTATTAAGTGTGAAAGAATTCAAGAAAACCTTATTAAAGAGCGAGAACAATAAAACAACAGAATTTAGGACAGTCGATGGCGATTGACATTGCATTTAAATTTTTGAAAATCAAACTTGACTGGAAAACAAGAAGTGCGTGAGAAGAAACATAGAACTTAAGGTTACAAGTAGCCATTTCGCTTGTAAAATGATGGGGCCTTGCCGCCAATCTAGTACTGCGCTTAAATTTATAATGTCTTGGTACCATAGAGGAGAGTTTCACGGAAGTTTTAAAATATATTTTGCTTTGGTTTTTAGTAATTAAACATATTTGAATCTTGCCAATATCTATTTTTATATTTTATTACTTACAGTGGCCACGGCAATTAATGACTTACTGGTCCGATTATTGGCGTTAACCGGAAAAAGAAAAAAATAGTTTTCTTTTTAAGCGATTATTGACAAATCCGCGTCTTTTTGTGATAATGTTAATATTAGCCGTTGCCTTATTCATTGACCGAAAAATCAGGACTTCTATCGATTTAAATTTTTAAAAAACCTTCTCTTTTTCAGGGAAATAAGTTTCACAAGAGCACTCATTGTTATCCCCCTCTCCAGTATTGGTTGTCTTCCTAACCTTGGTTATGTAATTATTTGGTTGGTTGTCTTCATAATTCTTGGTTATGTAATTGTTTTTCATGAGCTATCCATTTTAGACTTTTCTGTTGAAAGGGATCAAGTAGAGTGCTTTTTGTTATTTGATATAGTTCATTGTGATTATGTAGCGCCAGTCAACAAGGTTCGTGGACAGATGACCCTCGCTAAAACTTACAGGTTTCATTTGCTCGTAGTGACTTTTGACCTAAATTTCTGATATCTTACTGGCTGAATTTCTGATATTTTACTGGCTGAATTTCCGATAACTTAATGGCTGAATTACTGATAACTTACTGGCTGAATTTCTGATATTTTACTGGCTGAATTTCCGATAACTTAATGGCTGAATTACTGATAACTTACTGGCTGAATTTCTGATATTTTACTGGCTGAATTTCCGATAACTTAATGGCTGAATTACTGATAACTTACTGGCTGAATTTCTGATATTTTACTGGCTGAATTTCCGATAACTTAATGGCTGAATTACTGATAACTTACTGGCTGAATTTCTGATATTTTACTGGCTGAATTTCCGATAACTTAATGGCTGAATTACTGATAACTTACTGGCTGAATTTCTGATATTTTACTGGCTGAATTTCCGATAACTTAATGGCTGAATTACTGATAACTTACTGGCTGAATTTCTGATATTTTACTGGCTGAATTTCCGATAACTTAATGGCTGAATTACTGATAACTTACTGGCTGAATTTCTGATATTTTACTGGCTGAATTTCCGATAACTTAATGGCTGAATTACTGATAACTTACTGGCTGAATTTCTGATATTTTACTGGCTGAATTTCCGATCACCTAATGGCTGAATTACTGATAACTCACAGGCTGAATTTCTGATATCTTACTGGCTGAAGATTAAATCGACTGAGGAACATTAAACATGATAATATTATTTTAAAAAAAATTATGGATTAATAAAAATATTTAATCTCAAATGCTTGGCGAAGACAAAAAAATTACTACAGAGCCTGTAAGATTGTGTTGCATCAGCTCCTCCCCCAACTTATGATGGCCTGCTGATCTAGAAATTTCGGAATTCAAAAGTTCTGCATTTTCTTTATCTTGAACACAAATCTCTGACATCGGTGGGAAATGTATGTCATCAGGTGACAATATTTAGAGTCAGGTGATAGATCTCAGGTGTGGAATACATCATTAAAAAGTCTTTTTTTGAAAATTAAAAACAATCTGGATACTGCATTTTCAGCTCCAAAATGTTTTTGTTTTTTCCAAATATCACCCAACACAAAGCTCGCGAGCCACTCAAGGTAGAGTTTACAGTTGAAATGCTAATAATGAATGAGGTATATGATATGAATATATCAAACGATAGTCGTAAGTAAGGATACTGCGGATATATAATGATAGACCCATGACCTGAAGAGGTCAAGATTAAAGTTTTCAGGGAAGCAATCATGCGGGATCCTGTTCCATGAAATAGCAGTTAAGCGAAAAAAATTGTTATATTTGGAACACGGAGAAATATTCGACTTTTTGGAAATAAAGTGATGTGTTCTAGCAGTAAATATTTGAACTGGTGAAACTAAAGAATCTGAACATTTGCCATGGAAATAGCAGTAGAGTATCGACGGGTTTGCAGCATTGCATCTCTGGGAAAGAAGCTGTGGAGTGGAGAAAAAGTCACCTAAAAGTCTGCTTAAACGATTTTAACTCCACCAAGGCAGGGAAGGGTGAAATAACGATATCGCCAACTCAGATATAGCTGCAGATTTCCATTTTTGGCCTAATCTGACTTTTGTAAATATAAAGCATAAAGGATTTGATCAGCTACTTCCTGGAGTGATAGAAGGGACCCATTTTTTTACCAGCATCTTTAACAATGGGTTATATATATATATATGTTTCACTTGAGGCTCTGGTCTGACTTTCAAAGCACGGAGCCTCATTTTGAGAGAAACTCTTCATCATAACTATAGATTGTACGGAACACAAGCTGAAGATATCTACGTTTTGAATGGCCGAAGTATATATCGATAACCATTTAAGAAATCTTGAACACAGAAATTTAAAAAATTATATGTAGCAAAGTGTTAAACGGTATGCATTCACTTTAATATTTCTGAAATTTCTATCATATTTCTATCAAATTTCTATCAATGTTAACTGCTCGTATCTGACTGAAAGCTTTTTATAGCGAACAACAGTCAAATTGTTTAAAACCTCCCTGCTATTTACGTAACACACAGACGTGCAGGGCTTGGCGTTCGTATTAAGTGAAAGATTTTAAAAAAATACTTTATAATATTTCATTCTTATTTTGTATTGTTTACGAAGACTTTCTACAAATTTCCATTTTTTTCCAGTCTTTGTTTATTCTTGCTTTTTTAAATTACTTCATTGATTTGAATTGTTTGTATCTTCCTTGTTATTTCTTTATTTTCAAAATTAATTAATCCTTTACTCTAATAATTAATTAATTAATTTTGTTGAAGATTCGATTTTAAGCGAAGAAACCTATCACTCCAGAGAAAATTTATCGTCAATGAATAGAAAGATGAACTAATGAAAAATAAATAAGAGATAAAACATAATAACAACAAATCCAACGATAAAACATTTGATTCTGTTTGAAGCCATCAGCTGAAAAACATGGCGGACGGTTGCGGAACGCCATTAATAGATCCCAATTTAATTTTTTTTTAAAAAAAAAACAAAAAAAAACGACGAAAAATAAAACTAGAAACATTTTTAAAAAGCTGAAAGACAAAACAAAATTTTTCTAAAACATTCGATAAGGACATACGATCGAAAACAAAAAGTCTTAATCAACTGTAAAAGATTTTCTTCCTGGCGATTTTTAAATGAAATTTTACTTTCTTTTTGTTATATTTATGATGGGAAAAGTCTAATTTTGTTTCTCTTAAGGATTTGTTTGTCGCCTTTGCTGAATTGGATTGTTTTATTTGTTTCAGTAATTTTGTTGCTTCTAACATAATTATGCCTCCCACGTCTTATTCTTTTATAACGTGAAATTATCACTTTTTTTCAGTCTTGAATTAGCATGCGTGTTCTTGGCTGTTTCTACATTAACTCTTTCACCATAACAGGGAAAAATGGCGGCGATAACGGAGAGTATATTGAATTACAGACAATGGCAACAACGATTTTGTCGTCAATATCAGAGGATTTAGGCGGGAACGTTACAAAACCTGAGGAGTATTAAGACAATTTTACGTTTTTAAATTCACAATTATAAATTAATTTTAGAAACAGAATTTGTATTTGAGATCACGAAGATAGTTATTAAACCAGAATAGTAAAAAGCTCAACTATTAAAAGAATCAAGTCAATGTGAATTTGCTCAGTTTTACTCGAATATTATAGATGTTCCACGTAAATCTATTGAAGGTCCACATTCTTCAAATACCGATCTGTGTGTATTTCAGAAATGATTCGTTTATATATATATATATATATATATATATATATATATATATATATATATATATATATATTAGGTTGGTGCAAAAATAGTGACGTAATAATGTCGTTTTTTGACGTTATTTAACGTAAAAAAACGACATTATTTTTGCACCAATCTAATATACATATATATATATATATATATATATATATATATATATATATATATATGAAGTTATGTATAGAACGGTTTCACTGGGCTTGACAGTGAAAGAAAACGGATGTATTAAATATGTTGTACATATTTAAATATATATAAGGGATGTTCAAAATTTGTATGAAAGATTTATAATGCTACTAAAATATTTAATACATTCGGTTTCTGTTGCTGTTAAGCTTTGTGACACCGTTTTGCTCACACACACACGCACAAATATTATGTTAAATAAGATTAATAACATGCTTTTGTTAATTTAAAAAAATGTATACTGACAAAATAGGAAAAGCATAATAAAAAAACTTCACAAAAATACATTTTTCATTTTGTTTAACAATACATATATGAAATAAGGATTACTGCCCCCCAAATATGCAACTATATATATATATGTGTATATATATATATAACGTCATATATTACGAAATGGACAAAGTCCGACAATTTATTTATTAAAGACATTTTTATGTTTAACGTTATAGATACAAGTATTTAAGTAAATGCTCTGTTTATAATAAACAGTATTAAATAACATTTACCGGCCTGAATGTCCGAGAAATTTTCATAGAAAACATTCGTTCTTTGACAGGATTCGAACCTGCATCCTATACGGAACCGTCATTTACGCTGACGTGCCTTACCGTTAGGCTACAAAGAAGCGTTCGGCAGACAAGGTCGAATTTACTGCTTATAAACTCAATCTTCCTAACGGTAAGGCACGTCAGCGTAAATGACGGTTCCGTATAGGATGCAGGTTCGAATCCTGTCAAAGAACGAATGTTTTCTATGAAAATTTCTCGGACATTCAGGCCGGTAAATGTTATTTAATACTGTTTATTATAAACAGAGCATTTACTTAAATACTTGTATCTATAACGTTAAACATAAAAATATCTTTAATATATATATATATATATATATATATATATATATATATATATATATATATATATATATATATATATGTCTGTGTGTGTGCGCGCGTGTGTGTGTATAATTATCTATCTGTCTGTTGGTATATGTCTCTCTCTCTCTCTCTCTCTACACACACACACACACACACACATATATATATATATATATATATATATAGTATTGTAAAATAATAATAATAATAATAATAATAATAATAATAATAATAATAATAATAATAATAATAATAATGATGACAAAATGAAATATTACAAACTGACCTCAAGAAGTTTCTCAGCACTAATGCTTTCTAAGTAGAATTTCCCAAGCACACATAATGAAGAATTATGTTAACGCCAAATGTTGATTCTGTGATAAATATCCAGAAACAATTGGCGATCTTGTATCAGGTTGCACGGTGTGAGCACCCAGAGAATATAAAACTCGGCATTGATGGAATGGACCAATATCTCCAATGGAAAATATGCAAGTTTTACGGGAATGAAACTGCAAGAAATTGCTTTGAATATCACCCAGTCGTGTATACGGAGACAGGACCTGTAACAATTTGATTGGACTTTACAATCCACACAAACAGAACAATTAAAGCTAATCGCCCAAAAATTGTGATCATAGGCCACAAGAACAGAATGTACTTCCTTATTGACATGGCAGTCCTTGCAGATTGAAGATCTTCAAAAAGCTATCAAAATACAAGGGCCTTAAAATCAAAATCTCAAAAATGTGGAATATGAGGACATCAATAATTCCAATTGTAGTAGAAGTCCTTGGATTGATTGAAAAAGGTTCCGATAGACTAATTGATGGGGTTCTTGGTAACTCATCCCTTAAAGAAATACAAAAAAATGTATTCACAAGAACAGCTCATAAATTACGAAGAGCTTTATCTATGTAAAATATGTTTGATCTTCGGTCTTTTTTACAAAAATGTCATAATGCCATTTCTGACCTTAGGTCTCTAGTTGGGACCCGGAATGGAAATGTGTATATAACAGAAAATTTAAGAAAAATAATAATAATAATAATAATAATGATGTCTTTTTAAAATTTCTTTTTCAGCTTACTATGCCTAAATTCTGTAAGAAGCATAAGTGGATAATCTCTATATTATCTATCTATCTATATAATTATTTATTCGATAATTATAACATAAATATGTTATAAAATCACTACAAAAATAGCCATTTTGTTTCAACACTTCTGGTGTCTTATCAAGTGATGGTGTTGAATGTAGAATCTACCATTCTGTATGCGGTTATCACCAGGAGACTGATGATAACCGCAGGGCAGCTTGAAATAGACTATACTCTATGTTGAGGTAATTTTTATTTTTTTGCTGTAAAAAATACATATGTTCTGTTATAATAATGTATATTCTTCATTCAACATGATCTTCATTGATCTATTAGGTTAGTGCAAAAAGAATGACGTAGTAATGTCGTTTTTTGACGTTAAAAATACGTCAAAAAACGACATTATTACGTCATTATTTTTGCACCAACCAAATACTTTGTATTGAGCACTCTTTTAAGAATAGTATTTGTTGAATTTATTCCGTATACACCAATTCTATACTTGAAGATATATATATATATATATATATATATATATATATATATATATATATATATATATATATATATACAGAAAAAAAACAAAAATTATCTCAAAATAGAGTATAGTCTATTTCAATTCGTTCCGTATGCGGCTATGATCAGGGGGCTGATGATAACTGCGTAAAGAGCAGCTTGAAATAGACTATACCCTATGTTGAGTTAATTTTTGTTTTTTTGCTGTAAAAAAAATCTCTGTTATGATAAATACATTGAGCTCTTTCTGTGGATCAGTTTTAATATTTGATATTACTAGGATCCATCGGTTACCTGTCCTATATATATATATATATATATATATATATATATATATATATATATATTAATTATATATATATATATTAATTAGCTGATGAAATATACGCCAGGGAGGGTCGAAGAAAATATTATTCAAACATAATAAATATATATAATCAAAAAG
This sequence comes from Acanthosepion lycidas, assembly GCA_963932145.1. Lineage (NCBI taxonomy): Eukaryota > Metazoa > Mollusca > Cephalopoda > Sepiida > Sepiidae > Acanthosepion > Acanthosepion lycidas. The sequence goes on from OZ010593.1 coordinate 67,564,647, forward strand.
TATAAATACATATTCTTTGGTTTATTTATTTTAGTCTGTATTGAACACAACTTATGATCGACTTTTCACTTTTAGTTGATTTCATTTGATTTCCTTATTTTGATAATTCAGTTTCTTCCTCCCCTCGTTTTTTTTTTCTTTACGCAGCTGGCAGTTGGATGCAATTTTTAGAAATGGTTTATTTTTAATCAAATTCTTCTTGTATTTACCTAGTTTCAGGATGTGACACGTGATAAATTACACGCGCTCTACAAGTACGTTATCCATGGACCATGGACCAAATTATACCCAATTCCGGCGACTAATATCAGGCAGACGTCAGAATACATCGACCGACCGCCTTTGGCGTCATAGAGTGTGTACTGGCGCAGGGTCGGAATCGGCGAGACCAGATTTCCTTGATTGCTAGGCCGCTCACTCTGCCAGAAGACACCAACCTGCGTCGTCATTCAGCACCGACTTATATAATAAAAACAGAGGAAATAGAACAGATACTACACTCTGATAGCAACGAGCAACCATGTTATTTCTGTGTGGTATTCTTTTTTTTTATATTTTTGCTGAACAACAATATTTTTTGAGCATTTCACCCCAAGCAAGGTAGAAGGTTATGCAGGGGTTACGGAGATTGAAAGTTAGAGAAAAAAGTTGGTGTAGTGGGGGGTTGTGGAAAGGAAAAAAGGACATGGGTCAA
>OZ010593.1:67570340-67587840 GCA_963932145.1 Acanthosepion lycidas
TCATAAATGGAAAAGCTTACTACAATTCAGCGAACCCCAGGATTAAAAAAAAAAAAAAAGAATTCAGATTTTTGTGAACATAAACGTGTCGATTTTTGTAAATACGGGCTTCCATAGACGACATGATCAGAAATTAAGAGCAGTAACGGTAGTAAATTTAAAATTTATTGGTAATTATCTAACATTTCCTCAACAAGCATCTTCGTAAGGAAGACTATAAAGTCAACGTACCTAAAATTCAATGAAATATTAGAATGCTTAAATTTTTAGGGTTACTAGTTAGTTTATATATATATATATATATATATATATATATATATATATATATATATTAACATATAAATATAAAAATAAGTATAAACATAAAAGTGTCTTAAAATAATCGTCGGACTTTGTCTATTTCATAACGTGTGACGTCATTTGTTTACATTTGGATATGAATCGAGCAGATATGAATGTACGTGAGAAAATCATGGAGAATTGTAGTTTGAAAACAGTAAAATCGACCTTGCTAACCCAAACGCTTCTCTGTGACCCATTTGGTAAAAGCACGTCAGGTTATATGACGGTTCCGTATAGGATAAAGGTTCGATTCCTATCGGAGGACGCATATTTTCTGTCAAAATTTCTCTGACATTCAGGCTGTTGTTGCTAATACTGTTTATTATAAGCAGAGCATTTACTTAAATATTTGTATCTATAAAAAGAACGTATAAACATAAAAATGTCTTATATTCATGCGAAGGCGTACGGAAAAGTTCTTAGCCTTACGCTATTCTCCCAAATATAATCAAATAACGAAACACTTTTTTCACTCACCATTTATGTGCTTTTCAATACGGGAAATATGCCAAACATTATTCTGTGATTGCTACGACCCTAAATTAATTTTCTCATCCCAGAATTCCATGGAGCGATCCTTAGCAAACTAATTAGTTGGTGACGGTCCGATCTTGATTTACTACCGTGGCTTATAGCCAGAGCAAGATGATTTTAGTAAATACAGTTGAACCTCGGTTCACGAATTTAATTCGTTCCTGAAGGCTGTTCGTAATCCGAAATGTTCGTAAACAGAAACTATTTTCCAATAGGAATCAATGTAGAGAAAAAAAAAAGTGCAATAAAATTGGAAAAGAAAAGCGCGCCACAACAGACGAATGTATACAAAATGGCCTTCGACTCATAAATTATTCACTTCGTGTCAATTCGGCTATGTTGTTCGAGAACCGAAATTTTGTTCGCTAACCGAGGCATTTTCATCTCGAATTTTCTGTTCGAAAACCGATTTGTTCGACATGTGAGACGTTCGAGAACCGAGGTCCGTCTGTAACAAGTCCTGTGAAATTCTACCCTGACGCATCTCCACACAGTTGATTCTTATTGTTTATTTCAATAACCGTTTTTCTCTCCTGGAAATTCGTTTCCCGGGAAATGCAGCCTTCGAGGTTGACAACCATTTCATCTTTCTATCTGAATGAATTTCCCCTTTTTAATTAAAAGGACGTGTATTGATTTCAGACAGAACAATTTTCTTTTCAAATTATCAAATCAACAAATCAGGACTTGACTTGCAAAAGAATTTATTCAAATACTTTTACAAGTATGCATCAGGATATTCCTTGTTTCCCAGCAGAGAAATCGGTTTGACATCACTAAGGGCGAAGCGACATGTAGTCTCTTAAAATCTTTAGCATCCTCCACAATACTATTGTCAGTTCTTTCTGCTCCATTGTTTTGTTAAAGAGAATCGAGAATGGTTACGAACACGCCATCATAAGAATCATTCCATAATAGTCGCAGCTTTTTTTATATTCCCTGATTTTATTTTTTGAAGCGCCACATTTTATATTTGACGGGTATTTTTTTCTTTCTCTTCAAACATTTACGTTGATCTCCTGACCATGATGCAATACTAACATTGTTTGGCATAATCTAAGTACATCTTTTCGTGATTTGAACTTATATTACTATGTGTTTCGGTACTCGGACATTTGGCCGGTGGACATTTGGCCGACAGACATTTGGCCAAACAGACATTTGGCCGACGGACGTTTGGTTGAGAGACATTTGGCCGAACGGACATTTGGCCGACGGACATATGGCAGGTCGACATTTGGCCCAGAGACAGTTGGCCGAACGGACATTTGGCCGACGGACATTTGGTCGGTGGACATTGGACCGATGGACATATGGTCGACGGACATTTGGCCCAGAGACAGTCGGCCGAACGGACATTTGACTGAGAGACATTTGGTCGACGGACATTTGGCCGGGCGACATTTGGCCGGGCGACATTTGGCCGAACGGACATTTGACTGAAGGATATTTGGCCCACGGATATTTAACCGAATGGACATTTATCCGAAAATGTAGTGGCGTATTTACATGTCACACTCTATTGTATTTTCTTTTTGAAAAAAAGAGTAATGGTGTTGACCTTGTTTAGCATAATGAAACGGTGAGGTTGAATGGTCTTTATCATTAAATTCGCTATATAATGTCTTCAATATATGCTACATATATTTGTATTTATTTACTGTAATAATTTATAATTTTTCATTTTTTTTGACATGTCTTGAAATTCAGTGGTAAATCGCTTTAATCCAACTTAACAGCTTGAAAACTCTCCAGAGTGTTGGCACAGGGCGTTTGAACAGGCAATGGCAGGTATCCACTCTTTTATTTGCCGTCTAGTTTCAAAGCTAAGAAAAGAGCAATCAGACTGGGAGTTAACAATCGAGACGTTGAATTCAGGGGGGTTGTATTGGGACCATCCAAGAAATAGTATCAAATATTAAACATAAGGTTCATGGCTATCATTGAGAAATATGACAAGTATCAAAAAAGACATTTTCTGAGAGCAATTGTGCACAATCTTTAAATACTTGAGAACAAGAACGTATATCGTATCTTACGAATTTTTTTGATTTTTTTTCTGCAATGTTTTTAATAAAAAAAAACACAACTTTACGTCAATCGCTGAGAAATAGGAACTTTTCTGTGAACAATTACACACGCCAATATATTCATAATACACAAATTATAAGTCCTATTCTACCTTATAATACTGCTAATTGAAATACTTAAAGTATTGCTTGTTACTATTTTTATTTGTACATTTTCGGTGCAATGTCCATAGGCCAAATGTCTCTCGGCCAAATGTCCGTCGACCAAATGTCCGTTCGGCCAAATGTACGTCTGCCAAATGTCTGTTCGGCCAAATGTACGTCGGCCAAATGTCCGTTGGCCAAATGTCTCTCGGCCAAATATCTCTTGGCCAAATGTCCGTCGGCCAAATTCCGTTCGGCTAAATGTCCGTCGGCCAAATTCCGTTCGGCCAAATGTCCGTCGGCCAAATTCCGTTCGGCCAAATGTCCGTCGGCCAAATTCCGTTCGGCTAAATGTCCGTCGGCCAAATTCCGTTCGGCCAAATGTCCGTCGGCCAAATTCCGTTCGGCTAAATGTCCGTCGGCCAAATTCCGTTCGGCCAAATGTCCGTCGGCCAAATTCCGTTCGGCCAAATGTCCGTCGGCCAAATTCCGTTCGGCTAAATGTCCGTCGGCCAAATTCCGTTCGGCCAAATGTCCGTCGGCCAAATTCCGTTCGGCTAAATGTCCGTCGGCCAAATTCCGTTCGGCCAAATGTCCGTCGGCCAAATTCCGTTCGGCTAAATGTCCGTCGGCCAAATTCCGTTTGGCTAAATGTCCGTCGGCCAAATTCCGTTCGGCCAAATGTCCGTCGGCCAAATTCCGTTCGGCTAAATGTCCGTCGGCCAAATTCCGTTCGGCTAAATGTCCGTCGGCCAAATGTCTCTCAGCCAAATTTCCGTTGGCCAGATGTCTGTTGTCCAAATATCCATTCGGCCAAATATCCATTCGGCCAAATGTCCTTTCGGCCAAATGTCTCTCGACCAAATGTCCGTTGGCCAAATGTCCATTCGGCCAAATAATCTCGGTCAAATGTCTATTTGGCCAAATGTCTATTTGGCCAAATGTCTATTTGGCCAAATGTCTATTTGGCCAAATGTCTGTGGGTCAAATGTCCGGCCACGACGTGTTTCTAGGGTCGAATTCACTTCATTTGCAGTTACGTTTAGTTTTGTGTATCTTTGAAGAAATTTATCTCATCGCCATTGTGTAAATGTCAGAAAATTACCAATAAATTCTAAATTTACCACAGTTACCAAGTCCATAAGATCGTGTATGGACGTTCGTATTTACAAAAGCCGAGTGAAAAAAAAAATCAAAATATTGGGGGATGTTGAATTGTTGTAATTTTTCTATTAGTAAATACAGTTTTTATTTAATAAACAGCATCATTTGACCGCAATACATTAATATAGGATTTTGAAAGATTTAAAAGTTTATAAATTATTCTAAATAAAATTAAAAAAAAAAAAAAAAACGAAAACAATTCTCAAGACAATAATATATTTTATTCATAAAATTTTAATTACTTAAAAGCTTTTCTAATGAAACAATGCATTTTTTTATTTTACAATCCAGGTTAGGTTTTCTGTAACTAAGAATCTTGTTTAGTCAAACATTTTCAAGATTTAAATTCTTCGAGAATTTGTCTCTATAACTAATACCTGTAGCGCTACAACGAATTTCTCGAAACTTCATAAAATTAAATGAGTCTGGAAGTGGGTAACGGATGTAAAAACATTTTTTTCACGCAGATTTTCTAAGAAAATGTTTAAAAATAATTTAATTAATTTCTGAATAATTCCTGAAGATTTCAGTAAAATTCCGACAATTATCGGATCTTTGAAAGAATTTCCAAATCAAATATGCTTTCCCTGCATGAAGACAATCAGATTTCCCGTACAAATTTATGGCCCCACGTTGATGCCAGAAAAACAAGATTTTGAACAAAAATTTCGAAGTTTCTAAAAAGGATTAAAAAAAAAATATACATAAAATTCTGTGGTCTTCCCTCTTAACATTAACATAAAAATTTTGACGATAAAACTTAATAAAACTTATATTAAGGATGGGACATTTTTCCGTCTTGTATGTTCATTTTTTAGCGAATCTATTGAAGTACCTGTAGACGATAGGGATAAGAAACAAGTAGGGATTTTCTTATTAGAAAGCTACACAAATTTACATGATATACAGTCGGACTAATATCCTTATTGTTATTATCACAAGGTTTCGACCGTTATGCTCCGCGGCCTTCTTCAGGCGCTTGTCGATCCTAGCACCTTTCATTGAATTTAGAACTGAATCATTTATTTAATCTATAGTAGTCGATTGTTCACCTTTCGCTAGTCTCGGGTTATCTCGGGTTTATTCCCGACCGTAAATAATGATAACCCCTCCACCTCATAAAAACAGAAATCCATACGGGAAAAAATTATCAATGAAATGTTAACAAGCCTATTCAAATGTTTTGTATTTTTCTCAAAATGTTCAACTTCAGCCTCGCAGCGGCAGGAATCTATTTAATTCTTCATCCAAATTTTATTGTTATGTTTTTGTTTTCAGTCACTGTTCCAATTATAGCTATGACTTTTACTTACATAGTCCACATCGAATAATAAGTTTCACGCCGTCTTTCGGTTTCACACCGTCTTCCGGTTTCATGCCAACTTCCGGTATCACGCTGTCCTCCGGTTTCAGGCTGTCTTCCGGTTTCAGGCTGTCTTCCGGTTTCACTCAAACATCTACTACATGTACTTCTTTTATTTGCTTTTATGTGTTTTCACACGACTGGAATCTGGCGGTTTTTGATAAAAAAACAAATTTACAACAAATCTCCTCAATATTATAAAATTTTCTTCTTTTCTAGAGATTCAGTTTATAATTTACACAAAACATGCCTTTGTTTCTTTTATAAATAATAGACAACGATGTTTGGTCGGCTGATTGCCTTTTCTTTAGTGACCGCCATAGCCGACATTACTATGGCATTAGCGATGCCAGGAACTATATCTTGATTTGGTCGTGACTGTATATATGTTAACGGAGTTATCTGCCCTTGGAGTGTATAAATACAAGTGAGAACGAGGCGGCCATTGGCTTTTTCAGTATTACTCAGAAGCATGTCCAGCGGACGTCTTCTTCACTTTACATGGCGCTGTGAACAGGGTACTTTGAAAGCAACGAAATTTGAAGTCATTGATCGTGGAATTTACCAAATGCCAAGGCTTACCGTTTACCTGTCACTATGGAACAAGAATATTTGAAACTAATGGGACAACTTGTGGAGCTACAGCAGGAAAACATTGAGCTCAGGAAGGAGATGATTCGCAGTCGCTCCAACAGTTCACATGTTAAAAACCTGAACGACCTTAGATAGGGCTAGACACCACAGAAGGAGAACGGGCGTTGTTTTTGGATACGTGGACCCGATACAAGGAGATATGCAAGTTGGAAGACCCAACCGTAATCCGGAATGAACTACGGGAAACCTGTTCACCAAAAACAGACTGACTACAGTAAAATAGGGATCTCTTATTTCTTATTTCAGAAACACTGTAGATGCCCCGGCGAATTGAACATGGGTTGCGGGGATGGTCACTGGTAGATTATTCTGACTGATTCCCGTTTCACCAATGACTCTGAATCACGGTACGCACCAGTGGAAGCAGAAGCCTTAGCCCTTGTCTATGGGCTAGAGTCATGTCGAATGTTTATACTTGGGTGCCCGGATTTGCTAGTGACAGTAGATCATTTACCACTGGTAAAAATATTTTCGGACCAGGAAAATATTAAAAACCTCCTCTGTTCAACTTCAAAGAGAGGACGATGATCTACAGATTCCAGATAAAACACCGCCCTGGAAAACTCAATTTAGCACCCGACTGCGCCTCCCGATATCCGGTAGGTACCCTACGAGAAAGCCCTGCCCAAATTATCGACACCGCAGTCAAAGCCGCCTTTACGTCGATGTACGAAAGTGACCCCAAGCTAAAGGCTATTACATGGGAAAGGATTGTCGCCGCGGCGGACACGGATGAAGAATGCCGGACCATAGCACACGTAATCCAAAAAGGCTTCCCCAAATCACGCGACGACCTCCCGCCCATAGTTCCGGTTTTCTGGCCCATGCGCGAGGAATTATACTGTTTGGAAAGAGTAACAGTCAAAACAAATAAAATCCTGATACCCCGACAACTTCGAGCAGAGGTATTGGAATCATTCCCTTCCGCGCATCAAGGCGTAAACGGTATGCTGGCGAACGCAAGACAACGATTGTTCTGACCGGGTTTGGATGCCAGCATCAGGCAAACCAGATCCCAGTGCCGCACTTGCAGCACAATCACGCCCTCTCAGCCGAGGGAACTCCTGATGTCACCAGCAGATCCGGAATTTCCGTTTCAACAACTTGTGGTGGACTTCGCGGACATACAAGGCAAGAGTTAGATGGTATATGCTGACCGGTATAAGGGATGGGTGGAAGTGGCCTTAATGTCATCGGGGAAGGCCAAAAGCGTGTGCGACACTATGAGGACCTGGTTTTGCACATATGTAGCACCCGAAGAAATATCTTTGGACGGAGGACCTCCATTTGAATACCAGGAGTATAACTCCTTTTTGAAAAACTGGGGTATACGGAAAGGCACTTTATCGGCCTATTACCCTCAAAGCAATGGGCGCGCAGAGTTAGCCGTTAAAACAGCAAGACGAATACTTGTTGACAATACGGACAACTGCAGACGCCTATACCATGATCGAGCTGCTCTGGCATTGCTGACCCATCGCAACACTCCCGTCCAGGACCTTGACATGTCCCCGGCCGTAATGCTCTACGGCCGAATCATTAAGGAACATCTTCCGGTCCTAAGGGATAAATATCAAACACAGAAGCAGTGGAAGGAAATAGGCGAACTAAGGGAGTTGGCAATGGCTGAGAGGCACATGCGAAACGAACAGTTCTACAACCAGCATTGCCGCCGACTCCGGGAAGTTCAAGTCGGAGACTCGGTCCAGATTACAAACCAGGGTGGTAAATACTCCCGTCGATGGACAAAGACGGAGAGGGTCGTAGAGACACATGGTAACCATGGAGCGGCCGGATAACGCTATGCAACCATCGAATTCTCCGCAGAATCTACCCGGTCGTGGATGGCCCGCCTCACCCCATACAGGGAACCTCAGATCTCTCTATAAATCCAGAGCCCCCACAGGAACAGCCTCCAGAGGAGCTGATGGATATTGAACGGGATATCAATGTCACGACACCAAGCCAACTCGACGAAATAGAAATGGAAGCGAACGACACCACAGGTGTGGCGGAAAGCAACACAGGAGGGTAGATACATCCGATCGGCCCCCCACCGTTAAGACAGCTCTCATGTCGCAGAAAACAAGCGCCAAGGAGTCTGTCCCCACGAATACGAGGAAAAATCGCACGGATTCTCAGCCGCATCCAAAGATGACCACGTTAATTCATCCCGTGGTCACGGAGGTGGGGAGAGGGGCATGTATAGATGTTAACGGAGTTATCTGCCCTTGAGTGTATAAATACAAGTGAGAATGAGGCGGCCATTGGCTTTTTCTGTATTGCTCAGAAGCATGTCCAGCGGACGTCTTCTGCACTTTACAATGACTTTTTCATGATTGCTATATTCCTTATCACCATTATCGTCATTTCAGAAATATTATTTTATACCTGACATTCAAAGGTTTCCAGTAGTTGTCGCTAAGGATCAAGTGGCAGCAAGTCTTCCGAAATCTAAACAAAAGCCCCGCTGAGTTCTGAATAGTACCAGTTCCCTACACGCAAGCCACCAATGTGCCACCCAGTGGCATGCCACTAGCGTTTACCGCTGGCTGCCGGCTGTCTCGGGATCGTCTCGGCAATCTTACCATTGGCGGACTGCTAGAGGCTCACTGTTGGCCCGCCGGTGGCTGCCACTAGGCGACCCGCCAGTGGGCCACTGGCGTCTTGTGTGTAGGGTTTTTGCTTGGAAGCTCACTTATTTCAATCACTCTGCTTGTATGCCTTTAAGCATTCCCCGGTAATCGCCTGCCATTGCCTAACATTTGGCAGCGTTTTTCAATCTCCTTCTTCGTGACGTGGGTGATCATGGCTCTCTACAACGTCCTATCCTATTTAGCTCTTAGTAATATTTGTCGTTTTACTGTCCCGCGCACTGCCTGTTAGGTTACTCGCGGTTTCCGTTTGTTCCTCTTACTTTCAACATGCCCTGTGAGTGTCAAATCCTCCAAGCCCTCTTTCCTCATTATTTGTCTCAGAAATTTTTATTTTAATTATAAGTGTCTCTTTGTTTTCATTTTCCTTAACACTTCCTCGTTGCTTACATTATGCGTCCATGGTATTCTCAGCATCCTTCTGTAGAACCACATCTTTTTTACGTCAAGCCTCCGCTCCATCTATGAGGAAAATGTCCAGCATTGTATTACTATGGTTATTGAAAAATCGATACGCTTTCATTTTTTATAATTGTTGTTTTTTTGGGGTTTTTTTTTGTTTTTTTTTTTAAAGAGGACGGCTTGATTGATTTGTTTTTTTTTTTTTGCAATTTCGATCATTGCAATTTCGATTATTTGTAACCGGGGTCAGGAAAAAAGACCCACTTCCTTGGACGTTTCCGCTAGGCAGAAACTCCCCGTTTCACTAACAGTGATCTTGACGTCTAAGGTGTAGCAAAAAAAAAAAAAAAAAAAAAAAATGGACGGGAGTTGAGCAATTTTCTCCTGAACCCATGACCATGGGAGGTTCTTATGCTGAAAAGGTTCTCAACCATATCCCACCAATGCGGATGGTGAGTAAATGCCTGTTTAAATCCTGCATTATTATTATTATTATTTTAACTTCTGCAACTACTACTATTACTGCAACTATTGTCGTTGTCGTTTTTCATACGACTGTTATTATTACTAACGGTATTTTTTTTGTTATTCAGTCAGATATGTGCCATGCGTGATACAGGCTTAGGCGGTGAAGGCACCTCGGCGTGGTGTAATGGTTAGCAAGCTTGTTTCGCTAGCACAATTACGAATGAGTAGTGAGTTGGATCCTCACTGGGTGCTCCATACTTTCGGCCTTGTGCCATATCTAAACTACGCTTAGAAAATCGCTACACGCTTAGGCGATCATCTATCTTTCGATAACCTTGCCATTTCTTTCTGCGATAGATCAGTTGCCATCCAAGCTGTCCTGCTGTTTACCATAGCTGGAGTGTGAGAAGAATAGGATCTATACCTTTTCCCAATGGTATTAGCAGGTATAAACGAATGTAATTGGTTCGACTTAGATTGAACTCGGCTCTCTGATTTTTTAATCCGAGACGCTATCCATTACTCCACCGTATCTCCTCTTACTATTATTAATATTTTTGCTCATTTTTTTTTTTTTTTAGGGAAGAGAAGTGGGTGGCGCCATTCAGCTTGACTTGCATAACTTCTATTGTTAACGGTGCCTAGTTCCGCCGGAAATCCGCCTAAATCTTTATCAGACGAAAATCCAACGTCGACACGAAAACGAGGTCAGTGAAAACAAACTCGAAGCGCAAAACACCAAAATGGCGTCCGAAAAATCCCCAAGAACAGGCGTTAATTATAATAGATGCGCGTCGATTTCGCTTTTAGATAAAGAATGGAAAAACAAAAGTGAAGTGTTGTATTGAATTCGTCTCCCCCAACTTTTTTTTTCTTTTCTTTCGTTTTTTAAAGAACTTCATTTTTTTTTAATGTAATATGGAAAAAAAAAAGAAGTTAGGACGTGATTGTCGCTTGGGCATAATAAAGTCGTTAAAAGATTTGATATATTATACAGCATACACACATTAGCATATACGGAACACATACACAAATATGCGTACACACGTATACGAATATACGGTTACATACACACAGATATACGTAACAGATCGACACAAATGTGCATAAACATACAAATATACATATACATACGCAGACATATATACAGACACATATATACAATTATATGGACACATCAACACAGCTATGCACGTACATATGCAAATATACGGACACTTGAGCCTACACACAAATATGCGTACACATATGTGCAAATATACGGGCGGATACATACAAATATACGTACATATGCACACAAATATGCGTACACATATGTGCAAATATACGTGCGCATACATACAAATATACGTATATATACGCACAAATATGCGTACACATATGTGTAAATATACGGGCGCATACATACAAATATATGTATATATACGCACAAATATGCGTACACATATGTGCAAATATACGTGCGCATACATACAAATATACGTACATATGTACACAAATATGCGTACACATATGTGCAAATATACGTGCGTATACATACAAATATACGTATATATACGCACAAATATGCGTACACATATGTGTAAATATACGGGCGCATGCATACAAATATACGTACATATACGCACAAATATGCGTACACATATACACAAATATGCGTACACACAGATATATGGACACAGACACACAAAAATCTAAATATAAGTGAATAAATATTCAGCAGAAGGTATTTAAATTTTAATTTGGAAAATTTCTTTTCAGTCAGATAAGTGAGTATTCTTTCACAGTCACATCAAATACGATTCTTTGTCAAACTTTTCTGTCTGTTGATCAGCCAAAATGACATTTTTGTCTTTTATATTTGCCTTAAGTTTAATAGATTTTCTTATGTGGTCGCTTCACTCATTGGATGAATCTAAGTTAATGAAGAAAAGCAGTTTTTAAATTTGAAATTTAGGCCAGCTGTTGCGTTTCTCGTCGATATTAATAGCCATTTTGATGAAAGCAAATCCCGTTGCAAACATTACACCGTAAACTCTATCCATTAGATATAAAGAGATAAAAAATGCAGTCCTGAGTGAATTTATTGTTTATATAATCTTTTACTCTTTTGATCAGGTGCATTGGTCAAAAAATCTTTTGCAAAGACTACCTTAACATTTACACTGCGGTCGTAAATCTGCTATTATTATGTGAAAGCATTCTGATATCAATAAGGACGTAGAAAATCATCTTTGACATTTCAAAACAAACAAGGATTCTATTACAGTCAGAAGACAGCAGAACAGTACAGAAGCGGACGACTACTAGAAAAAGCAATAAAAAGTAAGATAGAATGAGGGGAAAAAAGTCCCTCATTTTTTTAAGCTGTTGTTCGCTACAAAACCCAAGAGCCCCTCAAGCTAGACGGTCATTCAATAAGGTTGTTGTAAGGGCGTAAAGAGAGGAAGTAAGAAGCGTATTATAGGCATTTGTAGAATAGATTACGGTTGACATGATGAGGTTTAGTTTGAGGTGATCGAGAAAGCATCCCCTCGGGAGTATGTTCCACAATGTAACAGCTCTTGTGAAGAAGATCCTGTCTGAGTGGAACTTCCTCCTAATCACTGTGTTTTTTATTTGTTACTGCTTAAATACTTTAATAAAATAAGAAAATAACTTACCACACACGTACACAAACAACCCGCACACACACACACACATACGCATGATTCACCATTTATAAATTACTTTATATATATATATATATATATATATATATATATATATATGTTCCTGTAGTTCATTGCTACTAACAAGCAGTATTTTTTCTCCTGATGATGGCCATGTTGACCGAAACTAGTCGAAGAACCTAATTGAAATAATAAAACAAAAAATATTAATATACAACCCAGTGTGTCTGAAAAATTTAATTTTTTAATATTTTTTATTATTCAAAACATATATATATATATATATATATATATATATATATATATATATATATATATATATATATATATATATATTTATATTAGGTTGGTGCAAAAATAATGTCGTTTTCTCACATAGTAACATATGTGAGAAAACGATATTATTTTTGCACCAACCTAATATATATGTATATATATATATATATATATATATATATATATATATATATATATATGTGTGTGTGTGTGTGTGCGCGCGCGCGTGTGTGTGTGTGTGCGCGCGCTACAGTTTAAAAGTTTGATGCCACCCCCCAGAATTAGCATGAACTTGACAGAAGAGTGTATATATATATATATATATATATGTGTGTGTGTGTGTGTGAAAAACAAATGAAAAAGATTTTGGAATTTGATTATCACGCCATTTCGTGATACTTTGATCATTTTTGGCGGATTTTTGAGATTTGGAACTGTCATTACAGTTTGATTCGAATTATTGTTCTCATCTTCGGGTCTTCTTATTGTTTTTATGGACGCAGTATTTTGATGTGAGCAAAATTTAATCATAAAAAAGCTTTTTTTTATTTTTGTTATCATAAAATTTCTACTCTGATTATAACTGTCGGTTACATAGGTGGAGGACCTTTCACTCCATCACAAATTCGTTTTCTGTCCTTCAAAATTTGTCGACATCGTAGTGCGTGATAATTTCAGGTTACCTGCGATCACCTTAACTTTCTTTCCTCTTCGTCCTGTTTAATCAACCATCATTTTTTTGTTTGGAGATCAAGAGCCTTTCTCTCCTTCTTGGAAGGTTAAGGATTAGACAAAGACAATTGCATCTTGGTAGACACCCTAGGTGTTTTGAAGCGAACGGTCTCTGGGAAACGGCTCTAATAGTGAGCATGAGGTATGCAAGGCATTGCTAGCGCTGTTGGTGGGGCAGGGCAGGGCAGGGCAGGGCAGAAATTGTCATACCCCAGCAATCTGGGAAACACCCACGAAGCCAGACGCGGGGCAGTCGTGGCTAGACGGCCAGATATACCAATTCGCGATCTCTGTTGTAAAGTAGAACAGTCGTAAATCGCATAGGTCGTAAGTCGACGACAACCTGTACTTTTCTTTATCATTGCCTCATTTACCTTTCCTCGTTACGACCGTTGATTAAGTAGCCTTCATTGTAACAGGAATAGTCAAAACTTTTTGGTTGATTTCTGTCAATAATCAAAATTTCATAGATTTTAAAAAAAAATCAAGAGAAATAGCGTGCAAAATTATGCAAGCACAAATAAAAAAAAATCAGCGTTTGAGTATAAGATATATGCAATAATTTTGTGGCTAAAAATTGTGAAAATATTAACTATTGCCATGCACATACATGTACACGCATAAACGCACATGCATATGGCCACACACATACAGAAAACATGAGCTTGCATGCATTTATGTAGCGATGTAAATATGAAAGTATACACCATTTCATTATTATTATTATTATTATTATTATTATTATTATTATTATTATTATTATTATTATTTCCTTTGATTTCTGGCGTTTACACATTTCTTTCCGGGTTCCGCCCAGGCACCTAAGGTTAGAAATGGCATCATGACACTTTCCACTGACAAAAAAAAAAAAAAATTTATATAGATAAAGCCCTTCGTAAAGTATGGGCTGTACTTGTGAGAACAATTTTTGTATGACTTTGAGGCATAGTCTTCCAGGAATCCCTTCCATTAGTCTATTGGAATCTTTTCCAACCAATCCTAGGGCTCCAACTACAACAGTGATTGCTGATGTTCCCATGTGCCACATTTTTGAGATTATTATTATTATTATTATTATTATTATTATTATTATTATTATTATTATTATTTCTGTTCCTGGAAGAAAATTCCTGGCTGATTTCTGTCAATAAATTTCATAGATTTTTAAAAAATTCAAGAGAAATAGCGTACAAAACTACAATTTGGCCATTTCCAATATTAAACAACAATATACTCTAGCTTCGTAGCTCGATATGGCTAGAAAAAAAGACGTATCGATATGCATATTGGCAAATAGGTACTAGATAAAGGAACAATAGAAATGATTTAAAAACAAATCTGTTTTGTTTGGTTTTACATTTTGAAAATCTACATTTCAATGTACTCTCCTCTTTACTCAATGCATTTGTTTTAAGACTTTTTTTTCGATTGCTGGAAACATTTCAATGTGGATTTTGTTAACGGCCTCGCCTAGCTTTTTCGTTTAATATCGTTCACGTCAACAAAGTATTTCTTATTCTGGTCATGTTTCATACGAGAGAACATAAAAATGCCACATAGTGCGATCTCAGACGAGTAGGATAGATGAAAGACAATCTCTATATCGTTTCTAGCCCCAAACTTTTCTTTATTCAACGTTGTGTGAGCGGGGGCGTTGTCATAGTGAAGGATCCTATCACGATCACTTTTTCTTTAGATACACTCACAACGATTTTCTCAACCCCTCCAAGTACAGCTGCTGATTCCTCGTTTGCACCAGAAAAAACAAATTCCTTGTAAACGATTCTATTCACTGCAAAATGGCCTTTGAATCGAATTTATTGCGCGTTCTTGGGTCTTTGTGAATTGATTTCGCTTTCGTATTGTAAGTTAAAGCACCAACGCATACTGAGGCTCATTTGGAACTTTTTCCTCTACAAATCGTAGCACGCCATTATTTTGTGTTCTCTGTGACCAAAACGAGGCATAAACTTTTTCAGAATCGTGTTTCATTTTCGAAGTTTCGTTTGCATTTTTTTTCAAGGCAAACTCCAGATCTGTCGTTAGTGGCTGGATGACGATCTTCAATGATTGCGTGTTGAATTTTATTCAAGAATTTCATTCAGGTTTGTTGAATGTTAACCAGATTCTAACTGAGCTCCAAGTAAAACTTTACACTATTTGAAAGTAGAAATCAACCCCTACATTTGGGCTTTACATAAGAACTTTCTTCTTTATAAGAGTTCTAATCATTACAAGATTCAGTAACAGTATTTCCTTAAAGAAAACAAAACTTTGTTCACACACTCTGTTCTTTTCTTATCAGTCAAAACGCGAAATCCACTAAAGCTTGTTTGCCAAAAGCACGTGAACGTGGATATGTTCATTGTCTTCAAAATTATTGGAAAAAGTGCAGGGAACTGTTATATAATATCGATCTTATTCTATGACAGTGAATACTGGAAAATCTGAAGAGATGACGAAGAAACTTTCATGTGGATCCATATAACGTTTCTGAGAATGTCATGGACTAAACATGTGAGTAACGAAAAAGTTTTAGGAAAATTTGCCCCCCCCCCAAAAAAAAAGATGAACAAAGAACTTCATACTGAAACTCAGAGAGAGACTATCGAAATGTCTAGGGCACATGATGAGGAAAGACGGCTTTGAAAACTTGATTCTCGTAGGACAGATTAAAGGCAAGAGGAAAGCAGCGAATAACCAACCTAATGAGCTTCTCTAATTGGTTGTCAAACGAGGGGTTAAGAGAGATAGCAAAAAGACAAAGCTTACTAAGAAACAGAAAGTCGTGAAGAGCTATGATCGACCGCATTCCGAAAGGATACGACATACAGAAGAAAAAAAAAAGGATTGTGTATGGGTTGATATGAGTGATCGTTTAAAGGTGAGAATTTTGAGGATGTACCACACATGGAAGAATATCCGGTAATGTTCACCCTTTCTGCCCGCATAAAATCTGAGTTTCAAAAAGACGGTTTTTCCCTTGACACCGCTATCATTTTAACTCCCTTCACTCAACGGCAACGTTTATTGTTGTTGTGGATTCCGGGATGAAATCCGGTCTCAAATGAATGACAAACGCAGGAATGAAATATAGCAAATAAATGTATTGACGTAATAATACAATTGGTAATACGGTTAGTAGATCCAGAAATGCGGTTAGTAGCAATAATAATATATATACAGTCTGGGAAATTCAGTATCGAAGTAGGACTTCCTTCTGAGTCTACGTGCTCGCAACTGTGACTCCTACAAAGTGGTTACCTCACACTCTCACTCTCACTCTCTCACTGTATCACTTCCTCACCCCCGGGTATTCACCGGCAGCAGTACAAGTACACACTAGGCGTGTCCACTTGTATAAAAAAGGGGTGGACCCCATAACAATTATTTTAAAAAGCAATGATTAGAATTGTAGTAAAATTTAAACATGAATTTATCCTTTACTAGTTTATAAAGACATAAATAAGAACGCATTTCTTCATAAATATATTCTAAATTATATAAATATGGGAAGCAACTATAAGGAAATCTTTATTATTTACCATTTTACAAAGTTCGAATCAATTGGAAATTAGCCGACCATTCCTACAAAAAATCTAATAAATAAACAGCATTTATTATTTTTGTTGTCAATTCCTTGAGAAGGCGCAATGGAGTAATGGATAGCAATTCGGATTGAGGAACGGTGTTCGAATTCCAATCGAGTTCATTATGTTCACTGCTAATACCCCTGGGAAAGTTATGAATCCTGGTTGGTTATGCAATAAAGGATAAGTGACATTTAAAAAAAAAAAAAAAAAGTGAAAAATGCTGAGTACGGCTTGCTTCATTTCATATTTGTTTTTTTTTGTTTTTCTCACCAGACTTTTTGCTATCCTGGCAAACCTTTCCAGTTGGGAAGAATTTTTTTTTTTTGTTTTTGTTTTGCCATTTTAGACCTTGAGTGGATGATCTACTCTCCCGCCAACCGTGCGGGTTGGGTTTGCTTGTCAAATTGAAGTCGCCCGATTGTATATAGCGTATTCATCTTATTACAAGTAACTGACTACCTGATGATTGTGT
>OZ010593.1:67592840-67605340 GCA_963932145.1 Acanthosepion lycidas
GTTTTTTTTTCTAATTGATATTCAGGAATTGGGATTTGTGAGATTAGGGCAGGAGGCACGGTGGAGTAATGAATCGGAGAGCCGAGTTCGAATTTCAGTCGAATCCATTACATACGTGCTAATACCGTTGGGAAAGGTATGAATCCTCTTCTTCTCCCCCCCCCCAGCTATGGGTAAATAGTAGGACAGACCGGGTTCTATCGCCTTGGATGGCAACTGGTCTACAACAGAAAGAAATGGAAACCTACTACGGAAAAAAATATGCCTCGCCAGTCATGTATCGAAAGATATATGATCGCCTAAGCGAATATCACACACACACACACACACACACACACACACACACACACACACACACACACACATATATATATATATATATCTATATATATATCTTGTGGAATGAGCGGCATATTCGACTGGATACGAAAATTCGGGTTTACAGAGCTGTTGTACATGCCATCCTTTTGTATAACTCAGAGTCGTGGACTCCATACAGGTACCATATACGCCAGCTAGATGTTTTCCATAAAAGCTGTCTGCGTGCAATCTGTGGTGTTAACCTTCAAGTTAAGACATCTAACGTAGACCTGTTTAACAGGTGTAATATTGGAGGAATCGAGACTTTTATCATACAGTCTCAGTTACGGTGGACTGGTTATGTCTTGAGAATGTCTGATCCTAATTAGATCCAGTTAGATCAGGGCTAAGATACAAAGACAAGCTGAAAAGCAACTTGTCAGCAGTCAATATACCACATAACACTCTTGAGCGTTTAGCCTTGGAGCAAGTAGAATGGAGATCAACGTGTTTTAGTGGACTCAGCATTCTGCAATCTGCTTGTCTGAATCATCTTCAACAAGCGAGAGCAAGATCTAAAAGGTTAGCCAATCTAACAGTGATCTCATCTTACAATCGTCAGTTAGTAAATCACTAGCGGGTCTTAAATGCCACTTAAGATTATCGCACAAACTTTCATAACTGAATCAATAAGCTGTCAGATCCTCATACGTCGAAACCGACGGGAGATTCTAATATATATATATATATATATATATATATATATATATATATATATATATATATAATTAAACCTAAAAAGTCAGACAAACCTACCATGGTTTCACCTAAGCGGATCGTCAGGGATCCTTGACGATCCGCTTAGGTGAAACCTTGGTAGGTTTGTCTGGCTCTCTAGGTTTACTAGGTCTGCTCTACTTAACGTATTGAGCACTTTATTTAGTTATTTTGCTTACTCGTATCGTTTTTTTTTCTTTGGCCTTTGGACTTGCATGCTAGACGATTATTTTCGGTTGACGTACATGTTCTTGGTTCTTTCGTTTTTTATACCTTTTTTCCCCTTTGGTATTGGTTTGATTATTTGCAAATCAAGACACTGAAGGTTTTCCGGACGAATATAATTTCTTATACTTATAAGATTATTACTAATATATATATATATATATATATATATATATATATATATATATATATATATATATATATATATATACAGGTAAAATGAGAAGAAATGTGATTCCACTGTAAGTAATATTTAATTTAAAAGTAGTCAGTAGTTTAAAATCGCCTGAATAGACACATTTATGGTGTTGAAACATAATTGTAATTGTGTGGCGATTTTTAACACGTTTTAATATCCTATAATAAATAATGCACACACACACACACACACATATATATATTTAGAAAAATAGTATGACAAATTGGAAAATAAATTTTGTGGCACGTTTCATACGCTAGGATTTCATTGGACTGGGCTTTTCTGATGTTGTTATAACTTTTCTTAATATTTTTGGGTAACTTTTACTAAGTTACCCCAAACCACCTGCAGTGATATTTTGCTACACATCACGTGAATAATGTTTAAGTTGTTGCAAATTACTTGGTTTTCTTGCACTTCTAAAAGAAAAGATTAAAATAGGATCTTTAGAGATATCTTAGAACTTTTCAAACCTTTATCATTCATGAATCAAAAGAAAATTTTTCTTTTTGGGGTCTTTCACTGCCTTGGTTTCGGTGTCCTAGCCATAGATCCACGATTCCTTACCTGTTATGACCGTTTTCAAAAGGTTTTCTGTGATGTACTGAGACGACCACACTCTACACACTTTCCTTTTTGATTACCAATGTATTTCTATGCTAAAATCATCAGCAATGAATTTATATTGTGCATAAATATCAGCTTATGAATAAAAAGGTTTATTAACACGTAGGGTGGCTTAAAATTTCATAGGCTGACTCTGAAGGAGTGATATCAGAGCTGTGAAATATTACATGCGTTGATTTCAACTCTTATCAACTCTTATTGCATTGTTTATTTCCAGGTAAAATGACATCTGACTTATCAAAAAAAAAAAAAAAAAAAACTTCACAAGTACAGTGCAACTTCTGTTCCTGAGCGTCTCACATGTCGAACAAATCGCTTTTCAAACAGAAAATTCGGGATGAAAATGCCTCGGTTATCGAACAAAATTTCGGTTCTCTAACAACATTGCCGAACCAAGCCGAAACAAATTAACCCGAACATAATCATTTTTGAGTTGACCGCCATGTTGTATACATTCGAAGTGTTGTGCTTTTCTTTTTTTTTTCTTTATTTGCTCTGGTTAGACATGGATCCAAAGAAAGCCAGCAGTGATTCAATGGAAAAAGAAAAGTTGAGAGAAAAAGAAATGTTGATGTTATTATCTCTTCCTACTCAATTTCATATGGCAAAATCAACGATCTATACTATTTTTATAAATAAAGAGACGATCATGCCTTTCCTTCCCTTTTCCAAACGATAACATCTCTTTCCTTCCTCTTCCATTTACGCCATCAACTCTCCTCCAGATATGGTAAAATGGAAATGTTCCTCTATATTTTATCTGTTGAGTATTGGGTTTATTTTTTTTTCTTAGATTTAATGATTTTTATTAGTTTTGTGTATAAACTTGTGCACAAAGTACATTTTTAAAGTTTAAATAACCAATCATCTTATGACCAGGAACGGATTTATCAAATTTACATTGATTTCTTTTAGAAAAATAGTTTTGGTTTACGAACATTTCGGGTTACGAAGAGTGAATTAAATTCGTGAACCGAGGTTCCACAGTAACTAGTAGCGAATTCTCTTGAAAATGAACACCATTTGTGATAGTGGTGTTATCAAGTCCATGCAGAAAAAAGATTTAGCCTCCAAGGGCATGGTTGCTACCTTAGGAGATAATGCTTCAGCTTTATCAACAGTGCAAAAGTGGGTAGCTGAATTTAGGAGGGAAAGGGAGAGTCTTGAAGATGACCCAAGGTCTGGACATCCTGCAACTTCCACCACCAAGGAAAATATTGATCGTTTTCAGATCCAGCTGGTTTCCTGACCCAAGATAGGTTCATCACTTTGAGCCAGAGATAATCCATGCAGTGGAAACGCTCCTCATCACCTCCTCCAAAGAAGGCCAAGGTCATTTCAGTTTTTGGGATGTAAAAGGCATCGTATCTATTGACTATCTTCAAAAGGGCCACATCATTAATAGCGAGTACTATGCCAACTTGCTGAGGCAGTTACGAATGGCCAAACGCTAAGGAAAATTGACGAAAGGGTCTTCTCTTATCAGCCCAATTCTCCAGCAACTAAGTCCTTGGCTTCAATGGTTGCTGTGTGTGACGGTGGCTTTGAACTGGGTGATCACCCTCTCTAGACTCCAGATTTGGCCTTATGTGACTATCATCTACTCCCCAACATGGAATACACTTGGCCAGTATCACAGTGATTATGACGTCATACTTACTGCTGTTGACATTTTTAACGACAGAATGAAAGCTTCTTCACCAATGAGATCCAAGCACGTCAGATGGAAGAAGTGTGTGGCCATTAAAAGGAACTATGCTGAAAAATAAATCTCATTTGTTCACATTTCATGAGAGTATATTGGTCAGCCGGCAGCCACACAAAAGTATATTTATAAAACTCGCAGAAAATATCAAAAAACAATTATTTGTTCAAATAGGTTTTCCATTATTTTTAATTCCAGCCTCATCACGATCTCAAAACGTTCGCTTAACCAAAAGATCGACGCACATCTTTGCTCACTTTTTCTTGATGACGGCCTTGAGCGTGGGTATTCCTGTTAGATCTATAATAATAATAATAATAATAATAATAATAATAATAATAATAATAATAATAATAAAAATATATAAAAAATATGTGAGATCTTAGTTTTTTTTTCTCAAAAACTGCTCAGTGGAAAATGTCATAATGATATTTCCGAATTTAGGTCTCTGGTTGGGACCCGGAAAGAAACGGGCATACAACAGAAATCGCAGGAAATAATAATAATAATAATAATAATAGTAATAATAATAATAAATGTATGTAATATGTGTGAGATCTTAGGGTTTTTTTTTCTCAAAAAATGCTCAGTGTAAAATGTGATGAAGCCATTTCCGACCTTAGGTCTCTGGTTGGGACCCGGAAAGAAATAAGTATACTACAGAAATCAAAGGAAATAAAACAACAGCAACAACAACAACTAAAACTACAACAGAAATAACAACAACTACACAAGCAACAACAACAATAATAATAATAATAATAATAATAATAATAATAATAATAATAATAATAATAATAATAAATATATAAAATATATGAGATCTTATAATAATATTAGTTTGGTGCAAAAATAATGACGTAATGATGTCGTTTTTTGACGTAGTTTTTAACGTCAAAAAACGACATGATTGCGTCATTATTTTTGTACTAACCTAATAATAATAATAATAATAATGTTGTCGCATGGAAAGTTCTGAGCTACATTACTGTGTCATGATTCAAGAAATTTTTCAAACTACTAACTTCCTAATTCTTGTTCATTTCAATCAGTGGCCTTCTCGATCTTTTTTCCACTGTTGTGACGTATTAACCGCCCGATCTAAATGTATTGCTAGTTTCTCTGATGTCTTATATTTTTGTCCAATGCTCGACAAGTGTTTCTTGTTGCATCACTGAAAAAAAAATAAATGTCAAGAAATGGATGTGACCAACACTTGACGAAGAAGAAGAATATTAACCTGAATAATAATAATAATAATAATAATAATAATAATAATAAGAAGAAGAAGAAGAAGAAGAAGAAGAAGGAGGAGGAGAAGAAGAAGAAGAAGAAGAAGAAGAAGAAGAAGAAGAAGAAGAAGAAGAAGAAGAAGAAGAAGGAGAAGAAGTAGAAGAATGGCTGCAAAAAATCATAAGCATATGTAGCAATGGGAAAAAATCTCAGCCCAACAAAGCATGAAGAGTCGCACAATGGGAACTGTGCAAATGGTTTCGTTTCGAGCATCGAAACAAAGGTTAGGGGAAATTATTGATTGGGTTAAAGAACGAAAACAAAAATTAAAAATAAAATAAATAAATAAAAATAGTAAAAAACACTAGGAATTTAAAATCTAGACAAAGTGTGCGACCTAAGTAATATTTATTTCTTGAAAACAAAGTAAAAACAATCTGCTAATTTATTTCTAATGAAAAGCGTAAAAACAATCTTTTAATTTATAATTTGTGAACATGGTAATTCTTGGGAACAAGGTAAAAACAAAACACCCATTTAATATTTTGTGAACAATGTAATTCTTTGAAGCATGGTAAAAATAATCTCCCAATTAATATTTTGTGAAGATAATTCTTGTAAAAAAAGGTAAAAACTATCTCCCAATTTCTATTTTGTGAACAAGATAATTCTTGGAAACAAGGTAAAAACTATCTACCAATTTCTATTTTGTGAACAAGATAATTCTTGGAAACAAGGTAAAAACTATCTCCCAATTTCTATTTTGTGAACAAGATAATTCTTGGAAACAAGGTAAAAACTATTTCCCAATTTCTATCTTGTGAACAAGATAATTATTGGAAACAAGGTAAAAACAATCTCTCAATATTTTGTGAACAAGATCATTCTTGGGAACAACGTAAAAACTCTCTCCGAATTAATATTTTGGGAACATGGTAATTCTTGGGAACAAGGTTCTAACAATCTCTCAATTTATAATTTGTGAGCAAGGTAACAATTCGTACACGTGACTGGGTCACATCTGAACACAGTGTGAAGAGAAACGGTTATTATGTTTCGGAATGATGATATTTCATAATACTAAAATAACCTTCTCATCAGTAATGATAGAAAAGAAGGATATTCCATCGTCCTAACCCTCATCGTTATAAAAAAGATCCTTTCACCAGAAGAGAGTCAGTTGAGTAGAGAACAATATAGACTAGGTTACCTATAGCAGTAGACTAGTAGACAAGTAGTAGTACAGAAAATCACGTCTGTGCCAGCACTCCGTGAAGATCGAAAAAAAAAAAACTATGTCAAACGTCATCCTCACAAAGAAAATTCCCAGAACCAAACCAAGTAAGCACTGACTTTTAAACAAAAGCGACACTGAGTACATTTTTACACACACCATGCCAATATTCTGTAATTCACATCAGAAAAAGAAAATACAAATTCTTGCTATTTATGACAACACGTGTCTCATGTTTTTATTGTTTATGTTATTGTTGTACATTTTAATTCATTTCGTTTTCAATATGAAAAAGAGAAAAGGATTCCTCTTACACTACAAATACATATAGTAAGGCGGTAATTACTTTAACATAATATCAAGTCAGGATTACTACATTATACAACTATAATATCAAGTCAGGATTACTACATTATACAACTATAATATCAAGTCAGGATTACTAAATTATACAACCCCAAAATACCTACCCTGTTACACTGTAATGGGATGGATTCGTTTTTTTAACGGTTAATCATCTCTTTGGGGCTTACTTAAAACCGAAAGATATATAGAATAGTAGGAAATTCCTCATAATACTCTGTTACTAAGCGGTCCCAAATATTAGTACTGATCGGAGTCGAAGCTGCTTGACTTCGGTGATCGAGCGAAAACTGTGTTTTCAGCTTGATTTGACCCTTAAGAATGGTAACGGTAAAATAGAAAAACTGGAATTCTAAGAGTCAGAATTATACTCTGAATAAATAACCCAAATGGAACTGTCCAGTGGAATTAGGAATGGGGGAAAAGAACATGCAAACTATTTCAACCCATGCAATATTGGGGTCTGTGAGGATAACGGTATTAGCTGCAGGAAATCTGAAGTGACTTGAAGTGACCTATTAATAATCATATCAAAGACGGGTTTTCATTCAAACATTCTGTGCACTTTGTCGTATTGGAAATGAATCTTCTACTATCATTTGTTATTCAGAAGATCAAAAGATTACTTGAAACAAGTACTGCTCATTGTTAAAACAATCAAAAGCAACATTTAGAATTATTTAACATAAAGAAAACTAGTCCTGGGCATGACGATAAACTACATCCGGCAGTAAGGAGAGATTTTGAGGAACGTGGAACTACCTCTTAATTGCTGTTGTTTCCAGGTCCACCCTGACACGGAGTGGTAGCACCTGTTAGGGTCCCAGCTATAGGCGAATAGTGAACCTACAAACTGGGAGAAAACATTATGAAAAATAAAAAAAGCATTTTTGATAGGGAAAATAGCAAAAGTACATATTCATAATAAAAGAAAATTAACAGCAATATATTTTTGTAAAAGAAATTACTAATTCTCCCAAGAATCAGGTCTACCCTGATCCAAGGTGGTTGCACCTGTTAGAATCCCAGCTATAGGCAAATAAGAAACCCACAAAAAAAAACAACAACAAAAAAAAACAAGACTACGAAAGTGTAAAAATATATTTTTATTTAAAAGAAATACCAACAAAACTTATTTATAGTAAAATTACCAAAAATAAGTATTTCTAGTATAAAAAATAAGTATTTCTAGTATAAAAAATAACTATTTCTAGTTTAAAAAATAAGTATTTCTAGTATAAAAAATTATTATTTCTAATTTAAAAAATAAGTATTTTTAGTATAAAAAATAAATAATTCTAGTTTAAAAAATAAATATTTCTAGTATAAAAAAATAACAGTTGTTAAATCATCCATTTTCGATGCATCAAGGGTGGTCTTCAGTGAAGCACTCTTCTCATTGCCGATTTCGGATTTTGCATCATATCGGCTCCAACAGCAACCCCGACCTGATTCTAGGCGAGTCAGTCCGCCTCCTTGATAGCGTCGAGCTACGCACCACGACATTACAAAAAACAGTAATCATCTGCCTAGTAAGAGCGGACTTCGACCGTTCTTATTGATATATGTCAGTCAGCGCCAGCCAAAGAAAACAAGGCTTTTCACGCTCCTCTACTATATAGTGTTGTCTTTTTATTTCATCCGGTTTAGCTTTGATATACTACTTCCGGAATCAATAACGAGGTGAGCTGGTATCTTTATTGCATAGTTTAAGCCCATGTTTTACACATTAAATGCTAATCCCATAGCGATACTAAATCTTTAACTAAACCTACACGCGTACCCAACCCAAATCTATCCTATACTAGCACTTTCTAAAAAGAAATTCGCTATTCTAAAAAATCAGATCAATCTGTAACGTTTACCTTATACTCTTATTCAAACAAAGTCACAAAGATTTCTAGTTTAAAAAATATGTTTCCTCTTTTCAAATAAGATGTTGAACACCCGATTGAGAATTGGGAATAAACATCCCAGAGTTCATACTTTGTTCTGTTTTTAATTAAGTACTTTTGAGTATCTCAGTCATTATCAAGAAATGGATGGTTGACAAGATTTTATTGTTTGCATGCTATCTTTTCTTTCGTTTCGAAATTTATTCAAATCGTATAAGAGGCATCATGTGTAAAACGGGTTTCTAGAGCACAACTGCACCGGAAAAGAATGAATCAAATATTTATACTTCCTGTTTTTAATTTGTATTCATATTATAGAGACATTAAGTTGCAAGGATGTAGCCAACAAAATCTATCACAATAACAACACCCAGTTCTTGATAATGATGAAAGTATTTGGTTTGGTATCGTTTATTTTGTTTTAAGACATATCAACCTCAATGGGTTATTTAATGCCGACAAGATTTTTATTGCTGGTAATATATATTTATTTAAAAATGTATTGCTGGTGATATTTTTTTTTTTAAATGTACTGCTGGAAATATTTTTCTTTTTAAAAAATGTACTCCTGGTACCAATTTTTCCAAAATTAAGACTTATTTTTGTACTTTTATAGTGTTTTCACCGCTTTAACTATTTGCCTATAACTGGGGCTCTGACGGGTGCGACCATCCCGGGTGAGAGTGGACCTGGGAACACCAGAAATTAACAGATGGTTCATGCTCCTCAAAACCTCCTGATCAGAGGCCTTGCTGTTGAACGTAGTTTATCGTCTTAGCCAGGACGCGGATGTAGTTTATCGTCATACCCAGAACTGCAAAAGTATTTGATTAAAAACAGAATAAAACATGAAATTTTAACAGTTTTTTCACTATTCTGATTTAGTCGCAAAACATTTTATCTGAAACTTGAAAAATACACTAAAATATTAAACATCGACTGAATTTAACAAAACTCGTTTGGAGAAATTCTTGTTGCCTAAATATACCTTATTTATTTATTTTTTAAAAATTTCTTTCTGTCTTCCTGTCGCACAATGCTATGTACAATGAAATCGGTAAGTGCACTAACACGGAAAATGCATCCATATAAATACACTCGTACAACACACGCCAAACATTCAAAGAAAAAAGAAATTGTTAGCGTACGGCAACGTTCATTTTACACAGGGCCCAAGTATAAAATCTGTCTCTCAAGTGCTTTATCCTATAACTAATGGATCTAAAATATCACCCTGAGGGTAACAGATCAAACAAGTGGTACCCAGGATGTGTGTTGTCTTTTATTATGTTTTATGCTCTATCGCGTGAAAAATGTCTTCCAAGGAGGGTCGCAAGCATCCGATTATTTTCTGAGCAACATCTATAACCCTCTGAACGGACGTCCTGTCCGCTACCGAGCGGTTTACATACCAAACAGTGATACCGTACGCTAGGACAGACAGACACACACGCACGCACTTTCTCTATCTATCTATATTTATATGTTATTTTTATGGATATAATTTATTTAAGTAAATGCTCTGTTTTTTAGTTAAACAGTATTAATTGCATTTACCAGCCTGAATCTTCGAGAAATTTCGTAGAAAATATTCGCTTCTCCGACAGGAATCGAACCTGTAACCCTAATGGGAACCATCATTTGATATGATGTGCTGTTAACCATTCAGCCACAAAGAAAAAGTGCGTATTTTCTATGAATTCTCTCGAACATTGAAAAGGAAAGAGCATTTACTTAAATAAATTATATCTATGAAAATAACGTATAAACAGAAAATATATTAAATAATTATCGGACTTAACCCATTTTCATAATATATATTTTCCGAATATCACCATTCCAAACAGAATTACTACTCTCCGAAGCCAACGTACACAAATGGATCAAGAAATCAAAAGAAAATAATACACAATAAAAACAATATTTCTACACGAGAAAGTACTTGACGTAATTTTCAGTTGACAATATGAATACAATAGAGTTTTGTAAGTTTCTTCTAGTTGCCAAAGACATTTTGTTTGTTGTTAATAGTTACTTTGTTTTCAATAAATTAATTTCGTTTTTGCCTTGAAAAAATCCACCTTGGACGAAACGCGTCGGATAAGAACACAGTTTTCCTATTGTCTTTTACCTTTATACATACTGTCTTTTTCTACAGGTTAACTCTGAGAAATCTTTCATATATATATATATATATATATATATATATATATATATGTGTGTGTGTGTGTGTGTGTGTGTGTGTGTGTGTGTGTGTGTGTGTGTGTGTGAAAAGTGAGTGTATATAAATATAAATAAATATATATATATATAATTATTTATATATTATATGCGCGGTACTTATTAGAAAGCGCTCAATATCAGAGATAGAGCTAACATATTTGGTTGGATTGATGTGAGTTTGTGACTCTGGGTTTCACGCTTTTGTCTGACGATCGCAAAAGCGTGAAACCCAGGGTCACAAACTCACATCAATCCAACCAAATATATATATATATATATATATATATATATATATATATATATATATATATATATATATACATATACATATATATATATATATATATACATATACATATATATATATATACATATATATATATATATATATATATATATACATATATATATATACATATATATATATATAAATATATATATATATATACATATATATATATACATATATATATATACATATATATATATACATATACATACACACACACACACACACACACACATATATATATATATATATATATATATATATGTATGTATCAGTAGGTGAGGAGTTTATGTATCTGTGAAGTGCTTGTATCCATATTTTGGTGACGAAGACCTGTTCATGACAGAGATTGGCGCAGCGTTTGCTTCCGTCTTTGTAAGCTATGGTGAATCTTTCTCTCCTTGTTAAAAACAAAAATGATCCAAATAATAGAAAATAGGACAAAATGTCAAGATCGTTGGTTTTATGCCTTTTTGACTGAGAATGATACCCCCCACCCTTGCATTCGGAGTTTGAACATAATTGTCTAATTCGATTTTCCGTGTCGTTGCCAAACACCCGAGTAGAATCTTGCGATCTTGTTTGTCAGATAACAAAAAAAAAAAAAAATATATATATATATATAACTTAATGCTGATTAACGAACTTTCTCGATCTCAGAGAACATTTTCCCTTGATTGGTTTTAAATTTCACGTTTCTTTTCAGTGAGTTACAATAACAGATATAAGAAATTTAACGTTATATCTCGTAGCCTCCAGTCGAATGCTCTGCCTCGGGGCTAGGAAATCGAGGATTTTTTTTTCTCTAAGTTATACGAACCGGATATTTCTATTTGGTAAAAAAGTACGCTAAGGACTTGCTGGTTTTTATGTTAGTCGTCTTTGTTCTTTCATCCATTGGCTAATGTCCCCACCGTCTCATCTGGCTCACACCTCTGCCCTCCTTTCTTCATCTCCTCTGCCTGTGCCTCCATCTTTTTCTTCTTGCACAGACGGCTTCATCATTTTAGAGCGGGAACATCTCGGAAGCGCGCGTTGCTCCATCAGTTAAGTGTTCCGAACAATAAATTCGATTTCCGTTCGGCAATTGACTTGTTCCGGCAAAGGTTTGGATGGGAAATGGAGCATAGAGATTGATTCGGAACCCATGAGGTGCGGTGGTGGGGCGAGTGTGTAAATGAGAGAGACGGGGGAGATAGAAAGAGAGAGAGAGAGAGAGAGAGAGAGAGAGAAAGGTAGAAAATTGAGAAAACTCGGGACAAGTCTTTTATTTTCCAAAATTAAAACTTTACGTGCTTTTTATGATCTTTCTTTCTATTTTCTATTTTCCCCTTTTTTCTCTCTTTCACTCTTCTTTCTTTGCTTTTCTTTTCCATTAAAGTTCTTTCTTTCTTTCTCTCTTTCTTTCTTTCTTTCTTCAAGGCGCTGTT
>OZ010593.1:67610340-67632840 GCA_963932145.1 Acanthosepion lycidas
AGAAGCTATTTTGTCTTCCATTAGCATGTGGCTGATGCTAACCTCCCCCAGCAGAGTAACTCACTGCTTATTCTATGTCTTACGTTTGAGAAGCTAATGACAATCCATATATTCTGTTTTCTGTCCTCTCTGTTTCAATCTAGGTAACCTCTTGAATCTTAGTGGCTTTATGACCTCGCTTTATATATATATATATATATATATATATATATATATATATATATATATATGTTTGGGCTTTTTACGGCCAGAGTAAAGATACAAAGAGAGGAATTGAGTTAAACAAATATATTAACAGAAACAGTAATACAAGCATATAAAAAACGAGAGTGTTACAGCAAGAATCTTCGGTTCGACTATAAGAACTGACTGCTGAAAACTTCCCTCTCAAAAAGGCAGTACCTGCTCCTATTTATAGTTGGGAGACTCCATGCGTGTGAGGGTAAGTTACCATAACAATATATATATATATATATATATATATATATATATATATATATATGGAACAATAAAAAATATTAAAAAATTAAAATCTTCAGCCACACTGGGTTGTAGATTAATATTCTTTCGTTTATATTATTATTATTTCCTTTAGATTCCTCGACTAGTTTCGGCCAACATGGCCATCATCAGGAGTAGAAATATTTCTGCTTGCTGGTAGCAGTGAACTATATATATATATATATATATATATATATATATATATATATATATATATCCAGGTAAAATGATAATAAATAGTGTATAATTCTACTCTCCGTAACATTCAATTTAAAAGTGGCCTCACTACAGAGTAAAGCTAAATATTATTTATTTTAGGATTTAGAATATTAAAACAAAAACGTGTTAGAAATCGCTGCACAATTACAATTATGTTTCAACACTACAAATGTGTCTCCTCAGGTGATGTTAAACTACTGGCCAGTAGCGGTTTTATTGGTTATGCACTGACGTAGCGCTCGTCACTCCATTTGTAAAAAAATTAACTTTCAGATAACACAAAAATTTATTTTATAAACAATTACCTGATGATGACATGGGTATGTCGAAAGTACTTGGTAATAAAACAAATATGTATAAACACAGCGATTTTTCCTCGTTTTTCAGTAAGGACTTCAAAAAACTTATCCGAGAGTATGAAAGGATCATTAGTAGACAGAATATGTACAACGGAACATGTCTTAATATATATATATATATATATATATATATATATATATATATTCCGTTACCATGGAAATTTTGATTTCAATAATGAATATGCTATTAAAACACGTAAATTTCAGAAATAAGTTATTCCAAAAAAAATTTCGCTTGAAGATGGAACAAAGCTTACTTTAATTCAATTTAATTCAAATAATTATATTGAAGTTTTCGGCTCGTTTTGAAACATGAGAACTCTTATGTAGCGTGTTGGAATCATATTTTTAAATAAATAATTATATATATATATATATATATATATATATATATATATATATACAGTGAATTCCCCGTATTCGTGGGGGGTTAGGGACCAGAACCAGCCGCGAATAGTTAGAATCCACGAATACTTGTCACCCCCTAAAAGTGCTTATAAGTACCTATTTTGATTGTTAAAACCCCATATGCCTTAATCTTTCACACTAATCACTCTAGAACCATTTCAGACCCTTTTAAACACATTTTTGTAAAATAGTATTGGAGATAGCGTAAAATATCTTTCATACGTACAATAACCGTATTTAAGTACGCATAGATCGATGCAAACATTGAAAATACAGTATAAAAATATGTGCAACAAGATATAAAATATAAAGTTTAAAACATTTTTTAAAATCAGAACTGTGATGATGCCCCCAGACTTAGTATAAGTCACTTTTAAGACGCCAGCTGCAGCTCCCAACAAAGAACAAAGCTCAAGCACTATGCATGTTTTGCGTTTGTTTTTTTACAATGAAGATGTACAATTCTGCAAATTTTTACCATAAAAATCGACTGTTATATGTTTTAAGTCACTTAAATAATAGGAAAATAATACAATATTTTAAATATGTTCTATTGAAAACATACGCGAATCGAGGGAGTTCTCAGCGAATAATTTGTACATATGTTCTTCAGAAAAACACGCGAATATTCGAGGTTTCCACGAATAACAGGTACACATGTTCTAAAGAATAATCCGGGAATGTGTGAAGCCGCGAATGTTGAAACGCGAATAGACGGCGGCT
Source organism: Acanthosepion lycidas (assembly GCA_963932145.1). NCBI lineage: Eukaryota > Metazoa > Mollusca > Cephalopoda > Sepiida > Sepiidae > Acanthosepion > Acanthosepion lycidas. The sequence goes on from OZ010593.1 coordinate 67,612,551, forward strand.
CACTGTATATGTGTATGTATGTATGTGTGTGTGTGTCTGTGTGCGTCTATGTGTGTCTGGGTCTGTGTCATTGAAAAGACATTCATGTTGGTGTTCCTGTCTCTACAAACATCACTTGAAATTACACAATATGCCCGATAAAATTGCCTCCCTATTTTGTTTATAGTAACGATGCTTAGCACGTGAAACTTAATTAAACACTTTAAAATAAGAACGAATAGAAATCTTTTTTTTTTTTTGAACGAATGAAACTATCCTCTTTGCCGGATACCGGAGACCCCACCCTCGCCTGGAGACTGGTTGGCAAACAGGACGTTAGTTGCAGTTAAAACTACTGAATGAAATTGAGATTCAACAACACCTCTTCATCCAATCCAGCTATCTGCAAGTGTTTATTTATTTATTAAATAAGAGATATCATTAATCTTGGGGAGAGGAACATGCGCCAGGTTGTCAAAGAGATATCTCCTTTTCAAATCCTCAGTGATAGTTTTTACCTTGATTTTAACTATCCTGATCAAAGGTGCTACGGACTCACGAGAAGATGCTGCCTCGATCACTACAATCTTACCCGCTTCAAATCCAGTGTCAATCGTTATTTAACCTACATATCCTCATAATCTGTGCTTATTTTCTCATATTACGTCCATACAAAATTATTTATTTTCTCATATTACGTCCATACAAAATTATTTATTTTCTAAATATTATGTCCATGCAAAATTATTTATTTTCTCATATTATGTCCATACAAAATTATTTATTTTCTCATATTATGTCCATACAAAATTATTTATTTTCTCATATTATGTCCATACAAAAATCTTATCCGATAATCCTATACCTTGAGATGATTTTGGGCTTTGTATTGGGTGAAAAGCATGTAAAAATGATCATTTTTTAAAAATGATCATTTTTTAAAAATGATCATTTTATAAAAATGGTTAAAAAAAAAAAAGGTAATGAAGTCAAGAAAAATGTTATTCCTTGAAGAAATAATGAACTCGGTAAGGACCGCGTGGATATTGCATTAATGTTAGCGGTAATGATCTGAAAAAGAATAAAAACCAAAGACAAATGAAGAGAAGTTCGGGTATTCTAGGAACTTTTTAATGGTGTACTTTTTATTTTTATTTTCTTACTTTTTCTTACACAAACATTTCAAAACAGCAATAGCTATCTGGAATTTTTCTTCTTCTTCTTCTTCTTCTTCTTCTTCTTCTTCTTCTTCTTCTTCTTCTTCACAATCTTCTTCTTCTTCTTTTACGTCTTCTTCCATTTTTTTCTTCTCCGTGTGCTTTTTCTTATTCTTCTACTTCTTCTTCCATTTTCCTTCTTCTTCTTCACATTCTTCTTTTACTTCTTCCATTTTCTTCTTCTTCTTCTTCTTCTTCCATTTCTTCTTCTTTTCTTCTTCTTCTTCTTCACATTCTTCTTCTTCTTCTTTTACTCCTTCCATTTTTCTTCTTCACATTCTTCTTCTTCCATTTTTTTCTTCTTCTTCTTCTTCTTCTTTACATTCTTCTCCTTATTCTTTTACTCCTTCCATTTTTCTACTTCACATTCTTCTTCTTCCATTTCTTCTTCTTCTTCTTCTTCTTCTTCTTCTTCTTCTTCTTCTTCTTCTTCACATTCTTCTTCTTCCATTTTTTTTTTCTTCTTCTTCTTCTTCTTCTTCTTCTTCTTCTTCTTCTTCTTCTTCTTCTTCTTCTTTTACTCCTTCCATTTTTCTTCTTCACATTCTTCTTCTTCTTCACATTCTTCTTCTTCCATTTTTTCTTCTTCTTAACATGCTTTTTCTTCTTCTTCTATTTTCCTTCTTCTTCTTCACCTTATTCTTTAAAAAATTGTATTTTGTATGTTTTTAACTTTGTAAAACGCACACACAGGTACACATACATTCACACGAATAAAGTCTTGAGAGCACACACACATACGCCGAGTTTCATTTAAAAATTAGCAATAAACTGTAAAAATCAGAATATCAGCCGTTGAGAAAACGTTCTATTGTTGAAAACTTCGCAGGGCCAAGCGTGCGTGAAGTGCGCTGCATCTCCATCTTCTCTAACTCATATTCTATAAAAAATATAAAATTAAACTTCAATAATTTGAATACCTGAGAAGTGTTTCAACGGAGGACGCAAAATGCAACACTGAAATCCTAAAGCTAAGCGACGTATTAAGAAACAGGAAAATTTCGTTAAAAATAAAGAAGACTGAACTGTTATACAATATCAGTGAATGCTGGCAATCTCCACATAGATGAAGAAGGAACTTGAAGCAACAGAAATCTTTCGACACTGGTTCTTCAGAAGGATATTGAGAATACCATGGATTGAACATGTGAGCAACGGCGAAGTTTTAGAGAAAATGAGGCAAAAAGAACATCAGAAAGAGACAGTTGCCATTTCTCGGGCGCATAATGAGAAAAGAAGGTTTGGAAAATTGGATACTCACAGGAGAGATTGAAGGCTAGAGGAACAGGAAAGCAACACATAACCTAGCTGGCGAGTTTGGGTGAATGGATAATAGAACAGGATTTAAAGGAGACAATAAAAAAAAATACACCATTTATTAAAGCCTAAAAAAAGAGGAAATTGTGGAGAGCCATGATCGTCAATGACCTGAAGGAACACGGAACATAGAAGAAGTGGGAAAGAAAAAATGTTCTTTTTTTCGGTTTGTTAAGAAAAAAAGAGTTTTAGTCTGACAAATGAAATACTTGATTTTAATTAAACGTCCAGATTTAAAATACTGACAAAAAATGTAGCGCTATACATATGCTTGTAAAATCAGGTTTTTGGAGGATTCACTACCGAACAATGCCAGCAGGAAATTGAATCTAATTGCGCTGAAAAGCAAAAGGTGTACCCAGTTACCCGATTGGACAGATTGCCGGTGAACAAAAGTGTGTTACGAAAAGAGGCAAATGTAATTATTTGCATCCAGAATTTGCAATGCGAAAAAAAAAAAAAAAAAAGAAAAAGAAAAGAAAATGCATTCCATTAAAAATAAAAGATAAAATAATATATATGTAGGAATATATATGTCGGAATGAGGCAATAAAAATTACAGAAAACATGTCGAAAATACATAAAAAAAACATGAAATAAAAAAAGGGAAAATGAAAAAGAGATTTTATCAGCATTTCGCGCGTTTTCAGGAAAATTAGATCCAGAGTAAATAAATTAAAAGCAGGTAAATAAATTCAAAAAAGAAAGAAAGAAAGAAAGGAGAAGCGAAAAGCAGGTTTCAGTAAAAGAGTGAGAGAAAAAGAGAGAAATAAAAATGAAAGAGAGAACGAAGTTCATAAGACAGACTTAAGTTCGACTTAGAAAGAAATAAAGAATAATGAATGACGAGGAGAGTGAATTAAATAAGCAGATAAAAATACATGGAAAGGAAATGAATTCAGTAAAACCAAGAAAAAGAATAAGGTAAAAAGCGTCTAATCAAAGAAAGACTGAAGAAAAAGGAAAAAAAAAAGAAAGAAAAACAGCAAAGAAAACGAAAGACTGCAACTAAAAAAAAAAGAAAGAAATCCGAAAATTGGATAAAGTAAGAATAAAAACGAAGGACTAGAAAAGAAAGAAAAAGCAAGAGTTAAAAGAAAGAAAAAGCAAGAGTTGAAAGAAAGAACCAATAAACCTAAAAACAATTATGAGATAAATAAATAATAAAGGAAACAAAAATTTGAAACATGGTAGAAGGCAAGAAAATAGATAGGTATTCATGTATATCTTCTATAATAGGCAATAAAACATAGTAATCAACTCATGCTAAAACAAAAACTAAGAAAGAAATGCCGGAAGAAATTAGAATCGAAAGTGAAAGTGAAAGTAGTTCTAAATAAATCGTTTTCTTCTTTCTTTTTTTTTTTTAAGACGTGATGCTATGAACGCAATTTAAAGCGGGAAACGCTCGAGCGTTCTTTCTTGTTCGCGTGCCCGCTCGCCTGCATTCGCCTGTTCATTTCATTCGGCATTGACAAACAGTGCTTCGCTGATTCCTTTTACTTTTAATCTGCAAAATTTCTCCAGCGATTTGAAATGATTCTGTCACCTGCGACAAATGAATCTTTTTAATTATGCTCAACACATCTCGACTCCCAGCCCGCCTGTGAAAGCTACACTTTCTCCTTCAACTTCCCTGTCTGCTTAAAAGAGTTTTTGATTGAGACCCGCGATAATGGCTTCACAAGCCACCCGCTGTGTAACCCCGATCAGCTCTCGATTAGAAAGACGACCCTATCAACCGTCATCGTTATTTTCATCTTTATATTACTTCCTAAGTCTCTCCACTTTTTATTTGTTCTTTTAACGGTTTTTCATTCTTTCTCTCCTTCACTTCCCCCTTTCTAGGCTCTCGCTTTATTTTGATTAATTAATTTTGTTACTTACTGATATACTGTGTCTTCACTGTCAATTATTGTGGCAATTGTTATTGTTGTTGTTATTAAAGAAATAATAATTAACAGCATTTTTCATATTCATTACCATCATCGCCTCAAGGAAAATTCCTACTATAGGCATAGCTGAGAGAACCACCAACACCGCCACCATCACCACCATCACCACCATCGCCGCCGCCTTCATGATAAGAATCATCATGATCATTCTGAAAATTAATCATCACCATTGAAAGTAAATTCAATACATATAGATTTAAACACAATCATCATTAACAACAGTAATATTGCTATTATTATATTAAAAATATTATTATCATTTCGATTACTTCTTAGCACGTACATTATGCCTTGCCAATTTTCTATGTGCCATGTCCCTTCAGGACGTGAGTGTTCATGACTCACCACAACCTCCTATACCTCGTGGCCCTTAACGGTGTTTCTCGTTTTGTCAAGACTCACGCACACCGTCCCGCCGTCCATTCCACACAAGCTAGTTGGGTAGGCGCAGCCTATTGCCTTTGACCATCTTTCTTGCTCTCAATATGCTCTGTTTTCAAGTCAAGTTTTCCAAACCTTCCTTCTTCATTAGGTGTCCAAGGAATTCGTGTTTTTCTTCCTGATTCTAAGTAGAAGTGTTCTTGTTACCATTTTTCTTTAAGGCTTCCTCGTTGCTTACTCGCTCTGACTTTCGTATTCTCAGTATCCTTCTGTAGGACAACATTTCTGTTGCTTCCAGTTTCCTTCTCATTCGTGGTGAGATTGTCCAGCATATCATATATCAATTCAGCATTATTTTCTTTGCTTCTAACGAGAGTTTCTTGTTTCTTCGCATTTTGTTTAGATTTTCGAAGGCTTTTTTCGCTAATTATTTCGCCTGCGTTCGGTTTTCATCGTCGTGTTTTCCATATTTTAAAACATTTGCCAGATATTTAAACTTCAATGTCTAGTCCGCATCTTCAGCTTTTTCTCTTGCTGATAATTCATAGCAATTTTTTAATTCCCTTTCCATTACCACATTGTTTAGAATGTCCTATAGTGTTCTTTCTGTGTCTGTCATCAATACACTGTTATCTGCGTATATTTGTAACACTACTCCGAGAATAAGTCATGTCAGGGTCTCCAGCTGCCTTAGGACAGCCTCGTTGCCTAGAGGTTGAACAGATCTGGATAGAAGACCCCCTCCTTTTTCATTCCGCTTTATATTCTTTGTATACCAAATCGATTCGTTTTATATTCACATACAGGTGGTTTAATCCCAGTATAAATTATGGTTTATTCTAACATCCTTTCTGAATAGATCGAGTTTTCCTAACAGTTCAAATAAATCTTTGTGCCGTTCTTAGTTAAATGATTTAAACGCGTAATCTATAAAACATTAGTGTACATCCTTCTGCATTTACATTGTTCTCTACGATGCCATTTCTTCATAAATATTGCATTTCTTGTTCCAGTGTCCTAGACAAAGACACGCTAGTCGTGTTCTATTTCCGTTCTAATTCTGATACGCGTTTTATTAATCAAGTTTTGCATGATTAGTTGGGACGGGTGGCTCATTAAACAGATTGTTCGCTGGAACTCGAATTCATTTGCACCTAGTTTCTTAGGTAATGCTACGAAAATGGATCTGCTGAGGTCATCCGCTATGTTACGACTGCATAAATAATGCGTTTTGATGGCGATAAAAGATGAAAAATGTTAGACTGTTTGGTTGCAAAGAGAAAAGGAAGGTAAGAAAAAAAAAGAAGGAAAAAGGAAAGAAAGAAGGAAATAAAGAAAGAAAAGAAAGAAATTAATAAAGAAAAGAAAGAAGGAAAAAGAAAGAAAGAAGGAAAGAAAGGAAGAAAGAAAAGAAAGAAAGAAAGAAGGAAAGAAAGAAAGAAAAGAAAGAAAGAAATAAAGAAAAGAAAGAAGGAAATAAAGAAAGAAAAGAAAGAAGGTAATAAAGAAAGAAAAATAAATAAATAAAAAGAAATAAAAGAAAGAAAGAAGGAAACAAAGAAAAAAGAAAAGAAAGAAGGAAAGAAAGAAAAGAAAGAAAGAAAGAAAGGAAGAAAAGAAAAGTAAGAAAGAAAAAAGAAAGAAAGAAATGAAAGAAAAGAAAGAAAGAAGAAAAGAAAGAAGGAAGAAAAGAAAAGAAATAAAGAAAAGAAAGATAGAAAAGAAAGAAGAAAAAGAAATGAAAGAAAAGAAAGTAAGAAAGGAAAGAACGAAGGAAAGAAAGAAAGAAGGAAATAAATAAAGAAAAGAAAGAAAGAAGGCAGGAAAGAAAAAAGAAAGAAAGAAAGAAAAGAAAGTGGACTCGATTAAGCTCTCATTTGTGTAACGTCTTCTTTGCTAAAATGAAAAAAAACCTTGTTAATTTTGAAATTCATTTGAACCTTCTTATTTCCTTAAATAATGAGCTGTATTAATGCTATCTACATCTACGAAATCGATAAAAAAAAGTCACCATACCGCGATGAAAACCTGCTCCAAACGTAATGAAAACAGTCAAAATCGTCAAAATCGTCAAAATCGTCATGTTTTAATTCAGAGGAATGATAAGAATATTTTTCAAAGATTTAATTAAATGTTTTACTCCTTTTAAAACGTTCGAAATTTTCATTAAAAATTTGTTTCTCGTGTGTCAGCAGTTGTACTAACTTTTTAGAATAGCCAATTTTAGCCTTTTTTGTTGTGACAGACATTCATTTGGAAATTCTTGCAAAAATCAAATGATTGTCGGATTTTAATGAAACTATCAGGCCTTAATAAAAAATGAATGAAATTATTTTTGAAATTTTTTTCTATAAAAAATCTTGGTAAACATATTTCTTTTACATGAGTTTTACTTACTTAATTTTATGAAAACTTGAGAAATTCAACGTGATTATTTTTAGTGACTATATTAGTTAAAAATAGAAAATAAATTTTTACAAGATTTATTTTCATTTTTACAATTTTAAATTGAATAATTCATAAAGATTTTTTTAAATCTTTTAAAATTCAGTGATAACTTTTAGGAAATATTGTTATTAAGTAAAACTATATTTACTAATATATTTTAAAGTTTATTACAATTTGACGTCCCGGAATATTTTTAAAAGAATTTCGATTGGTTTTTATATGTGTGATATACGTCCAGAATCTCTAAGTATGGATGTTCAATCCTATAATATTACCATTAAAAGGTCACATGATTTAAGGACTGACCCTCCACTTACGGGAAAATGTATATAAATATAAACTTCATTCTCTGCTCCAGCATAATTAAATATGAACATGTTCAGCGGTCATACGGCTGTCAATAAATCGATTGACATGCTAGAAAAGACAAGACCCTGTGATTAAGATATATATATATATATATATATATATATATATATATATATATATATATATATATGTAAATTTATGAGATATATCCATATTTCGAAAGGTGACATTTCACCTTTCTGTACGACTCGTGTGTTGATTGTATATTTTAAATGTTTTTACATTAAAAAAACAAAAAAGGAGGAAAATGATGTGCATTTTCGTCATTTGACAAACTTTTATTTCCGGAAAGCCGTCCTGGGTATGACGATAAACTACATCCGCGTCCTGGGTAAGACGATAAACTACGTCCAACAGCAAGGTCTCTGATCAGGAGGTTTGAGGAGCGTTGAACCACCTCTTAATTGCTGGTGTTGCCAGGTCCACCCTGACGCGGGGTGGTAGCACCTGTTAGGGTCCCACCTATGGGTAAATAGTTAACCCCCCAAACTGGGGTCAAAACACTATGAAAGTGTATAATAAATAGGTTTTAATACCAGAAATACTTTGTAAAAAAATATTACCAACAATAAATTTTTGAAGGAAAAAAAAATTACCAGCAATACGTTATTGTACTTAAAAATATGAGTAATTGAAAAATGGTTCAAATATATATGTATACATACACACCTTTTTTTTTTTTAACCAAACTATCGCTTTGAATCTATTTCAAAATTTTGTTGGCATTAAATGACCCACTGAGGTTTTGATATGCCATAAAACAACCAACCGAATTTCCGGAAAGAAAAACAACTGGGCAAAAGCAATAAATTTATGTGCTCTTTGTGGGAATTGTGCCATAGGTGAGTTTCTGGAAACCCGAGAATGTTCTGGAAGGCCTGCCGTCTTTGATGATAACCAAATCGAAACGCTGTCTAAAATTAATACGGGTCACTTGACACGACACCTCACATATCCCATACGAGCGTTGTAAGGCATTTAAAAAACACGTGAACACACTAAATGTTTAGCTATCTCACGATTTGACGGATAATATATAATTGTCGCATTTCCATCTGTGATTCCCTGCTCAAAACAAAAGAAAAGAAAACGACACATTTTTCACTAGAACGACCACCGGCGATAGAAAATGATTTGTTTACAACAATGTGAAGAAAAAAAGGTGCTGCGAAAAACGAAACTAGCTACTATAAATAACTTCAAAAACCCGCATGCATCCAGATAAGGTGATGCCGAGTATCTGGTAGGATTGGAGATATTGTGCATTATGAACCTTTCTCGCACAATCAGACGTTGAATTTAGACATGAACTATTCCCAATTGGATGGATTAGAATCAGCAAACGATAAAAATCGACTGGAATTGACCAATCGGAAGTCTGCCGTCTTCAATCAGGGCAACACCAAAAACTCACGTCCCTTTGCAGACCAAACAGAAATTGCTGCAATTTTGCTGGTATGTTGCACTACAGCTGCCGCACTCACCTGTGTTTGCACCTTTTTATTTACAACTATTTCGATCGCTTAAAAATTCTCTTAATTGGAAGACATTCAGTTCTCACGAAGACAGTAAAAAACACTTAGAGGGAGAGCAGAATCATTAAACTGCCTCAAAGATGGCGAACGGGGCCTGAACAAAATGGTGCATACGTGGTTGAAAAGATCTGTATACAAATACCTAAATATTGTCTTTTGTTCTGAGGTAAGCATTTTTCGAGTGAATTAGCATTTATTTTAAATTTCTTTAAAGGATGTTCGCTTTTCGTTTTTGACGATTTTAGTTTTACAACTTTGTTTATGCGCATTTCATTGTAAGGTTTTGTTTGTTCAATCTCCTCATCCCCACTTATTAATGACATTAACGGAAGACATTTTGTTTTTATAGGAAATGTTCTTATTTCCGGAATTACCTATTTTGTTATTTGTCTTCTTTTTTCATAATTTCAAACGGCTTTTTTTTCATGTACCTCTTCAGTTTCTCTTTCACTTTTTAGTTTTTTTTTTCCTTTTTATCCACTCCTTCTTCCTTTTATCCCTTTTCCCTCTTTTATCCTCTCCTCATCCCCTCTTATCTTGTCAATCTTCCTCTTCTCTTCTTCCACACCTCCTCTTCCTCCACCTCTCTTCTTACACTTAGATCCCCTTCCCTGTCCTCATCCCTTCCGTCTTCCTCTTCTTTCACCTCTCCTCTTTATCCTTTCCAACTTTTATCCTCTCCTCATCCCCTCTTATCTTTTCAATCTATCTCTTCTTCCACCCCTCCTCTTCCTCCACCTCTCTTCTTACACTTAGATCCCCTTCCCTGTCCTCACCCCTTCCGTCTTCCTCTTCTTTCACCTCTCCTCTTTATCCTTTCCAACTTTTATCCTCTCCTCATCCCCTCTTATCTTTTCAATCTATCTCTTCTTCCACCCCTCCTCTTCCTCCACCTCTCTTCTTACACTTAGATCCCCTTCCCTGTCCTCACCCCTTCCGTCTTCCTCTTCTTCCACCCCTCCTCTTCCTCCACCTCTCTTCTTACACTTAGATACCCTTCCCTGTCCTCATCCTTTCCGTCTTCCTCTTCTTTCACCTCTCCTCTTCCTTCAACTCACTTGTTACAGTTTCATCCCCTTCCCAGTCCTCATCCCCTCCTATCCCTTCCGTCTTCCTCTTCTTTTACACTTTTTATCCTCTTCCTCCTCCACTTCCTCTTTCCCCCATTACTCTTTCTCCACCTCTCCTCTTCCACCTTCTATCTTTTTATCCATCTCCTCCCTCTGCTTTCCCTATACTTAATCTCTTCTTCCCCTTTTTCTTTAATTTTCTTACCGGGTTTATTTTCTTATTCTTTCATTTGCTTTTTTCTTCTTCATCTACCATTTTTTTTTCATAAGTTAAAAAAACACATTCCTTTAGAATTATTTTTTCTTCTCTTGTCTTTTCTTTTTTTGAAATTTAATTTAAAACTTTACATTTCGATTTTCCCATTTTTATAAAATTATATATGTATATCTATGTATATTTGAGCGTATATGTGCATACTTATATAAGTATATACATGTATAAGCAGAAATATGTGCTTGTCTAAGAAAATATACATGTATGGGGTAGAAATGGATGGGGAGGGCATGAAAGAGTAAGAGTTGGAGGAAGAGGAGGGAGAAGAAGAGAAGTGGGAGATAGAAAAGATAAGAAAGGATGAGGAGGAGGTATAGGATAAAAGGATGAAGGGGTGGAAAAATAGAAGAAAAAGATAAGCATGAATATGTACTTTTATATACATATATTTGTATATATATATATATATATATATATATATATAATTACATACATTACACATACATACATGTATATATATATGTATGTATATATATATATACATACATTACACATACATACTTGTATATATATATGTATGTATATATATATACATATATTACACATACATACATGTATATATATGTATGTATATATATACATACATTACACATACATACATGTAAATATATATATTATGTATATATATATATGCATACATTACACATACATACATGTATATATATATGTATGTATATATATATACATACATTACACATACATACATGTAAATATATATATTATGTATATATATATGCATACATTACACATACATACATGTATATATATATGTATGTATATATATACATACATTACACATACATACATGTAAATATATATATTATGTATATATATATGCATACATTACACATACATACATGTATATATATATGTATGTATATATATACATACATTACACATACATACATGTAAATATATATATTATGTATATATATATGCATACATTACACATACATACATGTATATATATATGTATGTATATATATACATACATTACACATACATACATGTATATATATATATATGTGTGTGTGTATATATAGATATACATACATTACACATGCATATATGTATATATATGTATATATATATATATATACATTACACATACATACATTTAGATGTATATGCATGTATATATATACATACATTACACATACATACATGTATATATATATATTATGTATATATACATATATACATACATTACACATACATACATCTATAAATATATGTATGTATATATACATACATTACACATGCATACATGTATATATATATGTGTATATATGTATATATATACATACATTACACATACATACATGTATATATATGTATATATATGTATATATATATACATACATTACACATACATACATGTATTTATATATATATATGTATAGATACATTACACATACTTACATGTATATATATATATATGTATGTATATATATATACATGCATTACACATACATACATACATACATACATACATACATACATACACACACACACACACACACACACATATATATATATATATATATATGCATGCATGTATGAATACATATGTATATATTATAAAATAGTGTTTATTAGAATGATTTATTTCTCAATTGTCAGGTTTGGTGTTTTACTTAGAGAAATACTTCAACCGGAATTATTCGGTTTCTCTTTTTTTCTTCTTTTCTTTTCTCTTTCTTTTATTTCTGCAGAGTTTCCCGCCTTTCCCGCCTTCCCCCCCTGTGAAATGTCGTCGTCCTTTTCGCTTTTGAGTCTTCGTTTTGAGACATTTTTTTTCCATGACTTTTGTCATCGTTAAAAATGTTTAATGTAACTTATCTCTCAGAACATTTCCTGAATCTTTTTTTTTTTTCTGAATTTTTCTTACATTTCAGATTGAATTCCCGCTTTTATTCAACATCCATTTTGTCGATAAATGACTCTGTCCCTTAAGAAAGGAAAAAAAACAAAACAAACAAACAAAAAACAAACAAAAACAGATTAGAATTTAATTTAGAAGTACATGTCACGAAACACCTTTACTTGGCGCGCGAGCGCGTGCGCGTGCGCGAGCATTACACACACAGACACACACACACCGATACAAATACAATATATGTATGAAAGGTTTTGTCTTTTGCTTTTAGGACATCTTTAAAATTTTTCATGATCAGTAAGAAGTTCAAAGATAGGAATAAATGGTTTCTTCTTCTGAGGACATTCCTTGTAAATGAGAAAAACTTAAGTAAAAAACATTGAATTGATTTATATTCTATTAGGTTGGTGCAAAAATAATATCGTTTTTTGATGTTAAAAAATACGTCAAAAAACGATATTATTTTTGCACCAACCTAATAGTTCCTCATTCTCACATTTTATCACTCACTCACTCACTCACTCACTCACTCACTCATACTCTTTCACTCACATACTCACTCACTCACATACTCACTCACACACATACTCACTCACACACATACTCACTCACTCACTCACATTTTCACTCACTCACATACTCATTCACATAATCTCTCACTCACTCCCATACTCACTCACTCACTCACTCACTCATATACTCGCTCACTCACTCACTCACTCACTCACTCACTCACTCACTCACTCACTCACATACTCATTCACATAATCTCTCACTCGCTCCCATACTCACTCACTCACTCACTCACTCACATACTCGCTCACTCACTCATATACTCATTCACATAATCTCTCACTCACTCCCATACTCACTCACTCACTTACTCACATATTCGCTCACTCACTCACTCACATACTCATTCACATAATCTCTCACTCGCTCCCATACTCACTCACCTCACATAGTCGCTCACTCACTCACTCACTCACATACTCAATCACTCACTCACTCCATTCCCTCTCTACTATTTCAAATTGAATTCTTTCTATTATCAATGCAGACCACATCCGATTATCTCCTTATTATTCTCCCTTCCCGAAGGAAGAAAAGATGTAAAATGCGGAAAGAGAAGAAAGAAGAAAACCAAACAAGAAAAGAATGAAGAAAGGAAAAAAAGAGATGAAAAAAAAAATCTCTCTTTCTTCTTCATACATACTTTCTTTTTCTCTCTCTCATTCCGTATTAGACAATGTCATTTATTTCATTAGTGGCGTCATATTTCTCATATTTTACACCAAAATCTTGGAGGAAGTTATATGGCCTTCTTGTGACGTACATTTACATTTACAAGGCGTTAGCACAAGTTATACTGTTGTCCTTTGACGTAAATATACTTTTAGAAGACATCCTTCTACGTCGTCGGAAAACTTATATAGCCTTCTGTTGACGCACATTTTCATTTTCAAGTCGTACTTCTACGTCTTCGCTAATCATATATGGCCTTCTGTTGACATACATATACATTTACAATACGTACTTCTACGTCTTGGCGAAACTTATATGGCCTGTTGACGTACATTTACATTTACAAGACTTACTTCTACGTCTTGGGGAGACATATATGGCATTCTGTTGACATGCATTTACAAGGCGTGCTTCTAAGTCTTGCCGAAACATATACAGACTTCTGTTTGAGCACCCCGATGCGGTGTAAAGATTAGCAAGCTTGTCTCGCTAGAATAATTACGACTGAGTAGTGAGTTCGATACTCAGTGGGTGCTCCATACTTTAGGCCTTGTGCCACATCTGAGCTATGCTTGGAAAATTACGGGCTTATGTTGAGGTACATTTACATTTATAAGGCGTACTTCTATGCTTTTGCGAAATTTATATGGCCTTCTCTTGACGTACATACACATTTATATACATTCGCAAGACGTACTTCTACATCAAGGCGTAAGTTATACTGTCGTCCTTTGACGAAAATATACATTTAGAAGACGTCCTTCTACGTCGTCGTGAAACTTCCGTTGACGCACATTTTTGTTTTCAAGTCGTACTTCTACGTCTTGGCGGAACTTATACGACCTTTTGTTGACGCACATTTACATTTACAAGTCGTACTTCTACTTCTTCGCTAATCATATATGACCTTCTGTTGACGTACATATACATTTACAAGAGGTACTTCTAAATCTTGACAAAACATATATGGCCTTCTGTCGACGTACATTTATATGTACAAGACGTACTTCTACGTATTGGCGGGATGCATATTGCCTTCTGTTGACGTACATATACATTTATAAGTCATTCTTCTATGTCTTCTCAAAACATATATGGCCTTCTATTGATGTTTATATAAATTTACAAGACGTACTTCTACGCCTTTACGAAACTTATAATGCCTTCTGTTGATGCACAAATACTTTTTAGAGACATCGTGGAACGTCAAGTTATTTTATAATAGCCGTCTAATTCTTAAATGAGAATGACATATGTTTGATATCTATTTCGCCGTCTGGTTAACAAGCAAGATGGTTACGTCACATTGTAGTTGAGCAATGAAGTTGAACCTCCGTATTTTCCACATTGTACCACGTTCACACGTTTACCTACATGGCATACTTTAATATTTTGACACCTTCGAGCATCTGATGATTATCATACCTGTTTCAATTGTTATACGATATTAGCTTTCTTGCTAAAGAAGTTTATCGCTTCGGTAAATGTGATGGAAGATTATATCAATGATTTTCAGTTACGTGCTATACGTGATACACGCTTAAGCGATCATGTATCTCTTGATATATGACTGATGAGGCAGATTCTTTCTTTCTGCGGTAGACAAGTTGCCATCCAAGGCTAGAGAACCGGATCTCTCCTGCTACTTACCCAAATATGGGGAGAGAAGAAGAAGAGGATTCATACATTTCCCAAGGGTATTAGCACCTAAGTGAATGTAATGGATTCGACTGGAATTCGAACTCGGCTCTCCGATTCCTCAATCCAAGTCGCTCTCTATTACTCCCACCGTGCCTCTTCAGGCCAAGAGAGTTAGATTCATACCTTTCCCAAGGGTATTAGCACCTAAGTGAATGTAATGGATTCGACAGGAATTCGAAATTGGCTCTCCGATTCCTCAATCCAAGTCGCTATCTATTACTCCCACCGTGCCTCTTCAAGGCCAAGAGATTTAGATTCATACCTTTCCCAAGGGTATTAGCACGTAAGTGAATGTAATGGATTCGACTGGAATTCCAACTCGGCTCTCCGATTCCTCAATCCAAGTCGTTATCTATTACTCCCACCGTGCCTCTTCAAGGCCAAGAGATTTAGATTCATACCTTTCCCAAGGGTATTAGCACGTAAGTGAATGTAATGGATTCGACTGGAATTCCAACTCGGCTCTCCGATTCCTCAATCCAAGTCGTTATCTATTACTCCCACCGTGCCTCTTCAGGCCAAGAAAGTTAGATTCATACCTTTCCCAAGGGTATTAGCACGTAAGTGAATGTAATGGATTCGACTGGAATTTGAACTCGCCTCTCCGATTCCTCAATACAAGTCGCTATCTATTACTCCCACCGTGCCTCTTCAGGCCAAGAGATTTAGATTCATACCTTTCCCAAGGGTATTAGCACGTAAGTGAATGTAATGGATTCGACTGGAATTTGAACTCGCCTCTCCGATTCCTCAATACAAGTCGCTATCTATTACTCCCACCGTGCCTCTTCAGGCCAAGAAAGTTAGATTCATACCTTTCCCAAGGGTATTAGCACGTAAGTGAATGTAATGGATTCGACTGGAATTTGAACTCGCCTCTCCGATTCCTCAATACAAGTCGCTATCTATTACTCCCACCGTGCCTCTTCAGGCCAAGAGATTTAGATTCATACCTTTCCCAAGGGTATTAGCACGTAAGTGAATGTAATGGATTCGACTGGAATTTGAACTCGCCTCTCCGATTCCTCAATACAAGTCGCTATCTATTACTCCCACCGTGCCTCTTCAGGCCAAGAGAGTTAGATTCATACCTTTCCCAAGGATATTAGCACGTAAGTGAATGAAATTGATTCGACTGTTATTCGAACTCGTCTCTCCGATTCTTCAATCCAAGTCGCTATCTATTACTCCCACCGTGGCTCTTCAGGCCAAGAGATTTAGATTCATACTTTTCCCAAGGGTATTAGCACGTAAGTGAATGTAATGGATTCGACTGGAATTCGAACTCGGCTCTCCGAATCCTCAATCCAAGTCGCTATCTATTACTCCCACCGTGCCTCTTCAGGCCAAGAGATTTAGATTCATACCTTTCCCAAGGGTATTAGCACGTAAAGGAATGTATTGGATTCGACTGGAATTCCAACTCGGCTCTCCGATTCCTCAATCCAAGTCGTTATCTATTACTCCCACCGTGCCTCTTCAGGCCAAGAGAGTTAGATTCATACCTTTCCCAAGGTTATTAGCACGTAAGTGAATGTAATGGATTTGACTGGAATTCGAACTCGGCTCTCCGATTCCTCAATCCAAGTCGCTATCTATTACTCCCACCGTGACTCTTCAGGCCAAGAGATTTAGATTCATACCTTTCCCAAGGGTATTAGCACGTAAGTGAATGTAATGGATTTGACTAGAATTCGAACTCAGCTCTCCGATTCCTCAATCCAATTCACTATTTATTACTCCCACCGTGCCTCTTCAGGCCAAGAGAGTTAGATTCATACCTTTCCCAAGGTTATTAGCACGTAAGTGAATGTAATGGATTCGACTGGAATTCGAACTCGGCTCTCCGATTCCTCAATCCAAGTCGCTAGCTATTACTCCCACCGTGGCTCTTCAGGCCAAGAGATTTAGATTCATACCTTTCCCAAGGGTATTAGCACGTAAGTGAATGTAATGGATTCGACTGGAATTCGAACTCGGCTCTCCGAATCCTCAATCCAAGTCGCTATCTATTACTCCCACCGTGCCTCTTCAGGCCAAGAGATTTAGATTCATACCTTTCCCAAGGGTATTAGCACGTAAATGAATGTATTGGATTCGACTGGAATTCCAACTCGGCTCTCCGATTCCTCAATCCAAGTCGTTATCTATTACTCCCACCGTGCCTCTTCAGGCCAAGAGAGTTAGATTCATACCTTTCCCAAGGTTATTAGCACGTAAGTGAATGCAATGGATTCGACTGGAATTCGAACTCGGCTCTCCGATTCCTCAATCCAAGTCGCTATCTATTACTCCCACCGTGACTCTTCAGGCCAAGAGATTTAGATTCATACCTTTCCCAAGGGTATTAGCACGTAAGTGAATGTAATGGATTTGACTAGAATTCGAACTCAGCTCTCCGATTCCTCAATCCAATTCACTATTTATTACTCCCACCGTGCCTCTTCAGGCCAAGAGAGTTAGATTCATACCTTTCCCAAGGTTATTAGCACGTAAGTGAATGTAATGGATTCGACTGGAATTCGAACTCGGCTCTCCGATTCCTCAATCCAAGTCGCTATCTATTACTCCCACCGTGCCTCTTCAGGCCAAAAGAGTTAGATTCATACCTTTCTCAAGGTTATTAGCACGTAAGTGAATGTGATGGATTCGACTGGAATTCGAACTCGGCTCTCCTATTCCTCAATCCGTGCCACTATCCATTACTCCACCATGACTAATAATATACGTTTCCCATAAGGCAATTAGACTGAAGACTTGGTAATTGTTTTAAATTTCGTAATTACTTTTATTCTCATCATTACGTTGGTATTAAGAATTACTTAAGGCGCATTTTTTAATGTCGAAAATTATTGTTTACTTGACCTCCATGTTATTTTTATATTTGCAGTTAAGAAAAGCAAACAAGCAATCGTCGCATGATAAACAGGCGTCACAAAATTTTCATATATTTCCTCTTTTTTTTTTCTGCACTCATTCCAATAACATTTTATGCAATTCCTTGTTCTCTCTTTGATATTAAATGGTTCAATTCACAGAAAAAAAATGACTATTTACGCTAATGTATTTCCATGATTTGGGAGAAAATATCCCTTGAGTAATTTTTAATAATAATTTGTAAGAGAATGTACTTTAGTGCTCGTGTCAGTCGCTCTTGTTCAAAAAATAAATAAATAAAATAAAATAAATAAATAAATAAAAAGAACGGAAGACTTTCTTCTCAGATGAATATTTAATTTGATTTGACAGGACGAAAGCTGGTAAAAATACCTGGAATGTTTTCGCGAAGGTGTTCATTTTACTTTTCTTATTAGAGAAATACCTTATGGCTGATCAAACGCCTGTATATAGCTACACTCCCATGATCATTACAGGGACGAGGAAAGGCTGCATATTTTTCAAAAGTAAGTCTCAGGTAGAGTCTAAGGTAGAAGGTTACAGTAAGAGGCACTTCATGCAGCTAGGAGTGGAAAAATGGCGGTTGACTCTAGACTTGAACGGGTTAAGATTTTTAGTGATCAGGAAAACAACCTTTTGGGAGTTGGTTTCACAGAGAAGTGGCTCGTAGGAAGAAGCTGTTAGAGTGAAACTTACTTCCCACCGATGCAACACGGAAGGAATTTGAGTGGTTTGCTACAATATGCGTAGCATGTCGGCTCCTAGCCATGAATGTTAGACATGGTGGAACCAAGGAATGTAGTTTGTCCGAGGATTTTCCATTGAAGTAGCGATAGAGCTGTTAGAGACTCGCCACATCCCGACTGAGAGAGAGAGAGAGAGAGATATTAGAGGTTGAAATTCAGAAATGATTTGCTTTATGGCTTAGTGTTTATTATTATTATTATTATTATTATTAATAATAATTCGCTGAATGTCCATATCAGTTGTAACTAAAGACTTACGTCAGTGTTGAGGTAACGTGATAGAAAGTCTCCTCACTACTTACGTATTCTTTTCAACATTTTAGTTGTTTTCAATAATACCATTGTCTAAAATATTTCAACTCTTTTTTCCTACTTTTCATTTCTTCTAGGTTTTGAGACTGCTCCCAGTACTCTTATAGAAACTGGAACGACCACAACGAATATGTTTCTTTTTTCTTTAGTAATTACAGGAAAAACTGATCTCTCTTTTCCTTTTCTTTCAGATCGACTTTATGGTCGACCTGAACAAGGAAATTCATTTTCTGGTATGCACGATGATTCGAAGATAAAATATAGCATTTTTTTTATGGAGAGTCAGATCAGCATTTGTCCGAAAGTGTTCTGTTATTGTTCTTTTTTAACTGGACTAAATATAGCAATTATTGTTATCTTTGTATAGTTTTTTTTGCACTCAGCTAGTTTTCATTTCATCCAACAATCTCTCTCTCTCTCTCTTTCTCTCTTTCTACACACACACACACATATATATATATATATATATATATATATATATATATATATATATATGTACATTTTTTATGTTTATACGTTCTTTTTATAGATACAAATATTTAAGTAAATGCTGTTTATAATAAACAGTATTAACAACATTTACCGTCCTGAATGTCCGAGAAATTTTCCTACAAATTATGCGTCCTTCGACAGGGATCGAACCTGTATCCTATATGGAACCGTCATATAGCCTGGCGTGCTTTTACCGATTGAGCCACAGAGGAGCGTCCCGGTTTGCAATGTCGATTTTACTGTTTTTAAACCCACAATTCTCCATGATTTTCTCTCATACATTCATATCTGCTCATGGCGTATCAAATGTAAACAAATGACGTCACACATTATGAAATGGACAAAGTCCGACAATTATTTAAAGACATTTTTTATGTTCATACGTTCTTTTTATATGTATAAAAAATGTCTTAAAATAATTGTCGGACTTTGTCCATTTCATAATATATATATATATATATATATATATATA
>OZ010593.1:67634206-67654206 GCA_963932145.1 Acanthosepion lycidas
CTTTCCAGTCTTCGTTTCTTCCTTTTTTACTCTTTTCTTTCCTGTTTTCCTTCCTTCCTTTTTTTGTTCCCCCTTTCCTCCCTCTTTTCCTTTCTTCCTTCCTTGCTTTCTTCCTGTCTTACTTTCATCCTTCCCCTCCTTCTTTCCTTCCTGTCATCCTTCCTTCCGGTCTTCCTTTCTTTCTTCCTTCCTTCTTTCCTTCCTATCTTCCTCTCTTCCTTCCTTTCATCCTTCATTCTTTCCTGTCTTTCTTTCTTCCTCCCTTCCTTCCTCCCTTCTTTCCTTCCGTCTTTCCAACTTCCTTCCTTCCTTCCTTCCGTCTTTCCAGTCTTCTTTCTTTCCTTCCTGTCTTCCTTTCTTCCTCCCGTCCTTCCTGTATTCCTGTCTTCCTTCCATCCCCCATTCCTTCCTTCCCCCTTTCCTTCCCCCTCTTCCTTTCTTCCTTCCCTCCTCCTTTCTTTCTTCCTTCCTTCCTTCCTCCCTTCCTTCCTGTCTTCCTTTCTTCTTTTCATCCTCCATTCCCTCCTCTCTTCATTTTTTCCTTCCTGTCTTCCGTCCTAATGGAATTTTGATAAACAATATATAAATATTTAACATTTTTAACAGAAGTTACAAGTTTACAATCTTTTAATCGAAAAATAAAATTAACAGAAATTAATTTCTTTTTAAATTTTTTGAGGGATCCGTTTTGTAATATAGACCACTTTAGATGCTATGGGCCATTATGGCTCTTCACATCTCCCTGTCTTTTAAAATGGTTATCATTTGTGATGTGGTAAATCGTAATCACTAATTTCTTCTGTTCGATCCGTCATCATCTCGTTTTCATCTCATCGAGTCTCGCTGCATTAACGAGACTCTTATTTACTCATACCGATCAGTTCGGACATCGATGAAATCTCACTGCCTCTAGCAACGTCCAGCTAAAGTCAGGGCAGAGGGTCGGTCCAGTGGTTTTATGCTGTCGCCCCCGGGCGCGCAATACTCATTGATCCCTTCACTCAATGAGGCTTGCTCTGTACACCAATGATGTTCCGCGAGCTGGCTTCGAACCCACTCAGAGGCCTGGGAAATTTTGAAGGATAGCGACTGTGGAAAAAATCCCTCGGGGTGGTATTGACTGGCAAAGAGAATTTTAGCGTTAAACAACGGTATTTTGCTCAAGAAAAGGTGATTGGTTGGACACTGGTCAGTCTTGAGAGTTGTTGCCGAGGAAGAAGAGGAGGAGGGATGTTGGCGCATTGGTCAAATTTGGCCATCTCCTTTAGATTGACCAACCAACAGCCGTCCATTCGGACGGATTCTGTAGTGTCATATATCCGCCACTCCAACCATCTGTCAGGTATTCTTTCTAATCTTGTTTAGAAAAGGAGCTTACTTTAAACCATATCATGAAGTCAAAGGATATGTTCGTACACATATTGATTGGTTCTTGTCAAGGTTCACAATGGGTGTAGCAGATATTTTACAATTTCTACCGTCCGAAATTGCAATCACGGGCCAGTGGCTTAGCTAGGTGCATATCCAACGCTCTTTTTAGAATTTAATATCAGAACATAACAGAAGACTAATTTTGCGCAGATATTTGAATTAAGATTTTTTTTTCAAGTGTTGTGGAAACAAAACGGTCACTTACAGTGGCCTAAGCAAAGCTTTTAAACAGGAGAAATAAACTACGTACAATTTCAAAATTTAATAACGTCATCCCAACTCAACACAAATAAACAGTGTTTGCAACTAGTATGGAGTAGGTCGCCCATTTGTTAGTTTCAGTGCTTGAATTCGACTTTTCATGGATTTGATCAAGTTATCAGCAATCGTCTGCTCCGTATTTTGCCATTCCTTTAGCAATATTTCTTTAAGGGCTGCCACTGACGTGATTTTGGTAATCATTGCAAAATATAAGTCAACTATCGTTCATAGATGAGGGTAGCTTGATGAGAAGAGATTAAGGAAGGATGGGAGGAAGGAAGTTAGAAAGGGAGACAGGAAGGAATGAAGCATGAAAGGGAGACAGGAAGGAATGGATGAAGACAGGAAGGAAGAGAGGAAGGAAGGAATGGATGAAGACAGGAAGGAAGAGAGGAAGGAAGGAAAGGAAGAAGGAAGACCGGAAGGATGGATGACAGGAAGGAAAGGAGGAGAGAAGGATGAAAGTAAGACAGGAAGGAAGCGAGGAAGGAATGAAGGATGAAAGTAAGACAGGAAGGAAGAGAGGAAGAAAGGAAGACACGAAGGAAGACAGGAAGGAAAGGAAGACCGGAAGGATGGATGACAGGAAGGAAAGGAGGAGGGAAGGATGAAAGTAAGACAGGAAGGAAGCGAGGAATGAAGGAAGGAAGCATGAAAGGAAGGCAGGAAGGAATGGATGAAGACAGGAAGGAAGAGATGAAGACACGAAGGGAAGTGAGTCGAGAAGGAACAAAGAAAAGTAAGAAGGAAGGGCCGAAAGAAAAAGGAGGTAATTTTGGTTGCACGCTCTCGAAGTTTTCGGTGAAGGTGCTCCCAAACAAGCTATATTGGATTCCTGTAAGGATTTTGGTCAACCCATGGCAGTGACTTGATTCCTTGCGATTCCTTCCAGGCCTTTGATACTTTACTCGTATGACATGGCGCTCCATCTTTCTGAAAAAGGTAGACATTCTTGTCAATCTGATTGGTTTCAAATAGTGGAAGTAATTCTTTCTCTAATATTTGACAGTATTTTAGACCATTCAAGCGCTCGTCAACAAGAATCAGCTCAGATTTCCCTCCAAACCAGAGAGCGCCTCACACCATTACTCTAATCCCTCCATCTTTCATGGTCACCTGCAAACATTCAGTGTTCGAAGTCTCATTCTGATTTCTCCAAACATAAACCTGTCTCGAATTCGAATATTGGCAGAATTTACTTTCATCTGACCAAGTTATAGACTGCTAGAATTCATAATATTTGCTCTCGAATTCTCTTGCCAATTCCATACGCCTGATCCTGTTAACCCTTCTTTCAAGGACTTCTTTCTTGTAACGCTTCTTTGATAGCCTAGCTTTTTCAGAGTCTTTCTCACCGGATATGGCGACATTTCCATATTGTTGGCGACATCCTTGATGCCCTGACGACGTTTTCTGATGACTTCCCTATCCAATGCCCGTTTCACGAGGCTTGGTCTTCTTGAACGTTGTTCCATAGGACAATGGCCTTCTTCATTAAATTTCTTAACAATATTATTAACCGTTTGATGATTAACCTGGAAAAACCTAGCAATTTTTTGTTTGGTTGACACACTGATGCCATCCTATTATTTGCACTCGTTGAAATTCAACAAATTGCTTACTTCCGCGAACTCTCATTGCAAAATATAAGTCAACTATCGTTCATAGATGAGAGTAGCTTGATACTAACATGGTATTGGCTGAAAAAAAAAGAAGAAGGGGTACTATCACACAAGCCAGAATTGCTGTAAACAAGGGTGGCTATAAAATTATCACAGCCCTCTGTATATCCAGAACTAGAAAGAGAGAACGGGAATGAAAGTAGCATAATTAAAATGGAGGGTTTGAAGAATTGACACTGACAGGACATACAGAAGGCAAAAAGCGACACAAAGCGACACAAAGGATAGGAGGTTGTGGAGAGACATAAATACCAACGTTCTGACACATAGAAGTGAATACCGTCTGCCACAACTATCTTTCGGATTCGGTTTGCCCTTTCGATTCCCGGGAAGTTATTGATTTTCTAAGCGTAGCTTAGATGTGGCACGAGGCCGAAAGTATGGGGTCACCTAGTGAGGATCGAACTCGCTACTCAGTCGTAATTGTTCTAGCAAGACAAGCTTGCTAACCATTACGGTGCTTCTTCGTGTGTATAGTGATTTTCCAAGTGTAGCTTAGATGTAGTACAAGGCCGAATGTATGGGGGCACCTAGTGAGGATCGAACTCACTACTCAGTCGTAATTGTTCTAGCGAGACAAGCTTGCTAACCATTACGGTGCTTCTTCGTGTGTATAGTGATTTTCCAAGCGTAGCTTTGATGTGGTACAAGCTCGAAAGTATAGAGGCCCCCAGTGAGGATCGAACTCACTACTCAGTCGTAGTTGTTCTAGCAAGACGAGCTTGCTAAACATTACACCACGCACTAATTCCGGGGGGGGGGATAACTGTTCAATAATCTCGCACCTGGGTGAGTAGTGTTCAATACTGGAGAGCCTTTCTCTATGAGGATGTTTTTTTTATATGTATACTAGTTGATCCAAGGGGTAAAAATGACAACACATTTGAAATTACCAATTATTGCTAATTTCAAATTACTTATATGCATCGTTATAATGTAGATATAAATCGATAAATATATATTTCTGTCTGAATTTCTGGGATGAAAAGATTATCATAATTTACATACGGATTAATATCCTCATCTTTGCTATTATTATCACAACGTTTCAGCCGTTGTGGTCACCGGTCCTCTTCAAATGATTGACGATCCATGTTAGCTCCAGGGAAATTGAAACTGAACCTTTTATTTAATCTACGGAAGTATAGTATTCTCATTTGACTATCCATGTCTAGGGACATTTTTTTTCTCTTTCTTTCTCTTTTTTTTTGTTTTAGTTCAGTTCAATTATTGCTTACCCTGTTCCCATTGACTGTAAGTCTGTGTCCTTGGTGAGTATTGTACAGGCTTTGCGATAACAACACAGATTAGGGTATTAATCCAAATGTAATTAATTTAATTAAATATGAAATAGATATAGAATTCACTAAAAATAATATAGCTATAAATATAGATTAAATAAATGCATACTAGCTGACTAATAGAGTCAAACATAACAGCATATTTGAAATTACCAATTATTATTGTTATACTGTGATCTGTGTTTTCAATATGCGGTTTGGACAAAAATATGTGAACGCTTGATAATTTAAAAAAAATCCTTTCACTTCCCAAGCAAGGCGATAAAGCAGCTCAGATGAAAAGGTTTTGCGATGCCAACGAATACTCGTTGTCACTCCCGTAATGATCGTAGTAGTAGAGACTTTGTAATCGCAGATACAACTATAGTAACGCCGTTGAACAATGCTGGTGTCAGACAACTTCGAATAACACTCGCACTGATAGTACTTGCTCGATAATACTCGCTCGAATAGTAACTGTATAATGATCTGGATAGAGAAATAGTATAGTGAATAGAGTAGAGAATAGCGGTCCGTATAGTATTAGAGGATAGACTAGAAATATGATCCGTATAGTAGTAGAAGATAGACTAGAAATAACGATCGTTAGTCATCAGCTACTTCCTATATATATGCGTTACCTCTATGGTCAGGTGGTCTACTTAATTCAATAATGGGATCATTTGAGATTTAACATAGATCGCCAGTGAGCAAACGCAGGCGATCCCATTATTGAATTAAGTAGACCATCTGAGCATTTCAGTGAATACTTTGTTAGTAGCACGGCTCGGCTTAACCGGTAAATCCTAAATTAAAACCCAAAACATCGACGCACAGTAAGTGACACTAATTCGACTGGATAGTTCCCCTTAATAGTCATTCAGTCATCACTTGCAGTCAGTAACCTGACATCCCTATTTATCCACCAGTCGAAAAACATATTCATAAGTCCAGAGTGTCACGTTCGAACCTTGGTGTCTGTAGTGACTCATTTTCTTTTAAGTGTCAATCTCCATCTACTGAATATGTTAGCTATATCAATGATATTGAACTCCGCATATAAAATAATAATATTAGTTTGGTGTAAAAATAATGACATAATAATGTCGTTTTTTGACGTAAAAAAATACGTAAAAAAAAACGACATTATTACGTCATTATTTTTGCACCAACCTAATAATAATAATAATAATAATAATAATAATAATATATATATATATATATATATATATATATTATACTAATAGTTATACTGGGTTGGTGAAAAAAACCCGGATGGCACAGTTTGCAAGTCTATCAAAACCAATTGGTATCCGAGGAAAAAATTAGAAAATAAAGAAAGAACTAGAAACATCCGAACAGGGCGGAAAAAATTGTCCAGTGCCTTAAATTTCCAGTTCAAAGAATAAAAAGCCAAGTGAGAAACTAAGATAAAACGTAAAGTGCTCAATACGCTCAGTAGAGCAAAGGTAAATAAAATAAATTCTAAAGAGCCAGGAACTACTACCTGACTACGCACGTAAATTGATTCCTGGCTCTTTAAGATTTATTATATATATATATATATATATATATATATATTAATAAAATAATAGATGCAATTAAACTATGACATCACTTAATTAAAAAAGCTTTTAATTGCTTTTATAAGAACACTTTTTAAAACTTTTTTACTTTAAGAAGTAAAAAAAGTTTAAAAAAGGAAAACAACAAATTATTTTTCTAAGAAAAAACACCCCACTGAAAATCCAATTGTAAGTAAAAAAAGTTTTAATTCCTCTCTATAAAAATACATATACTATAGATGAATAACACTATATTAAATAATCTGTCACTCTGTTTCTCTCTCTCTCAATATATATATATATATATATATATATATATATATATATATATTCGTTTTAAACGTTATTTTAATGGATATTCATATTTGAGGATTTGAGGAGATGGTCTGTTTTATATTTATTTATTAAACAGTATATTTATTTATTTATATCTACCGGCTCATATTTTTCTAACAAGGTCATCAGTGTATGAATTTTTGGGGCTTATAAACTTAATGTCTCAGTAACCATTTTTCAAAATCTCAAATTGCAATTCTATTGTTATTATTGCTTTTCACTAGCACTCCGTATTACTGGTTAACATTCATTCCTATGCTTGGCCAGCTTAGGAGATTTTTGTGGCCTAACATATATTCTGACTGCTTAAGTTTTCGTATTTTCCAGTGATGTTCTCTGTCTATTGTTTCAGCCTCATTCCACAGGGGGTGGTGATCTCCCTCTTGTCTCCATATGTGTTCAGCTTCGCTTGATTTTTCTACTTCCTCTCCTGTTACGGTTTTATGATTTTCTTGCACTCTTATCTTGCAATATGAGCTCTGGTAAAAATGTAAACTGAGGTATAAAGTTCATAATCCCAAACATTCATAAACTGATGTCTTCAAGGACACATGGATCCAGTGACTTGAGACAAAGAGTTGGGAATTCAATACCTGGATACTGCAAAAAACAAAAACAAAAACAAAAAAACTTAGAGAATGGCACGTAGAACTAGAACAATATACCCCGATGCACGAAATAAAGGCTTCGATTCGAAATTCCAATCACCTGAACGTACAAAGGCCAAAACGTCGTGAATATATATATATATATATATATATATATATATATATATATATATATATATATATATATTCATGAATCATTCATACAAAAAACAAATATAGAGGTTAATGATTTAAATGGCGAGAATACATCTTCGCAAACAATATAAATAAGATAGATCAAACCCGAACCTGTATATGAATGATATGCGGTCGCAACGCTGAGTTTGAATTTAAATTTTAAGGCTGTGCGTTTTTGTACAAATATAGCAACAAGAGAATTCTTTTTTACCGGTAGAAAAAAAGCGCGTTCAAAAAAAATAACACATTTCTCATAGCATTTTTTCGGATTACATCTCTATATTCGTTGTCTTATTACCGAGAAATAAAAACAAGAACAAGATCTACTTCCATACTTGATGATGTTTGTAGGAACAGACGAAAGCTTGTAAAAAATTAAAAAGACCTTATGCAACTGGAATTTATAAACAGGGATTATATCATTCATATACAAGTTCGGGGTTGATGTATCTTATTTATATTGTTTGCGATTATGTATTCTCGCCATTTAAATCCTTAACCTCTATATTTGTTTTTTGTATGAATGATTCATGAATTTATAAATTATAATTGCACCTTTTAATTGGAATATATATATATATATATATATATATATATATATATATATATATATATATATATATATATAAATTCCTCACAGGTAACACGACTAGGAGTTTCATGTCTAACGAAATCTTCAGAGTCTTCTGAGTTTCTCAATCCAGCACTTGAAGATTGCGTTGTGCATAAGAACTTCGAGTCGTGCTACTGGCGAGAAAAACATGTACATTCATTAATATATAATTCATAATTGACAAGTTATATAGAATCGAATATTATTACTTAATATGCGGTATTTTATATATATATATATATATATATATATATATATATATATATATATATATATATAGAGAGAGAGAGAGAGAGAGAGATAGATACATAGATAGATAGAAAAAATATAATTGTAAGTAAAAGTTTGTCAATTGATGTTAGCGTCAGCATCCCGACTTTACAGTTTCATCGTCAGACCTATCCGTCTACTTTTCAGCAGTACCAGCTATTTACTGCTTATATTTTTTTTCTATTTTTTCCCCTTTATATGAATTTAACATTAGTGTAATTTTTTATGTGCGTTTGTGCGCGTGCATCCATGCGTCTGTGGATGTGTGCTCACGAGCGTGCACACGTCTGCGCGGATGTGCGTACATATAGAGTGTCGTGATCTTTAACCTTTTCGTTTTTATTTTTATTTTTTTCGCTTTACAACCGCCCTTTAGCCTATTCATTTTTTCTCTTTCTTCTTTTCTCACATATATATATATATATATATATATATATATATATATATATATATATATATGCGAGTCAAAATATATTTAATACATGATACACAAAAATTCCGTTTTTAATTCTTTTTTTTCTTTATTTAACTTCATAATTAAAATTTAATTTAACAAAATATTGACAATGAGGACATTACATGATTTGAGTTTTTAGAAAGTTATGTAAATTAGTGTTAAAAATAATGACGGCATACTGAAGTCACTCCTTACTATTAGGTTGGTGCAAAAATAATGACGTAATAATGTCGTTTTTTGACGTATTTTTTAACATTAAAAAACGATATTATTACGTCATTATTTTTGCACCAACCTAATAACTTCCCTCCAAACATTGGTCTTGACCAGACTGAAGTCAAAACATATCTCGCAGGCCATTGTTTACTGTCGGTGATCGTTGTATCTTTAAGACGAGCATCAGTTTTTAAAATGTCGATTTTTTAAGGCCAGCATGCATCACAAAATGTTTATGTGCCAGAAAAGAATAATTTTAATCAATAAGTTTCCTCCTTTCTATTTCCCGCCTTTCATTTCCCGCTTTTTATTTGCTACCTTCTGCTTCTAGCCTTTCTTTTGCATCCTTCTGTTTTGTCTCGTGTAATGTTGCTGATTTATTTCCTCTTCGCCCAATTCAGTGTCAAAAGGGAATTTTTTTTTTGTCTTCAGAAACGACTTCCGTCTTTCATGTAGCTTTCATTCTTCTATGAAAAGAAACAAAGCAAACTTGACATTTAATACAATCAGTGCACCAAATCCTGTTGAAATTTGTAAATCTAAAACAAAACCAAACCAAAAGTAGCCAACAAAATTATCGAAAAATCATAAAATAAACTTTAAAAATAAGAATCAATATAAGATATATCTTGTTGAAGAAATAATATCATTCCGTTTGATAAATTATTTCATCTAATTTTTTCCCTTTTTATGAATTTCCATTCAGTATTGAAACAGGTCATATCCTTGTAGTCGTTCGTGAATTATTATTATATACTTGTTCATGTACTGATTAATTCCTCAAAGGCTTGTAGATATATATTTACATAGTTCAACTTAATGTAACACAACGCCAAAATATAGAAGTTTGTAATGCTGGTGTTAATCAAATAGTGCTCGATTTAATCTAACAGAGCTATTAAGTATACATTAATAAATATACATATTATCCCTCACCTGTAGCACGACTCTGAGTTTGATACACAACGCAATCTTCAGGTGTTGGGTAAAGACTGACCGTTATGTAATTTAAATTTTAATAAAAATGTTAACGCAATGTTGGCGCATATATTATACGTGGATTATTATTTTTTATTTTTTTTAAATATATGTTGCATTCAAAATAGACGTGATTTTATTTTATATATAGAAAATAAACGTGGATAAATATTTTATTTTTTATTTAAATATCGCTACATATATTGGTGACCCCGTTGAAAATAAATGATTGTGGCGATAACTACCATTACAAGAAAGGTGACCACAACGTTTAGGAAAGGCCGCGACAATTGCGGCGATTCTTCTCAACACACGTGGACATTCTATTCAACACGACGTCAGCCGACTACAAATCCACGCTTTCATTACAACCACAACACATCTATGTTTCACACCGCACATGTCTCAGGTGTACAATGCAGTCTTAAAAGGCGATTCAACGTCCTTTATCTCATTCTGCAATGATGCGACTCGAATGAACGAAGAATTTGCCAGAACGATATTCTATCGTCAAAATTACCAAATTCTCTCAAACATACATTCGACACTCGGTAGAAATTCTGCTCAACTTCACGACTACGCTGCTTCTATTAACTTTTGTGCGCCAATTATATCCACGCATACCACACCAATCACCTCGTTTTTCAACTACGCCCGGGACAGCAAACAGGTGGATGGATCGACAAAGGCAACTCAACGTGGAGCATTGGAATAAAAGACAAATTTTAATAGCAACGCAGATCACTACCGACGTTTTTTTTCCAAGACATGCTCGACTCTGACACACAAGAGAAATATGCGACACCTTGAAGACAACACTACATTTCGTCGAGTCACACAGCTCAACCACACTTAGACACATGTTCTTTTCAGCCACAAGGACAGTACTTTTTACATATTAAAAGTTTTTAGTTTCCGCAACTTTTAATCTTGCGGGAGTATTTGTGGAATCTTCCACAACAAACCAGCCTTACCTCTTTTTAGGAAACGCACTCTTCCTATCTGGTAAGTAACATCCTACTTTCATACAATTATAACAAGTATTCATTGGTCAATCACCCCCAGTCTTGCTTGCTGATTGGTCAGTTCCAACCAATCAAACCACCTGCACGCGACCAGTCTGTTTTCCCGCGTTCTCCGTTTGAGCCTCCCACACGACCATTATATAAACCCAACACGTGTAAACTTGTTCGAGTTTTTCTTTCCATTCATCTCTCTCGCACGTCTCATTCCTTGCTACCAAGTGCCAAGATGTAACCTTCAGGAACTCACGTCTTAGTCATTGCTGGCCAGACGTTAAAGACAATTACCAACATTCACGTACTCTGAAAAAACTCCTTAACTTTTACCAACTTTACAACTTACAATTACAAACTTTCTTAATATGAACTCCGGTACAACTAATACCTAATCAAAGGGACACGACTCTGTCCTAACTTTTCAGTTCGCATGCATGTACATCAAACATTAATAAATCTAATTGTTATGTTTTGGAATCATTCAGTTCAGTTTTGTATTTTATTGTATGTGCTATTTACGTCAAGTATAAATTGCATTGCGTTCACGCATTGTCCTTAATCTCATCTTTCTTAACCAAAGTTAAATATTGGTAACTCAACCGCTACATATTTGGTGATTCCGTCGGGAATAAAACAATAATGGTACCCTATCACTACAATGGTATTTATTAAAAATATATATTAAAATAGACAGAACTAAAACTATATGAAGAAAATACTATTTAAAGATGGGTTTATTATTTTATATATAACATAAAGGCTGATTACAATTTGTTTTTTTACTTCTTTAAAAAATGTTATAAAAATAAACGGACGTAGAGATCATAAAAAGCATAAACAAGGGAATGGTCATAATTTGCATTAGAAATTAATCTAGATCAATGTATTTCAACAGGTATTTATTTTTATGTCTACATGCAACCATCAATTCATTTCTGTTTTTTTTTTATTTTAATAAACTAGGGCTACTTAAGTGTTTTAAGTTAACTAATTTTTCTACAAGGCATAAATTACATCTATTGGCTTTCCCATTGTATGATTTGGTTTTTGCTACAAAATCCCAACGTAATAATGGGTGATTACCATCATTCTTTAATTGCCAAAATGATTGGAGTGAACAGTGCTGTTTATGTATCTTACATCGCCTAAAGTCATTCAATGCCAATAGAAAGGAAATTACCAAAGATTTTCAGTGGAACCAAAATAAAACTTGACATCGTTACCGGAATGTATGCAATCTTATAAATCTTACATTAGCCGTTTAAGGGACAGTCTCTTTCATGTTTAGATGTATAAAAACTTTATGCATCGTTTTCCCATATATATATATATATATATATATATATATATATGAGAAAACGATAGGAATTTGTAGGTCTGATGAATTGGATCGTATTTACGATTCCAATGGAATAAATTATGACCATGGAATATTAGTGTTTAAGCCTTTTTATTATATCCTTACTCTGTCCTGGACATTGAGTTCTACCTGGATTCTATCCTCTTGGAATTATTTTTCATTCAAAAATATATGTATGTGTATGCATGTGTGTATACATATTTATATATTTTGCATATGTATGTGTATATTTACCACTAATATTATATATATATATATATATATATATATATATATATATATATATATATATATATATGAGTGATAAAATAAAATAAAGAACAGTTAGAAAAGATTTTTGGTCAGTTCTTATTGGACAGAAACGCAATGGATAACATATAAATATGTGTGAGGAACACTTTGGGCGTTAAAATGTGTGATAGTGTAAGAATGTATATGTAATAAAAGTGAAACATGTTAGATTAAAATACGTTTCCGACTTGTTCTTTATTTTACTTTATCATCTTGTCGGATTCCTATCCATTTCTGATCTACATTTGATCTTCAACTCATATATATATATATATATATATATTGGTTTAGTGACTGAGGTAGTTGCATATCCTCCTTCCTCCAGTAGTCGATGTGTCGAGCCTAGGTAAAGGGCCCTATGTGCGTTCTTGTAATCACCAATTTTGCGACTGATTTAATTTAAAATAAAATAAAATTGTAAAACATATTTGTAGGTAAATAATATGTGACTTATATAATATCAAATGTTTCGATGTTTATTTAAGTCCTCATCAAAGCAGAGCGTGGTAAACAGCTTTTCGTTCACATATACATTTCAGTGACGTTTCGTTAATTATGGGGAATTCTATTAGTCATCTCTAATGGGACACGTCCAAAGTCTTTTCTGGGACTTTCAATTTCACGGTTGCCTCTTGCGAATTCTTTGTATAATTTTCTTGTTCTGTCCTCCTGTATGGCAGCGAATACTGGACAATCTTCTCACAGAAGAAGAGGCTTGAACCAACATCAATGTGGTTCTACAGAAAGATGATGATACCATGGGCCTAATATGTGAGCAACGACGAGGTTTTGGAGAGAATCGAAACAAAACAGAAACTTATATTTAACATCAGGAAGAGGCAGTTGAAATTTCTGGGGCACGTAATGAGGAAGGCGGGTTTGGAAAACCTGATACTCACAGGACAGATTGAAGAAAACAAGGGCAGAGAAAAGCAGTGTGAAACATACTTGATGAGCTTGAGCAAATGGATACAGAGAACAGGGTTTGGGAGAAATAACAAAAAGGCAAAACTTATTAAGCGCTACAAGGGACAGGAAGATGTGGAGGGCCATAATCACCTACGTCATGAAGGAACACGGCACATAAAAGAAAATTTCAAAATAGTGTGTGTGGGGGGGCAGAGAGAGAGAAAGAGAGACATAGAGAAACAGGGAGAGAGACAGAGACAGAAAGAAACAGGGAGAGAGAGAGAGAGATAGAGACATAGAGATAGGGAGAGTTGATATGAATTTAAGACTGAAGCAACGAACTTGCTGCTTAGGAATTAAAATTACGATTTACAACGTTTTGTGGGCAGACGGAAATAGTTTGAAATAAGTTTCCTTTTCGCAAAGAACTGTAGAAATTAAGCTATGATCAGTTTTATCAGCAGCTGACCTGAACAGATGAATCTGGAGGTGAAGCGTCGAAACGAAAGCCTGGAAATGAGAGATTCCATATGTATTTTCCCAGAAAAATAAAGCCAAAAAACAGAAACCTTTTTCGGTATAAACATTTACATTTGAACCCGATATTTTGTCCCTCTTGAGTTTATTAGTTATTGTGCTCCAATAAAGTTTATATACCGAGTCTTTGATTCGCCGACAAACGAAGCGTATGTCGGGAGTCTCGGAAATTATATATATATATATATATATATAATGATGTAGGAGTAAAAGAATTAAAGATGGCAGATGACTATGCCAGATGTCTTTGATTTTGGTTCTATTTTTGCTTAACTTCACTCCAGATGAATGCAGATGGCCGTAACTGACGCGTCTGGGTTGCTTTCCTGATGTGTTTTATGTAACCAGGATCGCTCACTCCAAAACATCTGGCAAATGTAATTCTCAAGAGAACTATTGTCATTAACCCACTAAATATTCAAACTACTATCTTCATCTTTATTGTTTTCAACATTACATTTCAGGCTGTATGATCTGCGGCCTTCTTAGTATTGTCGAAGCTTTTCAGGTAATGTATTTCTGTGTCTATAGAGCTATTAAGGAAATATCCTTCTGTTTCTGAGGACGATCTTTCCGGTCCCTATACAATTGTCTGAAGATTAAAGAAATGCCATCTGCATTATTACACGAAAAATTTAGATTGTTCTTCTAGGTATTTACTCTGTCTCCCCACTAAGACGAGTTGCTTTTTAAGGTAGGAACCCGAGAGCGTACACCCGGGCTAGGAACAAAAATTGCCCGCAGCCTCCGCTGGTCGATTGCGCTTACCTCGGTGTGAGCACCGATCTCTCTCTCTGGTGCAATGAGAGGGCTGTTTCTCAGGGCTGAGCACCTCTCAGTATAATTTTCCTCAATTGCAACTCTGTCCTTTGACGGAGTCGCCCCTGAGTGGACTCTGCCCAAAGACAGAGATGCAACTGAGAGATTAGAGTGGTTTGTAACTCATTATTTATCAAGATTTTGCTTCTATGTGCCCTATCTTTTCAGTTCGTTTTTGATCATGGCTCTCCACAATTTCCTTTACTTTATAGGTCTTAATAAATTTTGTTTTTGTTATCTCGCCTGATCCTTGTTCCTCCATCCATTCACTAAAGCTCATTTTTCTTCTGCATTCAGTGTCTCTTTAGTACGTTAGTGATCATGGCTCTCCACATTTTCCTGTTCTTTATAGCTCTTAATAAATCTTCTCTTTTGGCTATCTCTCCTAACCTTTGTTCTGCAATGCATTCTCTGTCTCTCTTAATTTTAATATGTCCTGGGAGTATCACATTTTCCAAGCCCTCTTTCCTCATTATGTGCACTAGAAATTTCAACTGTTTCTTCCTGATGATAAGTAAATATTTTCTTTTTGTTTCTAATTTCTCTAAATCCTCGTCGTTGCTAACATGTTCAGTCCATGACATTCTCAGCATCCTTCTGTAGAACCAGAATTTTGTTACTTCAAGTCTCTTCTTGTGTGAAGAGATAAGTCTAACATTCACTGCCATCAGGATTTAGATTAATACCTTTATTTTTGTTCCTTTTAACAGCACATTTCTGCCGATGCGTTTTCTGCACTTTCTCAAGAGTATGTTACAGACAGTAAACATTTGTTTATTAACTTTTAGCACAAATCATACTGAATAATTCACGAATATAAGACATAGATATTCATATTTCACTCGGGTTTGAGAATAACTCTGTGAAGAGCTTGGTGAAAGTCAACATATACAAATATCAGCTTGCATCATATCCCGTTAGAACATCGATTCCCGAACAACCACCGAAGTTAAGCAGCGTCGAGCCTGGTCAGTACCTAGATGGGTGAACGCTTGTGAACACCAGGTGCTGTAAGCTTGGAGGTGTGGGTAGTATAATGGATAAGGGTTCGATATTGAAGAGCAGTTACAATTCTAGGTTGGTTTGTCATATTTACTTACGCAAAAATACCCTTGGTAAAGGTAAGTATATTCTATCCCCCCCAGCTACAAGTTAATAAGTAAAACATATATCACTAAATCATTATTATATTCGAAAAAATCTTTAAAAAAAGTACTGTCTGGATTTAAATAACCTCCAAATGTTTGATAAGCTGTAGAATACAAATCAATCAATCAGTCATATATATATATATATATATATATATATATATATATATATATATATATATATATATATACATACATATATATATATATATATATATACATATATATACATATATATATATATATATATATACATATATATACATATATATATATATATATACATATATATATATATATATATATATATATATATATATATATACATGAAGAAATATAGTCTTAAGGTGTGCTATATTTATGGAATAAAGTGCTCAATATCAGAGATAGAGCGTGTGTAAATATAAAAGTGAACATAGAAGTCAACACTTAGAGGCGACAGTCTGTTTCATGCTATATGCAATCGTCAGGCCATATATATATATATATATAAATATAAAACTGATTGATTTGTTTTCTACATGCATATATATATATATATATATATATATATATATATATATATATATATATATATATATATATATATATACACACACATAAGTATGTATATATATATGTTTGATTAATTTGTTTTCTACGGCTTATCAAACATTTGGAGTTTATTTAAACCCAGACAGTATTTTTTTTTAACTATGAGTGGCCAGTTATTATTATTATTATTATATTTATATATACGTGCGTATGTGTGTGTGACAGGCACAGTTGTCTATGTTCAACACCCACAGATCCAAACTGGGGTTTATACTGCAACTATACTGAGCAGATCTTAGTTTCTGGAGAGAGCGTGTTATCTAGAATGATCAACAATCTTAACAGCACTAGCACGATCAAAACATCGGTCACAATGACTTGTGACTTCGTGCTAGCACAGCTATCGACAGCCCTCAAGGGTTCCGTCTACCCAATTTCACTCACAAGGCTTGGGTCAACCCGTGGAATGGTTTTCAGACACTTTCCAGAGGTAACGCACGCTGGGATTGTCCCCACTTCAGACTCCCACTTCTTGACAAATCGACCACGGTAAGATTCGAACCGGGGTCTCATGGTAAGAAAGCGTTCTAACCGCTAGGCCACGCGCCCATATATATATATATATATATATATGAAGAAAAATATACGGAAAAAACAAACAAAAATCCTTATATGCAATTATGCTGTTTTAATGTTGATATAATGTCAACGTCGGACGTTTCGGTCTAATAAACCATCTTCAGGACATATTCATAAAATATAATTAACATTATCAATTTAACATAACATTTTTCTTCATACTGTCGGATCTATATCCATATATTTGCTTACATATATATATATATATATATATATATATATATAAATATGATTCCATCGCTACATAAGAGTTTTCATGTTTCAAAACAAGAGCCGAAAACTTCAATATAATTATTTGGATTATTTACCTAACGTGTTCTTTCCTATTTTCTATATATTTTAACACACACACACACACACACACACACACACACACACACACACACACACACACACACACACACATGTATATATATATATATATATATATATATGTATAGTGCAGGTTCGTATATAATCCGGCTGGATCCTAGTAATATTAATTATTAAAACTGATCCACAGAGAGCTCGATGTTTTTATTTTAACAGAGAATATGTATTTGTTTACAGCAAAAAAAAAAAAAAAAACTCAACTTAGAGATAGTCTATTTCAAGCCGTTCTGTACACGGCTATCATCAGCCCCTAAGTGTCTGTCTCAGAGCATTGTTTTAAATTTATTTTCAATGTCACTCCTCCCCTGGTAGACGCCTAGCTAATGAGAGTTAGTTTGCGTTAGCGATTGGTGGGGGCGTAAGATATCTTCTCCCGGGAGAAGCGGTCTAGGTTTGGAGTTTATTTAAGGCCAGGACTTGTTGTTTGTAGTTTAATATCAGTTCCTACTATGTGGTGTTTCTTCTAACAGCTCCGGAGTGTGTTTTTCTGGGATTCACAGTAAATAGCTTTTGTACTACAGGTCTCCAATATTATTAATAAATATTTATTAATGGTATCGGACACCTGTAGTAGAAAAACTATTATAGATATATATATTGTATATATATAATGGTTTAAAATTTGTTATATTTATAGAAGAGTCCTCAGTATTGGAGGTAAAGTGTTTATCGCTATAGCCAATGCAGACTTGGATATCAACACTGGATAGTGCTAGTCGGTTTTAAAAGACATTGCGATCTTTAGATCAATATATGTAGTAAAGTAATTGCCGGTTTCTCATTTTCCGATTATTCTTACCGGCTAGGCTGGCTAATTACTCCTTAATTGAGACACCTGACCAGGTACATTTGTTTCTCAGCGATACCTACAGAGATAAGCTGCGGTCTATACTGCAAATATGCGGAGCTTACCTTCGTTACTGTTTCCAGGATTGAGCACATAATCTTGTCCTTGTGTGATCAGTAATTAAAAATCCAGTATGCATAAACTCTCGGTCACAATGACTTGCAGTGCTTGCGCATTCACCGACCCGAATTTTGATCAAAAGACTTGTGTGGGTTATGCTTTTCAAGCACTTCCCAACGGTGACGCGCGCAGAGGCCGCCTCTCCTGAACGAAGCTGGTAGGGGGAATTTCGACAACGGGTCTTATGGCCCGAA
Organism: Acanthosepion lycidas; assembly: GCA_963932145.1. Taxonomy (NCBI): domain Eukaryota; kingdom Metazoa; phylum Mollusca; class Cephalopoda; order Sepiida; family Sepiidae; genus Acanthosepion; species Acanthosepion lycidas. The sequence continues at coordinate 67,652,870 of OZ010593.1, forward strand.
ACGCTAATATTCTAACAACTCAATAAAGACCCCACTCTTTTACCGGATACACCTTGATTACAACCGGAAAATATATGCAGGACACTGAATATTTGGAATAATGGGATTTTCATTGTTCAGGAAATGATTCTCACGTAACATGACAAAATATCGATTTATGGTTATGGGTGTTCGATTTCGTATAAATATCCTTATTAGTTAGGGATTATTAGGAGGATAGACTGTGCTTTTTAGCCTTGGTTGCTCGTAGAAGGATGAACCGGTTGGGTATGCATCTAGCATCTCCATTCTGTAAAAAAAAACTATTTTTTTTTCGGAATCAGTCAGTCAGTTATGTGCCATGAGTGATACACGCTTAAGCGATACATGACTGACAAGGCAGATTTTTTCCTCAGTATCTTGCCTACTAGACCAGTTGCCATCCAAGGCTATAGAACCTGATCTGTCCTGCTATTTACCCATAACTGGGGGGAGAAGTAGAGGATACATACCTTTTCCAAGCACGTAAGTGAATGTAATGGATATGAATGGAATTCGAACTCGGCTCTCAGTTTCCTCAATTCAAGCCGCTATCCATTACTCCGCCGTGTCTCCTTTTTCGGAAACCACAACAATAATAGATATCAACATTGAAACACAGATTCCAGTACGATCACTAAAGTTAAGCAACGTCAAGTCTGGTCAGTATCTAGATGGTTAACCGTTTAGGAATAGCAGGCATTGTAAACTTGGATGTGCGGGTGGTATAATGGATAATGGCACGGAATTGTTAATCGGTGATTAAGTTAAGCAACTCTTGGCCTGGTCAGTACTTAGATGGGTGACCGTTTGAGAATAGCAGGTGTTGTAAGATTGGATGTGCGGGTGGTGTAATGGATAATGGCTCAGAATTGTTAATCGGTTATTAAGTTAAGCAACACCGGGCCTGGTCAGTACATACATGAGTGACTACGTGGGAATACCAGGTATTATATGCTTAGATGTGCGGGTGGTGAAATGGATGATGGATCGGAATTGTTAATGATGAAGTTAAGCAACACCCGGCCTGGTCAGTACATAGATGGGTGACCGCTTGGAAATCGCACGTGCTGTAAGCTTGGATGTACAGGTGGTGTAATGGGATAATGGAATATTTTTTTTTATTGGAGTTCCAATTCCGGTTGGGTTCGTTATATTCACTTACGCGCAGATACACTTGGGAAAGTTATGAATCCATATATTTTTTCTCATCTCTTAATTAGTAAGACTTATATCACTTAATAATTATTACCTACCCGCAAATATTCTCACTAGAATTTCTAGCATTTTAAAGGTTATGGCGTATCAACCAAGACTGG
>OZ010593.1:67656706-67661706 GCA_963932145.1 Acanthosepion lycidas
AGTGCACCAGGTCTCTGTATTCGGCCCTTCAAAAAGTGTGGATGGTCCTGCACGAAACCTTCACCACTATTATCAAATCTCATGTGCTGGTGTGGGGCTGTCAGTTTCCTAGGAATTGATCTGCTTGGCCTTCATATGTCGAATTCGATGAGAGAGTCAGTCGAGTATATATATATATATATATATATATATATATATATATATATATATATATAGAGAGAGAGAGAGAGAGAGAGAGAGAGAGTGGTTAGAACGTTTGTTTTCTGACCATGAGAATCTCACCATGGTAGATTTGTCAGTAAGGAGAATTCCTGGAGAGTGGATGATCCTAGCGTGCGGAACCTTTGGAAAGTGCCTGAAAACCATGCCACGGGTTGACCCAAGCCATGTCAGTGAAATTGGGTAGACAGAACACTTGGTGACCGTAGATAACTGTGCTAGCACAAAGCCACAAGTCATCCGGGCCGAGGGCGTGAGCCTGCTGGCCTTGTTCATATTGTTGATTACGCAAACACAAATGTGCCTGAGCGAGCGTCTGCAATAGGGATTGGCTAGCCGCACCAGTAGACGGGTATCCTCGAATACGAGTGGACAGCTATTATAATTATATATGTATGTATGTATTTATAAAGGTAAAAGTCGATAGGAAAACTGTATTTTTAGCCGACGTGTTTTGTCCAACGTGGACTTGAAGGTAAAAACGAAATGAATTTATTAAAACAAAGTAACTATTAACAACAAAACAAAATGTCCTTAGCACCTCGAAGAATTTAGAAAACGCTATTATATTCATATTGTCAATTGAAAATTACGTCAAGTACTGTCACGTGTGTAAACATTGTTTTTATTGTTGTGTTGACTGATTCAACCATTTTCTTTTGATTTCTTTATACAGTTGTGTACGTTTGCTTGGGAGAGTAGTAATTCTGTTAGGAAAGGTGATATAACAAAAGGTCTGGGCATAGATTAATACCTGGATAATATTTTGGTCGATAGTATTATGCATCTGTTTTCATGTAATTTATTATTGCGGATTATGTTATTATTTTTTCTATGCTTTTTGTCTTGCGTTCTGGATGAAATGATATGGGTATTGTAGGTTTTTGAATGTGTTCTCTATATATGATTATTCTTTAGTTAAATATTGGGGGCTGCAGATTCTCACTGCTCTTAGATAGAAATCTATAATTCCAGATTTAATTTTAGAAGAGTGGTTTCAATAGAAACTGATTTTTGTTTGTAGCTTTTCTGTAATGATATCTAGGAACGGAAGAGTGTAGTTGGTTTCAGTTTCAAAAGTTAAGTCTATTGTAGGTTTAACGTTCTTAAGTTGGTAGAGGAGATCTGTTAAAATTGCTGTTTTGTGGATATATTAATAATGAGTCGTCTATGTATCTGAAATAAGGAGAGTTTGGAGGGAGAATGTTTTTGAATGGGTCACTTTCTAGAAATTCTAAAAATAGACACGCAAGAAAACCGCTGAGAGGAGATCCCATTGGTAAACCAATTTTTTTGTCTGTAATGCTGGTTATTAAATGTAAAGAAACGTTGCTTGGTGATTAGCGGGTATATTTTTATGATTTTATGCGTAGGTAGAGGTAATTTAATTTTTGCTTATGTTAGGTGTTTTTTAGTAGATTTAAGCATTTCTCTATTTGTGTATAGAGATTTTATGTCTAAACTAGACATATATTTGTTTTTAATGTCTAAGATTTTGAATTTGTTTAAGAGGTCACCTGAATTTTTTTATGTGTGATGGACGAATAGTGAAGTGGAGTTAAAATTCTGTTTAGTTTGCGGGCTATTTTATGTGGAGCGCTGCCTATCCCTGATAGGTTTCATTGGTATGTTCGGTTTATGTGCTTTTGGTAATCCGTATAATGTGGGTGCTTTTTGGATGGTATTCAGTAAGTTTTATGAAGGAGAAGTCTTCATTTTTTAGTAGCTTTTTGATGTCGCTTGTGAAATTTTGTATTTCTTTTATAGCTTTGTTTTCCTTTATTTTTTCATAGATATTATCGTCGTTAATGAGTTCTCTCATCTGCTGTTGGTAAATGTGTTTATCCATGATTACAATTCCCCCCGCCCTTATCACAAACACTTCTAAAACTATTACTGATATACTCAGTTCCTCAAACCAAAACAACAATAATATTTCTGAAGCAGGCTTTTATAAAAAAAATAAATAGCCAAAACTGTTCCACCCAATATATTCGAGGAACAAGCAGAAATTTTAAAAACGTATCTATTAGCACAAAAGAGACCACCTCACAAAAAAGAACTTAACTAATGCACTAGTCATACATAGAAATAAAGTCAACCATAATTTTTGCTTTTAAAAATAATACACTCATAAAAAAGAAAATAACTCCCTCAGAAGGAAAATCCTCGAGAGTGCCGCCATTGAATATTATCCAAATGTTAATCTACGCCCAGACCTTTTCCTTATATCACCTTTCCTAACAGAATGACTACTCTCCCAAGCAAACGTACACAACTGTATAAAGAAATCAAAAGAAAATGGTTGAATCCGTCAAAACAACAATAAAAACAATATTTCTACACGTGATAGTACTTGACGTAATTTTCAATTGACAACATGGATATAATAGCGTTTTCTAAATTCTTCCAGTTGCTAAGGACATTTTGTTTTGTTGTTAATAGTTACTTTGATTTAATAAATTCATTTCGTTTTTGCCTCTAAAAAAATCCACATTGGACGAAACACGTCGGCTAATAATACATTTTTCCTATTGTCTTTTACCTTTATAAATCTTATCTTTTTCTATAGGTTAAGTCTCAGAAATTTTTCATATATATATATATATATATATATATATATATATATATATATAGTAATTATTAGGAGGATTTGATAATTATATTTAATTAATTCATCGAGTCTGATAGAAACCTCAACAAAATGCAGAAAGCACCGGATGGCCGTTTCGTCCTATATTTGGGACTCATCAGCAGTGCGAATCCACTACCGAGAATTGAAACCCTGACAGTTAGGTTGTCAAACAAACATCATACCAACTGTTCCACCGGTGACGAAGAAATTGCAAATCAGACTCAACAAAGCGCCGCTCACTCACATATTCCGTGGTGGAACTCTTACTGAGTTCTCTGTAACCATAGGACTGTGCCCCCTGGAGCCACGACTAGTTTCACCAAGCCGCTCACTCTAGAGCATTAGAAGCCGGTTCAAGCAATGATGCACACATATAGTAATTATTGGAACAGTTGGTATGATGTTTGCTTGATAATCTAACTGTCAGGGTTTCAATTCTCGTTAGTGGATGCGCACTGCTGATGAGTCCCAAATATAAGACGGCCGTCCAGTGCTTTCTGTTGAAGTTTCTATCAGACTCGATTAAATATATATAACATCACTACAAAAATAGTAATTTTGTTTCGACACTTCTGGTGTTTTTTTTAAGTAAAAGTAAAGAGTTTTCTTTTATATTCTTTATTTTACTTCCAACACCTTCACTTGACAAGATACCAGAAGTGTTGAAACAAAATGACTATTTTTGTAGTGATGTTTTAACATACATCTTACTTATTATAAAACGCAGATTGTGTGTGTCTGTACGTTTATATATTGGATCGGATTTCTTACATTTTTCAACCGATTTCAACAAAACTTCACAGGACTACGTAAAATTACCTTGCGGTGGTTCTAACAGCGCCAAAATTAGGAAAAAAAGCAATTGTTTTTGCACAAAATCATTTTGAAAACACGATTAAGAGGCATTAATGAAAGGGGGACAACTCATATCGAGTTATACTTATTATAAAACCAAGGTTGTTTGTGTGTGTGTGTGTGTGTGTCTGTGTTCGTTTATATATGGGATCGGATTTCCTACATTTTTCAACCGATTTCAACAAAACTTCACTTTTTTTTTTGGCAGGTAGTGTTTCTTATTGTCTTGCACACTTTTTTCTTTATTTTTACATTCAGAATGCTTTAAAAATTCTATTTACAAGGCAATTGTTTATAATAAAATTCTATTCAATCGGTAGACTCATAACGATTGAAAACAATGTTTTTGTTTGAGTTTGGGTTTGACCAATTCGTAAAAAAAACAAAAAAAAACAAACAAAAAAAAAACAAAAAAAAACAAAACAAAACAAAAAAACTAATTAAGACATACGTGTCCGTCATCCTTAAACAATAATCTTTGTCAATTTTATTTTTCAGTCTTTATGATGGTCGATACTTGATCTATCTCTTACTGTTACATCCCCGGGCAACGCCGGGCTCTACTGCTAGTATATTATAATTTTTAAATAAATATTATTCGCTCTACTCTGTATTGAGCACTTTTTTGTAAAAAATAGTTTTTTTGGTTACTGGAAGTTTATTTAATCTATAGCAACCTTGTATTCGTATAGTTTTTATATATAATTTTTAGGATTTTGTTTATCTCTTTTTTACGATTGATATTACCGCCAGCTTTATTTAAATTTTAAATTTAAAGTTCAAAGGCTATCATTTTTATTAAATTTGTCTACATCATTTAATACTTTTTTAAAATAAGGTTTTCTTAGAAAGATAGTTTTAATTTTTTACCTTTATTTTTATTTTCAACTTTTAAGTACCTTCTTTTTAATGGCTGCTGACCATTTATTAAATTAAGTTTATGTCTCTAGTAATATTGCAGTTCCCTGCTTGAAGAGCTCCTTTAAATGTTTCAGGGCCTCTTTAAATTTTAAGCTTACTTTTATGCATAATTGTAGTGATGCTGGCAAATTAATATTGCCTAATTTGCATATAAGTGCAAGAGAAAGCCTATATAACTCGTCACTGAGAATAATCAGGATAAGCTTAGCGATTGACTAATGCAAAACTACTACTTCACATCAATAATCTATATTAATACATAATTTAATCTATATTTTATATAATCTTGTTTATAATTCATTCATATTGTTCTTAGTTATCTGTCTAGTTTTTTCTTTAAGTATTTATTTAATTATTTTTATTCTTTTAC